>CM070033.1:84522340-84565726 GCA_036250615.1 Ptychadena robeensis | reverse complement strand
CAGAACCTCAGTGTACAGAAAAAAGAAAGCCGAGAGAAGAAAAACACATAGAGAGCTGTAATTGTCTCATTGCCAAGCAAACCTTAGAATAACGTAGATTCCATTATACTACATGTATCATTACAGTCTACTATCTTTATCATATGGTGCTTAATGCTTTCTGTCTTTCTGTGGTGCTCTTTTATACTTTGTTGTATCCCTATAGTGCTTTGTCTTACTTTGTTGTATTTCTATGGTGCTCTTTTACACTTTGTTGCATCTATTTGGTTCTCCTTGATATTGTGTTGTATTGCTATAGCTGTGCTTCATACTTTGTTATATCTTTGTGGTGCATATTTATGCTTTGTTGTATCTATAAGCTATACAGACACCTTAGTCCAGTAGCAGCTATGTAAAATTATGGAGCCGATAGTTATCATCCTATAAAAGGAATTGACTGAGCAAGGATTATAATGGCAAGGTTACCAAGCATTGGTATAATAATAAAACTTTGAGATTTTATTGATGCTTTAAGCTAAAACATTACACAATATAATAATGACTATTATTATTGATACTATTATTGTTATTATTATAGTCATGTATTTATGTAGGTTTGATATAAACACATAAATGTTATTTGTATTTACTTGCTGTTATGAAACTCTTACTTTATTGCATTTTATTTCTTATCTACATTTGTGGTATTGTTGGCTCTACTGCTACTGCTGCTACATGAGTTTCACTTCTAAGTAAAAAAATACTCCCAGGGGGAAGCCATTTCTGTTTAAATGTTCTCCAGTCAAACAATAGCACTATCCACAAAAAATGTTCTTGTTTTGCTGGACAATTACCGCTTCGTGAAAGTTGAAAACTGTCCCCATAAATGTGTCAAGCCTGCCCTGCAGAACATAAAATAGAGTGTGACTGGAGAAACACTGCAGCTCCCAGTAAAATCCCTCATTGAGTTACAGGCACTGATCCTTCATGTCTACAAGCCTGTTTAGACTGCGTAAAACAGACAGCCTATAAAGCAGCAGCATCATATATCGATACTTGCCCTCCAAAGAGAGTATCAACAATCAAATTGTGGTTAATTGAAATTGATTCCAGTCTGTAACCACTTCTTTACTCATAACATGGGCAACAGAGTTTTAAAAGTCCCCAGACTTGCAAAGAAAATGAGGTATTTGACTTTTATGTAACTTTGAAGCTTACTGTTCTATGTTCAAGAGACTGCACCGTAAATTGCAATTCTGTGGTTTATGGCGAGTTTGGCTCACTTATATCTTCACCCCCTCAACCAATGATCTGTAACTTAAAGTAGGCTCCTTATATAATTTAACAGTCAATGAAAATCAAACAGGACAGATGATAATTAAGTTCCATAAGACACTTCATTTGCTAACTATGCCATGGCATTGTACCCATTACTTCTTCCTGAATTCTGCAGGAAAATTGTACTACAGTATACTGTAACACAGGAGTGGGCAGACTTAGGCCCGGGGACCAGATCCGGACCGTTTAGCTTTCTTTTTCAGCCCTTTGTCACCTTGTTGAAAAGGTCCACATGTTCTCTGCAATGAGTGCACATAATAATACATTAGAGATGCAGGCAACACATGGAATGGGCGCACCTATGGTGGGTCGGCCATTACAGACTCTTGGTCGGGCCCCTTTATCAAGTTTAAGATGCAAATGTGGCCCACAAGTCAAAAAAGTGTACCCACTGTAGCATGAACTCCTTGCTTATCTAATATCTTGGTTAGCATTTTAAGCTGGATCTCATTATATTCTCGTGTATGTGTAAAAAACAGGAACTTATAGGCAACAAAAAGTGTAATATATTACTATCCCTTCACAGAAATGGTGAATCTCCTATGCAGATGACTCAAACTCACAGATTGCATATATGTCTATTCCCACAAAAGGTACCTTAAACACTTGACCAAGCAAACACCAGAGGTTTACTGGATGATCTTTGAATGTAAATGTTGGAGCCTAGGAGAAAATAACCTAAAACATTTGATACATTAAACTCCTGGGCATTTAGCCCAAGTTATCATGGAGGCTTACTGTCACACCATGGGGTACTGGGGTTCCTCCTGACTGTCTTTGAAGAAGAATACATAGGCAGGGTACTGTGATGTTTCTAGATGCACCCTGCTGGGCCTACCACCCATTATAATCGAAATGATCATAAGTTCAATGATCCAGGGATGGTCGTATTAGATCCATAAGATATATCATTAAAACATAAAGGACTGTTTTTCATTTTCATCAGCCTGTTAATAAAGGGGAATGAGAACTAGATAAGACAAAATATATTTAGCTGTACCATTTTTGTCTCAAAGCTGTTTTAGCCATTTTTTCCTATGCATATCTTTTCACTAAGCAAGTGTAACATGCTATTGGGAATATGTTTGTGTCCTTGGAGACACAAAAGAAAAATAGGGCTCCTGAAATCACTTCTGGTTTTTGAAGTTGCAGATCAGATAATTAGAAACACCAAAGCAACTTTTTTTTATAACTGTATACACTCACCTACTTTGTCTGTGGCATTCTTCTCTAAATGTACTTAGTACTAGTAATAAATTCACGTAACATTTACAACATTAATCTTTAATAGTATTAAAAAACACCTCCTACGTTAAACAGTCATGTAGAGGCCATTTTAGGACAAGGCAGGGAGGTAAATACTTTCAAATCAGGTTAGTTCCACGTCCAGCCATCACTGCTGACAGGTGAAGCCAGGACTTCACAGTCTTATTAGTCCCTTGACATCTTTAGCAAATTGCCGCTGGAAACCCTAAAGGGAAATGCTTCTGTAAAGCCTCGAAGGGTTTCCTGTTTAACCAAAGGGGGGTAAAGGTTATCATCACATTCAGTGCAATGTGTAGAGTCCATTTGACAGTTGGAAATTCGAGTAAATCATTTTTACTACACACAAATGTATTTACTAAATCCCTAGGAGGGCCTGTGATGAAGTAAGAGATCAAAGCTGTTCCATAAAGCAGCTTCGCTTTGAGACTAAGGAAAGGCTGCAGCACAGCAAAAAGAAATGGCTTGTTTACAGGAAAAATGTTCAGAGAATTATTCATTTTCTATGCTAAACCATAACCCCCTCCTAAGCGTCTACCTTTTCTTTCTGTTTTCACAAAACAGCAAGGCTAAATAATGAACCCAAAGCTGTGCCCTTTGGTAGTGTGATAGCTCATTACCCACGAGCGGCCTCCATCTGCCCTCATGGCTGCACAGGGAGCCATTATGATTATGATGGAAATCTCAAAAGCCATTACCAAGATGCAACAGAGGGCCTACTGCAGACAGCCTAATGGACTAATTTGTAATTGGAAGAGGGAAATGAGTTAGCAAGCACAGGCCTGGTTTTGATGAGCGTAGAAGTGCGCATGCTAAATGTGATAAATGAACAGGAATGCTTGTTTTCTCAGTCGGTTTTTACAAGGCCTTCCGTCTCTCCTGGGGATCAGAGGCGTGCTGACAAGCCCTTAAGAGGGAGGAGTGAGGGGCTCTGGGGAAGCAGGCTAGGCACAGGGAGAATAGCAAGGGATAAATCTCAGAAAGGAAAGCTAATGGCAATTAAAACACACACGCGCGCGCACACACACACACACAAGGAAATGACTGCATCTGTCAGGAAAGCAGTAATTAGGGAGCTTTCTGCATGCATATCTTTAGTCATTAAAATAGAAAATGGATGTGCACCATGGCATTTGCTTAGTTAATATGTAAAAATGTATTCAAAATTGTCTAAAGGGAAGCACTGTATAATCTAATGTAGAACTCTCCATGCTTTGCTATTGGAGTTCATTTGCAGATCACAAAAGTATAGTGATTTCCCAAGTGGCATATAAGAGGTTCACAGTGTGATTATTCTGCTAGTTGGACCCTAAAGGTAATTAGTACTCGCCCATACAAAGCAGTCCAGCAAGCACCGAGAGTAAAATATAGAAAAATGAAATGGATGTAGTGTTTAATTACCATTAGCGTAAATCTTTATGGTTAAATACATCTTGTGAGACAACAATGCAGCCACTGTGTGAATGGTGCTGGTTGATTCCTGTGAACTCTCAATTCATGTGGCGTTCCAAATACTCGCCTGAAAGACTTAAAAAAGAATGCTGGAAACTTATGAAGTTTTGTTGGGTTAGTTCAGAGACATTGCAAAATGTGTTGTTCCTATCATATGGGGGCTGCCATCTTGCGTTCTCCAAATTTGAAAAATGACTTAAGCCTGTCATACACGCGCCGAGCGGTGGCCAATTTTATTATTATTATTATTAACATTTATTTATATAGCGCCAGCATATAACGCAGCGCTGTACATACATTAAGTTGTAGATACACACAGTATAACACACAGGTACAGGTAATGACACAGGAGGAGTAGAGGACCCTGCTCGGACGGGTTACAATCTAATAGGTTGGGGAACAAGGTATACAATAGGTGGGGGGGGGATGGGACTGGCATGGTGGTGGTTTGGAGGGTGGGGGGGTGGCGGGTGTTTTTTTTTAGAAGGTGGCAAAGTTAGGAGCAGTCTGATGGGGCGAGGGAGGGATGTTCCAGAGAGTAGGAGCGGCCCTAGAGAAGTCTTGGAGCCGTGCATGTGATGAGGTTATGAGTGGGGATGTCATAAGTAAGTCACTGGAGGAGCGGAGGGGGCGTATAGGGGTGTTTTGTGTACCAGGTTGGAGATGTAAGGAGGACAGGAGGTGTGGAGTGAATTTAAAAGCAAGGCACAGGACTTAAAATTTATTCTCTGGACAATGGGAAGCCATGTAGAGATTTGCAGAGAGAGCAGCAGATGTGGAGGAGATAGATGAGGCTAGCAGCAGTTCATTGATGGCTGAAGAGGCGAAGTCTTTGAGAGGGAGACCAGAGAGGATGATGTTACAGTAGTCCAGACGAGAGATGATGAGAGCGTTGTTTACCAGGACTTTGGGTGTCTCTGGGAGAGGAAAGGGCGGATTTTGGAGATGTTGCGGAGATGGATAGTGGCAAGGATCTAGCGATGTTCTGAAGTGGGGAGTAAAGGATGAGAGCGGCAAGTCGAAGGTGACACCAAGGAATCAGCGAGCTTGTGACTGGGGGAAATGACGGTGTTTATAACTGTAAGTGAGATGTTGGGGGGAGGTTGGAAGGTGAGGGGGGGAAAGATAAATGAGTTCAGTTTTGCTCAGATTGAGTTTAAGGAATCTGTCAGCCATCCATGAAGAGATGGCCGATAAGCAGAGAGATGTTGTCAAGGACAGAGGGAGTGAAGGCCGGGGTAGAAAGATAGATTTGGGTGTCATCAGCATATAGATGTGTATTGCAGACCAAAGGATGAGATGAGTTTGCCAAGAGGGGGGTATAGAGGGAGAAAAGACCGGGCCAGGATTAGCCTGTGGGACGCCAAACAGGGAGCGGGGTGTGTGAAGAAGAGGAGCCATTGAAAGAGGTTTCGAAGGATCGGTCCAGTCAAGTAGGAGGAGAACCAGGAGAGTGCAGAGTCATGAAATACCAATAGAGTCGGTCTGTAGAAGAAGAGGGTGGTCAACAGTGTCAAAGGCAGAAGAGAGATCCAACCAGAAGAAGCAGAGAAAAGTTGCTTTGCCTTGGCACGTGAGCGGTCATTGGCAAACTTTAGTGATGGCTGTCTCAGGAATGAGAAGGCGGAAGCCGGTATGGAGAGGGTCAAGGAGGGAAGTCACAGTCAAATAGTCTTGTGTATAAAAGGTACAAGCAGTTTGAAGCAAAAGGAAGAAGAAAAATCGGTCGGGTAGTTGGAGGGAAGAGAGGGTCAAGTGTATGGCTTCTTCAGTATGGGAGGATTGTGGCATGTTTGAAAGATTGTGAAGTAACCAGAGGAGAGGGAGAGGTTAAACTGTTCAGTCAGTGCCGGGGCAAGGTGGTGGAATGGGTCTTAAGTAAGTCAGCGGGTATAGGGTCGAGTGGGCAGGTGGTGGAGGGAGAGGAGCGAAGCAGAGAGGGACTTCCTCCAGACTGGCAGGGGAACAGTGAGGTGAGGGAAGAATTAAGGAGGATGCATTGGGAGGAATGGGGGAGGACAAAGTTACAGGAGGGTGATTGGAAGAATGGGGGTGAGGGTAAGGTTACAGGAGATGGGATTGGAGGAGAAGGGTTGTTGCGTTTGGAAGAAATATATCATTCGTGAGTCTTCAATTTTGTCTTGAAAAGTAGTTGGCCAGGTCTTGGGCAGAGAGGTGGCAGTGGGGAGAGGAGGAGGTGTAGGATTGAGGAGAGAGTTGAGGTGGAGAAGAGGCGTGAGGGTTGGAATTTGTGAGGATGAGTGAGGAAAGTACGTTTGCTTGGCATCGTAATCTAGCATTGAATGCTGAAGTTTTGGCTTGTAGTGACCAGACTTTTTCTGACCAGATTTTTCCATTTGCGCTCTGGCCCGCGAGCCATCTCGTTGTAAGGGCCGCGAGTGTGCCTTACCGGTGCGCAAGTGACGTGGGTTGAGTGGGGCGGGGAGAGCGGAGGGTGGCATGGGGCAGTTATTCTTCGGAAGATTGAGGTGAGATTTTCGTGAGAGGCCAAGCTGGGTTCAAGGGATGATGAAGATAGAGATAGTGGAGGATGAAAGATAAAGGAGTCCAGGTTGTGGACGTTCTACTTCTGTCCAACTTCAGGTCAGGGAGTCTTGTGGAGGTGGGATAAAAGGAAGAGACAATCAAATTGTTCACATTGAAAGGTTTAGACATATGGTGGGTCAGAGAGAGGGAACGCGGAAAGTTGTCCAGGTGGGCTTATGGTCCCAAAGTTTTGAGTAAACACCAGTCAAGTGTGTGTCCAAGCGAGGTGTGTGGGGCTGTGTGATGTGCTGGATCCAGCATCCAAAGGGAAGTCCTGTTTAAAGAGAGCAAGTTTGGCGATGTGGGTTGCTGGTGTCATCCATGGCTTAATTTGAAGTCACCAAGGATACGAAGTGGTAAGTCATGGGCAAAAATGTGTGGGAGCCAAGATGTTAAAAGTGTCAAGAATTGGGATGTAGGGCCAGGGGGGCGCTAGATTACGGCAACGAAGAGGGGCAGGGGGTGAAACAGACAGATGGTGGGAGCCTCAAACGAAGAGACAAAGTGAGTGAGGGAGGGGGTTGTAGTACATTTAGGGGCAGCGAAGAGAGAGAAGTAGACCTATCACCACCACGTCTTGCTGTTGTCCAGTTCTGGTTGTGTGCCAGTGAAGTATTCGGCCTATCCATAGGATAGATCAGCAGGCAAGGCAGATTCAAAGGTAAGAGCCAGGTTTTAAGTGAGAGCCAGGAGTTTTAGAGACTAATAGAACCAGGACGAGATTTTGAATGGAAGACAAGATTTGTACCTAACAAGATCCTTGCGTTCCAGAGACCACAATGAGCAGAGGGGGTAGGCTCTTTGGGAAGGGCGGATAGGGTATCAGGTTAGGAGAGTGTTGTTTACTGGGAGAGTCAGAGAAGGGGGTAGACAGTGCCATGAGGAGGGCCAGGGGTTGGGTAGATGTGTCCCGAAAAAGAGGCAGAGCAGGCAAGTGTAGGAGTACAGAAATGGTCAGCATGTGGAGGTGTAACAGTGAAGAAGATAAGAAGGCAGACTGGAGAGGAGGAGAGAGTTTAGCAGTAGTGATGATCGCGAATATTCGGATTCCGAATATTAATCGCGAATATCGTCAATTCGGAAATTCGCAAAGATGGTGAATATATTGCCGAATATTCGCAATTACGGATATTCGGTATTTTTTATCCATTACACTTCCCTCTCAATGTGAGTGGACGAATGGGAAGGCTGCAACAAGAGCTTAGCAACACCATCAACAGATTTTTAAATGAATATTGGGGTGATGCGAATATTGCGAAAATCGTCACTTTTAAAATTCACATAAAAATTTGCACCATGTTAAACATATATTGCGCGCGCGAAATTCGCAATAAACTGCCGATATTCGCAATAACCAAAAAAACCCCGAATATTGCCGAATGCGAATATTTTCCGAATGTCTTCCATAAAATTCGCGGCATGCCGCGAATATGAATGTTGCCTATGCCGCTCATCACTATTTAGCAGCAGGGGAGGTAGGAAGGGTGGGATACATAGTGAAAAGTTACAGAGATAGCACAACAAGGGGAGATGATGGTGGAGTAGTAGTAGCTGATAATCCAATATGGAGCAGAGTTGGAGGTGTGCATCAGTCCTTGGGTCTGGCAGGTTGAAGCGGTCAGTCCATGGTGTTCCTTTGTCTGGTTTCGGGTAGCAATCCCGAAACCAGGTCCAATCCCTGGGTCAATTTTGCTGCTGACCGATGGGCGTGCGTGCTTGCGCATCGGTCGGCGGCAAAATCGGCCGTCGATCGGTGGTGCCCACATGGGGCGACAGATCCCTGTCGGCTCACAGTTCGGCCGGCCAGAGAACGGACATGTCCGATATTCTCAGCCGATGGCGTTAGTTTCAATGGAACATTGAAGCTATCGGCCTTCACACAAAGGGTGCCGGTCGATGCTGTCAGCTCTGGAGAGCAGCGTGATGACGTCATCACGCTGCACAACAGAGCTGATCTCTCCTGCTTTGTCGGCCCCCACTCAATACATGTGTGGGGGCCTTTAAGCTACATATGTTACAAACCAGACACTTTCTTCTGACTCTAAAAGTGTAGTCAGCAATCAGCTATAGTGTTTGCAGAAATGCATGTTAAGGATCCTTTAAGGTGTGATAAGGTAAGGATGGACTAAAATATTAATGAATACACATGTGCATATTTACTGTATTGTTTAGCTGAATGTCTACTTGATATGAAACTGTTAAGCCAGCCATAGGCACTTTGATCTGCGGCGGATTCACAGCGCTCGCAGCAATTGATCGGCTGTACATCGGCCGCTGATTATAGTCACCTACCTCAAGCGACCAATCCTGGGAATTCAAACTTTGATTGTCCATAGAACAGACATGTCAGTTTTTTTTATTTGGATTGTCCCTGTCCAAAGTAAAAGCCCACAAAGGGTGCGCGGCCAATTATATAATTTTTTTAAAAAATATTTCATTAATAACTGTGGCTCAGGGTAGATTTAAATTACCAAAAGAGCTAACAGAAAGCCACACTTTGGACTGCTTTCCTGTTCTAGACTAGCCAGTGAAGACCTCCAGCGATGTCAGCACAGGATAGATTTGGTTGGGGGTTGCTTGCTCCATTCAACTGTAGTGCCTGACAGGCATAGACACATCCTGGTGTCATTAATAACTCACTGATTACATTTATCACAAAAACGTTACCGTATATACACGAATATAAGCCAAAAGTTTCAGCACCTGAAATGTGCTCAAAAAATTCAATTCAGCTTATACTCGGGGCAAAGCCTGCAAACATGCTATCACCAAATTTTCTGGAAATGTAGAGAAGGGGTGTGGAAACATTTAAAAACTTATGGCTCATTTTTGCTTAAATTAGGTTCAAAGTCAAGTCAAATTTGAACATATTTTGTGCATAAACTTGATATGCTAGAGCAATACTTTTTTCTGTACAATGTTCCCACAACCCTTCTCTACATCTCTACAGCACCTCTAGTGATGATATCATGTTCAGGGGCTTTGTAATTAACTTAACAAATCTGCTAAATTTAATAATTATACCTAAAAACAAAAGTACATTTGCTGTGTGTTTCTGTGCCTTAGTTGCTGCATTTCCCTCCCTAGGCTTATACTCGAGTCATTCAGTCATTCCAGATTTTTTTTTATAAAATTGAGTATCTCAACTTATAATCGAGTTGGCTTATACTCTAGTATATACGGTAGTCTAAAAAGGCTTGAATACATTTAAAGCGGACCTACCACCAGGAATCTATGTTTTCATGAATGGCACTAGAAGTGCCAATAATAGGGAGGAATGCAGTGAAAAAACCCAAAAACTTACCTGTAATGAGCAATTTAGTAATATAATCCGGCATTCCTGTTCACTTCCTGGTTAATGGGCTCAGCAGAACCCGGCAGCACGTCACAACAACACGTGATTTTTCAGTGTAAATCCAACACATGGTGGTGCAATATCGCGGGTGGCCACTGGGGGCGTTCAGTGATCTTCTATGGCAAAGCAGCTCACTGAAAAATCACGTGTTGTTGTGACGTGCTGCCGGCTTCTGCTGACACCATGAACCAGGAAATGAAGAGAAATGCCGGATTATATTCCTAAATTGCTCGTTTTTGGGGTTTTTCACTGCATTCCTCCCTATTATTGGCACTTCTAGTGCCATTCATGAAAACATAGATTCCTGGTGGTAGGTCCACTTTAAGTCATTTATATGATGATATTTAAATCCTGTTGATGTCTATGTATTTCATGCTATACAAAGTTTAAATCCTTACTTTGTGAATAGTTGTGACTGCTTCTAGCTCCTTGAATGGTGGTAGGTTGGATTATAGTGAAGTCCTCTTCACCATTTACTGTGATCTTTTACACTTTCTATGCACAGCAAATACAAAACTATTGTTGCAAAGAGGGCTTTAGTTCAACTGTATAGAGTGTAGTATGCAATAAAGACGAAGGCTCATATAAACCATACTTTATACAGTTAAACAGTACAATAATAAAGAAATAAATGTCTACAGTATGTTTCATTATTTGTGTGCCAGACTTTATTTGCATAATACTCCCAAAAGAGTCTAGTAATCTATAATGTGGCATTAAGCACAAAGTTGTTCTTTCATTTTCTGCAAAACAGGATACTTGTGACTTTGGCCTGTCTAGTTTTCACTGTCACCCTATTTTCCTGCAGCTACACATCAAAAAAAAGCAACCTTTCAATATGCTGGCAACACAGGATGCGGCAAAGGAAACTTCCGTTTTCAAGGCATATAAATTAAAGTTTATGTGAATTTTCTCTGTTTATTTTTCCTTGATAACTCTTGTTCCTTATTCGCTTTAAGTGAGGTGCCTTGAGATTGTGTTGGCTTGTTTCCATGGTGACAACTAAGAAAAGTAATTTTAAAAGGCTGTTTCTTTCCATCGTTATTTCATAAGAGTGTAACATTAACAGATTGCTCCATTGATCTTAGGCCTAACATGGAGGCAGAAAAATGAGTGGAGCATTTCATATAAATACACAAGTATCGGTGCTGTTTGCGTTGGTTCCATGCCGAATCAGGTAACAAAAGTATCACAGTTGTAGAGGGCACCTGGGAGGCAATAAAAAAAAAGAGACTGTATGAAAGCTGCCTTTTCTCTTATGAATAGCTAGTTTTAAAAAGACATTCACATTTTTTATGCCCAATAAAGTTAGGGGCCAGCAAATAAAGGACCCGATGCAGAGACTTCGTAGGTAGAAAATAAAGATAATTGGACTTTTCATTACCAATAAATATCACTGCAGTCTTTAACTGAAAATCCTATTAATAAAAAACATTAAAACACTAGTAAGTAATAAAATAAGACATAGTTAGATTCGCAGGAATCGCAATAGCAAATTATGTAAAGTTGAAAACTGTTTTAGATAACGAAAGCTATAATATATTTTTACGTCTGCAAATAGTGTGAAGTAAATGAAGTCTCACCTTGTCTAGAAAATCACCAAAAGTCACAGAAGCGAATAAGAGAACCTGTGATGCCCAAGGTAATGAAATCATTCCTTATGGCTGTGTTGCTTTTTTTTTGGATCTAAGCACATAAAGCCTTCACATAAAGCTTGAGGTGCTCTCTTCTATATTGTCACTATTTTAGTATCCTTTTGATGTCAAGCCCCATTTTAACTATTCAGCTGTCGAATACTAGCAATATTATGGCCTTGTAATGTGTTCATCATTGGCAGGCATTGTGCTGAATATGGAGGCCAGGCCGCCAGTCAACAGAAATTTCAACTATTAGCATTGCCTTATGTAAATAGCGCATGATAAAGTACCACTGTAGTTTGGTGGAAAGCCAATATGGGCTTTAAATATATTTTTATGTACTGTATTTGTTACTGCCAAGAGATCAGTGCAGTGCCCCCAGAGAAGGTATATTAAAATTGACTAGGAGCGGCCAAGGTTTTTTTTACTTCTTGTCCAGCTCCATCCTGGGATACTTGGGGTAAGGGTCTGTGGGAGGAGTCTCCATCTTGTCATCTATGGTGATTGTGCTAATGATTTTATGGAGAACAGTACTCCTCCTCCTGATGATTAATCTGTCCCCATCTTGTAACTGTTCTTCCCAAGTTCTGCATCATGTCCACTGGACTAGACAGAGCAGAGATAAAAACCTAAATAGTCCTTATTCAATAAAGTCCCCAAGTGGAAGATGCCAAGTTGACATTATATTTATTAACAGAAGCCAAATATCATGCTGAAAATGATATTTAGTGCATGAAACTATAGAGAAAGGGGAATCACTGAAAAGACCAGGCATAACTTAGATTTTGGGGACTGGTAGTGAAGGAGGTGCTGGTGTGATCTGCTTAACTGGGATTGTATATTTTTATATATCGTATTGTTTCTGAGAGGACCTACAGTTCCTACTCATATTATGTATAAAGCTGGACATAGACGGGCAGATTCCTGCCCGATTCGACAGCCGATCAGCCGCTGTAAGCGTTCCCGCAACTGATCGGCGGTCAGGTCGGCAGAGAATTGGGTGCACCCCCTGGTCATTTTGACCAAGAATCTTCCGCATGTCAGATCGCACAGTGATCCGACATGACGGTAAATTCAGAGCCGATCCCATTAATGCCATCCCCATCAGAAGTAATGGCCGGCACACAAAGGCTGCCTGGCCAATTCTTGACACTAGCGGACGTGTGTGAAGTTATCACGCCCGGTCGGTCGGGCAGTTGACGGAAACATTACCCGTCTTTGCCCAGCTTAAGGTATGGAGACAATGTTGCTTTTCCTCTTTACATCCCTGGCGTCTTTGATGCTGCCCAGGATGTGAAGTGGGGAGAAGATATGTTTTCAGCATTGATATATATATACTGCCATCTAGTGACCATTTGCAGTACTTCAGAAATATGGTTGTAGGTAGAGTGGTAACAGATAAATCGTGCCGAGCCTCAAGAGAAGAGCACGTAAGTATATTGTGTGCGATTGTGGATGCTCAGGCTCAGGTACATAAAAATATCATTTTTTTTTTCTTGTGATTGATCTGCTTTAAGAGTTTTGATTAGAGCAGGAGATGACGGCAAGAGCAAGAGGAGATAAGATCCAGAGGTTAGGGAAAATGATCCAATGCTGACAGACATTACTGGTACAATCATTTGAATTTGAGAAGATTTCTCTTACTCTGCTGTTAAGGGAGATCCTCTCTAAAACCATTTTGTAATAAGTCAAAGTTTGATATTGAACTATTATTAAAATTTTTGGAATATTTGAAATGTGTATCAGAGGTTATTGTACCCCCTGGCTACAACTGCAAGCTTGATAAGCACTTATTACAAATTGATTTGTTCTGACTGAAGAAGGAACAATATGAATCAGTAGAAAATGTTGGAATATAAATACAGAGCATTGAAGTTCTCTTAATGATCTATACATAATCAGTTTACTAATATCCAAATAAACTATTCTGAGCCATATGATTTCCAAGTTAAATCTAAATCTTGCCTTAGAATTAATAAGTCATAAATGAGTTGCGCTTGTATTTATAATTTCTAAGGAATAACTGTAACCATTTTTCCAAAGGAAAAATTCTCCTGCTGAAATATCTGTTACTGTTGCAACACCTAAGGGCTAAATCAAAGATCTAAAATGAAAGAATGAAAGAGATTCTGGTTCCATATCCAAAACAGTGGTGAACTCAATGTATTATGGTACTTGTGAAAGATATACAAATATATCAATAATTAAAGCAATGGAAAATATCAAATTCACACTTAAACCAATATAAAATCCTGGGCGAGATTGTAGTCAATTAAATTGTTGTATATAAAGAGAGGGTAAGGCATTCAAGTTCTATCCTTAAAAGGTTTATGGAAACAAAGAGATAAATTTTTTCAATTGCTACCCCATTGTCATGGTCCATTGTTGCTTGAAAGCATTCCAAAAACTGAAATTGCTGAAACTTTTATAAAACATAATGAAGCCACTATTAGATTTCCATATCAATTCACCTTTAGTGCTTTAGAAAAGCCAATATGAAGTTCATGACAAGTTTGAAATCTTAATTTTTTTATTTATGTGTAAAATTATGTTATTTGTAGCTTTTCTAGTTCTGATGTTTAAATTCACAACCATGTTGCCTATATAAACCAAAAATGCATCTTCCTTGACTTAGCACAGCCCTGAGTATTCTGGTGAATTGTATAATAATAAATGAAATAATGTCGCAGCACCACCGACAAATTAGTAAAAACAGTCAATGGAATGCATAAAATTTAAAAATATAACACGAAAAGTAAAAATATAGGAGCTTATAGATAGTCCAGCCACAGTATTGCTAAAGAATCTCCATAGAAGAAACTGAGGTAAGTTTTTGGGACAATACCTGTTTGATAATAGAGGTGTACAAACCTTACAGTCCCAGTTTGAAAATATATCTCGAGGGAAGCATACAAAGTCAGGGCTTGTTTCCACTGCGTTTTTCAATCCGCCAAGGTCCCTCCATCAACGGAAGGGTGCATCCGTCAGTGCATCCGTCAGACATCCGTCAGTGCATCCGTCAGGCATCCGTCTGTGCATGTGTCAGGACATACAGGAAATGTTTTCCTTCAGTGCATCCGTCAGTGACAGATTACACCCCTCCATTGCGTCAAAATAAACGTAGTGATCTACATTATTTTAACGTAATGGAGACCAACAGATTGCACCGACTGATGTTGGGACAGGCTCATTTGATATAATGGGCTACGTCAAAATCCCTCCGTCCGCAGTGGAAACTAACCCTTATTAACAGAGGTTTAAAGGAAATACAGTCAGGTTCACAAATATTGGGACATTGACACAATTCTAAAACTTTTAAACCACCACAATGGATTTGGAATTAAACAGACACAAGACCAATTAAAAACGTTTATTTAAAAAAAAAAACAGACATAAGAGCTTCAAGTCAGTCAGTTTTATTTTGAGGGTATTTACATCAAAATCAGGTGAACAGTGTACCAATTACAACAGTTTGCTTGCGTGCCTCCTACTTGTTAAGGGACCAAAAGTAATGGGACAGAATAATATTCATAAATCAAACTTTCCCTTTTTAATACTTGTTGCAAATCCATTGTAGTCAATTACAGCCTGGAACGCATAGACATCACCAGACAATGGGTTCTTCCCTGGTGATGCTCTTCCAGGCCTCTTCTGCAACTGTCTTCAGTTCCTGTTCAGTTCCAGGGAAATGCATGCTCAATCAGATTCAGGTTAGGTGATTGTCTTGGCCATTGCATAACATTTCACTACTTTCCTGTCAAAAACTCTTTGGTTGCTTTTGCAGTATACTTTTAGAATTTTAGAATTGTGTCGATGTCCCAATATTTATGGACCTGACTGTAGTTTAATACTTCACATTGTGAACGCCATCTGGAAATATTTAGAATTTCTGGAAATAATGGCAGGAGTGTTATTTTTCTTTTCATTGTTATGCATTCCTGACAGTACTTTTGAATCTAGGTCTCTCAGCTACAAGACAGTCTCATTATTATATTATATCAGAACAATCATGTTCTACATACTAATCACATTTGTCCAGACTGTGCAATTAGTCAACATGAATAACAGAAGGCAACTGTGCAAGATATAGTCATTTAAAAAAAACTTTAGTTCTTGAGCATGGCTCAGTTGCAGATACATGTTGCATTTTTAAATGTGTCCAGTCTACATGTAAAAAAAAATGCTATTCTCTATAATGTATAGCAAAATCTGAAACTGATTTGGAACCATCAAATATCCAGTTTGCCCCAAAAAAACTTTTATACTCATTACTTTTGAGGTCACACTTAAACTTTTTTCTAGTTTTAATGTATGGTTCAGATTTTTTCTGAAAATCAATCCCCCCCCCCCCCCCCCAAAAAAAAAGATATATAATTTAAAGGTACTGTCATTCCTTATTAATATTAATAACAAGAAAATTATTTCTATATTTTTCAAACTCTAAGACACACTCCCCCCTCCCCCAAAAAATAGAGGGGGGTGTCCACGTCTTATATTCTGAAGGCATGACCATCCGTGGCCACTTGGTCGTGGGTGGTCATGCCTTGGCCCCCCGCCAACTCTCCCAGAAGAAGATTAGTGGGGGAGCTGTCAGATGGAACATCCGCCCAGGGCCGGATCTTCAATCTGTACTGTAATGCTTACATCAGAGGAGCCCTGACATAAGCAATGAAGGGCAGAGCTAGATGAAAGTGCTGCCTGTTAGCTGATAACACACTGCAAAGGAGATGTCTGCAGATCATTCCTCCGGTTCTGTATGTGAGCTGGGTTGCTATGAGAAAGCTGCCATCTGCACTGTATTGTAGGTTGGGTACAAGCTGCCTGCCTCACATAGTGCTCTGGCAGTCTGGGCTAGAGGCAGGGAAGCTTTAAGAGACAGCTTCTCCACCTATTTAACTCTTACTCTGCCAGTCAGAGCATGGAGCTCTGGCCGGTGAAGAAGGAGAAAGCCAAAATATTTTTGGCCCATCAGGTGCTCTGAAGTATAGGGTGTGTCCTGTACATCTGCACGTCTTATAACCTGACAAATACAGTACTTGTTATACTTTGTTATAGTGCTCATCTACTGTCTATAAACATTGCTTTCTGAAGCTTTTCTTTGTCAGTTGAGTTGGTTAAAGATTAGTGCTTATCTGTAGAATTTATTAATGTCAGACTATCTGAGGTAGCTTTAGAAAATTAGTGTCCGTTATATATAAAACTTGTGGGGTTCAAATTCACTTTGGGAAACCTCAAAAATATATACTGTATTGCACAAGATTCATTGTTTTATGTGAAAACATATTATGAGATTTATCTATCTATCTATCTATCTATCTATCTATCTATCTATCTATCTATCTATCTATCTATCTATCTATCTATCTATCTATCTATCTATCTATCTATCTATCTATCTATCTATCTATCTATCTATCTATCTATCTATCTATCTATCTATCTATCTATCTATCTATCTATCTATCTATCTATCTATCTATCTATCTATGTATCTATCATCACTAGAGTTATGTTAATAAGTGTGATCCTTCCAAAATCACACTTGCCTTACTATGCCTTATGTGAATAACATTAAGCTGTGATAGCAGGGTTACCCAGCAGCTATGTCACAGTTCACAAGAGTTTGTGTAGCCTGCTGTGTTGCTATATGTATAGTCCCTCCAGGGATTTACTGTTTCCTTCTCGAATTAGTTGCAAACAGACATAACACACCAGTAATCCTACCCCAACAGCTGAGATGTAGCTAGAAAAATCACAATTTACTCTTTAAATATCACAGATATGCAACACTAATACAGAGCATTTCAGGGCAGTCAACTTCAATCCTGTTGGAGGGCTCTTCATTTACCATCTGAATTTAAAAGTATCAGGTATTTTGAAACATCCATCGAATAGTTTTATCTAATTTTACAGTTTTGGATATCCTACCATATGATGCAGAATAACATTAATAGTCTCTTTATCAACAATTATAATATCTGTTAATTCAGTGGTTCCCGAACTGGGGGGCGCAGAGGTATTCCAGGGGGGTGCAGCAAGGATGCTGGGGAAGGGACCTGCAGGAAGCAAACCATGGAGGAACTAGTTGTAGACAGTTAGTAGAGAGCATGTTATGTGTGTCTGTGTTTGTGTGTACGAATGTAATATTGTGAATTATTTCTGTCTCTGTATGAGTGTAGTGTGTGTGTCTACGTGAATGATAAATGTTTCTGTATGATTGGTGTGAAAACCAAACAAAGTTGTGTGAGTTGTATTTCAAGTAAAGCTTAAAGACCCTTTGATACTAGTACATGATACTGCAACACAAACAGGACTAGTGTTGTATGGCTCTCAATCTGCAACGGTGTAGTTTGAATGGGGGGGGGCGGGCTCGATGATGTTCTTATCTAGAAAAAGGGGGACCCGGTAGGCAAAGTTAGGGAAATCCTGCATAAATTAATGAATGTTATGAACATTCTTAACTCTAAAACCTAGCAAATGTGAAGTTTCTACATAAAAAAGGAATGGTATCAGATGGGCTAGCAACCAAGGAAGCAGTTGGGATATCACATTATGCAATAGCACATGCTTGTCCTAGTTTAACAGCAATATAACTGGTGGAATTTAAAGTAAAAGCAAATGAGGCTAATTTAGAAACAATTAATGTTTTTGGGCCCTGTTCACGTTTACTCTTTTAATACGCATATTGCTCATTATATTTTCTTATATAATGCATTTTTAACTTTAAAGGATTTATTGGATATATTGTGCATGTTTTGGACATATGTTTTAATGCATTTCCCAATGAGCATTAAAACTGAAAGACCAGAATTGGGGGGATTAGCTGCTCCATTGTAGGCTCCATTTGTTTCTGCACAATTTTCTTTGAAAATACAGCAGTGTACTAAAGGCCCCCACACATGTAGCGAGTGGGGGCCAACAAACAAGCAACGGAGTGCAGTGTGATGATGTGCTGGGTTGCACCCATTCAAATTAATGGCATCGGCCGGAGATTTATGGACATGTGTGTTCTCTGTCCGAGCTTTGGGGCGACCTGGATCTGTGGCCCCATGTCGGCCGTGGGTCGCTACGTGTATGGAGGCCTTAAGTTTCTATGTATAGTCTAGTGGTGTTCATGTTAATCATTGATATTATGGTAAATATTCTTATTTTCTGCCTAAACGTCCAATAAGTAAATGAAGGAAATAACGTTTTCCATTGTTTCATGTCATCCTTAGATTTATAAATTTCAAATAAACATTTTTGCATGCTCAATCTACTGAATTGTTCCACAGGTGGCATAATTATAAATGCGTTGTATTAAAGACAATCGCCTTAGCTTTGCATTGTGGTTGATTTTTTATAGTCTTATTCAATTACGAGTTCTTATTTTTAAGTGCAGTAACCCAAAGGAACCAATTTACACTCATTCTTCTAAAGTCAAATCAGGACATGAGCCATTCTAATTGGTTCCTTTAGTTACTTCACTTAAGAATAAGTGAATAAGCACTTAGGACTAAGAACTCTTTATTAAGTGAGGTTAATGACATGATGTCACCAATTACTTTCCCAGTAAAATTGTTATCATTTTTAACTTTTTTTTATAGTAAAGAAGAAAGTAAAGCTTGGTGATACACTTAACTTCGCACAATCAGTCCTTTATATGTTGACTTTATACTGAACAAGGAACAGTGAAGCCTGTAAATAGGCTTAAAGACTTACAGCTCATAAGTCTACTGCATTATCACTAAGACTAATTAATCAATCACAAGACTATATTGTTACCTGCAGTAATATCTACTTGTGCATTCGAATGATATATAAGTGAACTGAGATAACATGCATAATACAGTTAAATGTTTTTATCCAGTCACTTCTACCAGACACCAAGCAACATTAACTTTTTTTCATTGCAGGTAAAACTCAGAAATTTGTTTTGGGCAGCTGCTCATGACATAGCTCTTGTGTACAAAGGACAGTTGGCATGCGGTTACATGGCTGCTAAGCAGGTGGTAAAAAAATAAAAATAATATTCGAATCTAAGTAGTATAATAATTGTATGCATCAACCCTTCCAAACCCGAGCTCACACTGGCCCTTGTAATAAATGGCAGTGCAGATATCCATAAGCAATGAGACATTTGGAAGCTCCCTTACTGATGTAAACACTGCATTCAGTCTTAAGAAGGTTCAGGATCTTTAGCTGTCTTGATTAGATGGCATGTTTTAACTCGATAAATATTTAATTACCCCCCCCCCCGGGTGTTGTTGCCGACCCCAGGCTGTCCAGTGCTGACCTGTTAGTATAGCACTAGACGACCTGGGTATGTCCGGCAGAGATCGGTGCCCCGGCAGCGTAAACTCATTGATCTGCGCTGCTTCGGTGGCTCTGATCTAATGAACAGGCTTCTGCTTGGAAGCCGATCAACCCCGCCCCCGTGATGATATCACATTGGGGTGGCGGCAGGAAATTTTTAAGTAAATTGCACGAAAACAGTTTTCTATGGGGAAAACTGTTTTCAGTGTGACTCCCTAGATGTGCCCCTTTAAAGTTAACCCTCCCTCCCCTGGTGTGATGTTACAAGATCCATCCATCATACAAGATTATCACTGTATCCAATACAATGCCTTTTGGCACCCTCTCTCCCCTTGGTGTAATGAACCCACAGGGGAGAAAGGGTCTGCAAATGGCACATCTGGAAATGACACTGGAAACTATTCTGGTGTGATTTCCATTTGAATGTCCCGCCGCATCCCCGATGTGGCGTCATCACGTCACGGGGGGGGGGGGGGGGGGGGGGGGTTGGGGTTTGGAGAGAGGGGTCCGAGAGGGGTCCGTTCTAGAGGACAAAAGCCAAGTATCTGATAAGCTTTTTTTTTTTGTTTTTGGGTACATTTGCATCTTTTCAGATTTTAAAACATGCAAACAGGCCTTTATATTTAATAACTTTAAATGAATTGAATTTCAGTTGTGCATTGGTTACAGTGGGTGGTAATATGATTGAGTCATATTTCAGCAACATTTGATTTGAATTTTTCATTTAGTTACATTTCACAAGTGAATTCATTCAATTAACAAAAGTTGGCACGCATGGGACAAGCATTAAACTGTGCACTCCAAGACAAGACTGCTGTCCAAGGGGGACTACATTACTCAATCATACATGCCATGGAATGTATGTTTATTATTGTCTGGATCCCTGACTAAACAAATGCAGATACCACATTTAAGGACCAATAGGCTGCAATGGGTTTAATATTAGTTCTTGAGAAATATACATCTAAATATATGGCTACATAAGATTATAGAAGACACAAATATGTAATCTAGTCAATAGATCGTTTAGTACCCACAGATTATGTCTGTTATACAGACTATAAATAGCATATAGTCTATTAAAATGCAAACATACACTGCATAGTGCTTAATATATAGTATTGAAATATTTTAATAAATATAGTTTATATAAACTTGTTTAGATTTCATGCATGAGAGTCACTCCATTGGAAAAGGTTTCCTCTTACATTTGCAGATTCATGGCAGGAAGCAATAAAAATGTTCCTTAACTGGACACAAAGAGGAAAAAACAAAGCATCAAGGCAATAACGTTGGGGGAAAAAAATCACAGTTTAAAAATGAATTGTAAACTAGCAATGAATTATATATACACATCTGCAAAGTGGAGGTCATAAATAAATATCTCTGCAGAAAATGCTAAAGTAGGTTGTTTTGGTATTATTGGTTGAAATGAATATAAAAAAGCATAAAATGCAAAGGATACACAATATAGAACTATGTTGGTCTACAACACACAAAGGGAATTTTGATATGTCCTCAGAGATTGGTTGATATATCACCAGAGGCTAAAAGTATTAATAAATTACAATAACCCCACTCAATTAGATTTTAAATGTAATGACTAAATGTTGTTCTGAACTTATGATGAATTTTGTATAGTTAAGCTTACTTTAATCTTTATTTTGCTTCACAGATTTCAGGGCAAAGAGAAGGGTACACTTTTACCATATATGAACCCTAGTGCTACGGCAAGTTTTACATACAATAGATTTGGATGTCATTGGATGCCTAGACTGTCCCTAAATCTTCCTACTGACATTGGTTTCACCTGGTTTTAAACAGTGGATATCCTAATATAAACTTTTCCTAGTGAGGAATAAACTATCCAGAAAAAGATATGCACTTTTTTTGTGGGACATATTAAGGTATGAGCATGAGTCATTAAAGTGGACCTACCACCTGGGAGGTCACTCAGCATTATCAGCTGCAGCTCAGCCGATATTGCTGAGATCCTTGATTGTAGAAAACGAATCTTCTTCTACAGCTGGGGGGAGCTTTACCAGTGCCCCCCCTCCCACTGCCATACATCGCGCCTATCAGCCGAAGTGGTGTGTGGGATATCTCTACCCAGGCAGGAAATGGTCAGCAGCCGATTCCTCCCTCTTCACAAACCAACCCTCCCCCACCCCCTCCCCTACGACAGTCTCTGCAGCTCCAATAGAGAAGAGACAGAGGAGGAGTGGAGTGGAGAGGGGAGGAGAGGGGGGGGTCAATGTGGGCGGAGATCTGCAGAGATTGCCAGGAGCGAATATGGTGGCAGAATAATTTTGCAACCTTTGAAATAGTCGCGATATTCTGCATTGGGAGGATTGGCAAATGTATATTTGCAATGTGAAAATAAATAGCAATGTAACCATTCATTTTAAAGGTAATTGTGAAGCAATTATAATTGTGAATATATATTCGCAATGCAATGCACTGCATACACTCGAATTGCGAATATTCAAGAATATCGGATTGAATATAAGTAGAATTATTTGCACAATATTTCGAATTCGAATATTGCCTATGTAGCTCATCAATATTGGACAGCACATGTAGGAGAATCACCAGCAGTTTGCTAACCTTCAGTCCTTTAACCTTTCAGTCCTTTAGTGTAAGTAAAATGGTACATTAAATCCCAATTTTAAAAATATTGGAAATTACAGGAAATTATGACAAATCCTGTTTTATTTTGTTTCTATCGTTGTCCCGTTAGAGTAATTTGTGTTCACTCCCTGCCTGATATTCACTATACATAGATATTCACTCATACAGTTGTCCCAATTAAAATTTTCCCAACAGTCCCGTTTAATTATATGCCTCTTCAGTTCAGGTCACCAGAACAAATATAATGAGTAAAGTATATTACAGCATACAAGAATATTCAGCAATGAAGTGGTTCTAACCACTTTACATCAGTATCCAAATAAACATTACATTTATTATTTTAGTAAACCAAGAAAGGGTTAGGACCTCTGACAACCATGACATACCAGGCCCGTTATTTCTTCCAGGGGTATAAAATGATCATGGAGTCAGGAAAGCTCTCCCAGTAGGATCAGAGGCAGAAATGAAATGAAATCTGCCATAACAATAAAGTTTGGCTTTTTAAATACCTCGTCAATCAACTGATAACTCTAATCAAGTTCTTGTGTGACCAGCTTTTGACCTTGCATGACTTGGTTTAGCCCTCATTGTCAGTCTCAATGAAACTGGACTGACAGCATTACAAAGCTACAGTGATGAATCCTTGGGGCAGTCAACCTATATGAGCCAAACATTGAATGAAGACATTATAATGATAATCTGAAGCTAATGTAGGGTCATTAGCACCATATTTACTGTGACTGGTCAATATAAATTTCAAGGTAGCGGAAGAAGAAACATCTCAGACCTAACTTTACCTTTCTTATGTTTCCCTGCTTGCTTTCTTAACCATATGCCCTTAGCAAAATCTGCTCCTCATTTGCAGGGCTCAAACAGCATCTTATACTTGTACTTGTGTAATTTCATAGGCAAAAGATACTTGACATACAAAAATAAACATGAAGGTTATGAGGATAGAGTACTGGATTGCATTTGCAAAGGAAAAATATTTTGTTAAAGCCCAAGGAATTTGTTTCAAAATAAATCTCAGTCAGTATTTGTCCATTGATTTGTCCAAGTTCTTACAGCCAAAACATCACTAAAATGCTTTATAAACAGGAGGGAAAAGGCTGCTAAGCATGGGAGAATGTTACCTTTTACTTTTACACTTACATATGGCGACATATACTGCATGTTATATGTAATACCTATTCATTTAAAGTTGCTTCAGTATCAGAAAGTGAAAATAGCGCACAGACCCTAAAATGTTGTATTCATACATAGTCTGCATAAACCAAATATCCTTCAAGTATACATAAACCACTATTGTTCTTGCATATATGTAAATATCAAGTTTACATTTACAAACCACCAGAAATATCTGGTTGCAGGTTTTGCAGTGCTACACATTCACACACTACTGCAGATTTGTTAGTTGGTGGACTCATTGGAAACATATGGTAAACACCATTCCAATTTGATAGCATAAGTTGTGTATTTACATTTACAATCTGCTTTATAATAAATAAATGTTGTGACAAATTATGAGACATAGACTCATCTTTTCTCTCATAAGTAATTAGGTGTTAATTGTTAAGTTGTTAATGGCAGATTGTAAAATGTGTCTCTCCATAAGTTGATAAGAGGTTTGAGAAAATAGGTACTGCAGTTGTACATACACATGCCCTGCACACTTTGCTGGAGCTAAGAGCTGTCTCCTGGCACTGCCTTTTTGGCTTGGCTGGGTGGACTAGAACAAAGCCTTGCTTTTGGGGTTTGTAGGAATATAGGGTGAACACTCCATGGCCCAGTCCTGCCTACTTTGGTGGAACATGCTGTATATTGACATAATATGTGAATGGCTGTGTCCCTGACTCTGACTTATTTTTTCTCCAAAGCTATTGGGTGCGTCTTATGGTCCGACACATCTTATAATGTGAACAATAGGGTATTTAATGTACAATGATCAGTAATATTTTGGTGCTTTATAAATAATACTATTAATAGTGTGTTAAGTACTTGCAAAAAGTAGGGGTTTTGTCTAGGCCCCTAATTTGTAGCTCATAGGGAGTGATAGACTTAAAAAAAGGAAGAAAGAAGAGAAATAAATAAATATAGGTATTTCTACAGAATCGGAAGACCAGGAGCATATTAAGTATCTGTTTGCATAAAGGGTAGTACGTATTTTGTACTCACGATTGTTGCTGTTGGCACAATGAAGGGTTGAGGGACTCTTGTACCAACAGTCAGGTTTTAGTAGAGTGTAGAGAGTAGGATGGTTTTATCCAAGCCTCTGAGTTTGTCTTCAGATTTGGTTGCACTCGCTACCCTCTGGGTAACTGAAGGAAGTGCAGAACTAGGTTTATGTTCTATCCCAAGAGTTATGGGGTTTTCCCAGCCAAAAAAGGCTTATGCAAGGCGTTCACTATGTATCTAGTGGGTGCCTTGCCTGAGCCTTTTTGTGGCTAGGCAAACCCAAAAACTCTCCATAAGCACTTGCAAAATACTTGCATCAGCTGTGCTTAAACCTTAAAGGCACCACTTAGGTTCCAGTTTGAGGTATTTATGCACAGGGTGAGTACTTTACTATAACTTTATCCAAGATGCTAGCAGACTTTAGAAGGCTTCATGAGTACATGAACCATCTTGAAAGCCTCCTAAATTCCAATTCTATACCATGACCTCAATTTATTGTGATTTGAATGGGTTCTTTTTTACAAGCAAAAACATAATGCCAGCACCCATTAAGGTGTTGAAAGTTCCCAAATTGGTTACTTTACATTGTGCACATAGTAAAGTGTGTAATAATAATATTTTTGTGGAAGGATTTTGATGCAAGGGATGTCTGGCTGTTTACGTTACATGATTACAAAGTAAGTAACCGAAATACAGACTTCCTATATGAGGGGCCATAGATTTTCTTTGGCAAAATTGCTATTGAATACTACCTCCTTGTATGCAAATGAAAATCTATTATAAAGATGGCAGAAAAAAGAAATATATTAATTGGTGTGTATTAAGATTATCTAGAGATTCATACAATAGTAAAACCAACTATTTAAAAAAGAGAAATATTTTACTTGCAGATGTGGTGTTGCTAATTACAATGTAACAAGACTGTTACATTGTAATTAGCTTTTCCTGACAGCTGTGACTAACTACAACGTAACAAAATACTGACACTGTAGTATTACTGATTATTACAGCATGGCATTACAGTGACCAGTGAAGAAGAAGATGCTTGTCAGGACTTGTTTATAAAAGCTGGGACCTAAATTTTTAACTGATGATGTTTCCTGGGTCCTGGAAACAAATATTACCAGCAAATGGGCATTAAGACATATATTGTCTGATAAATAATATTAGAGGGTGTGTGAAACCAATAAACATGTGAAAACAGGGATATTGTAAGTGCTCATATTTTATTTTAAACAAAGCATTCGGGCAGTCCTCATCTTTGATTTACCACATAGTGAGTTACTGACCCATAATAGACATGCAGTTCAAGAAGTCAGCAAAGTTTAAGTTCACTTCCTAAATGCTTTTACCAGGTCAGTGACTCCTGACCCGGCAATTAAATCAAAGCCTAAACCTTTAAACAAAATGGGCAATTGATGTTCACATAGTTTTATTCATAGGCCAAGTTAACAAAAAAGCTATTAACATATACATTCTGGTTATATACATGTTTCTAGCTTTTCTGTTAACTTGGCCTAAAAATATTTAAGTAGTCATATAAGTATGCTATAAGAAGTCATAGAAGAGGTGTACATTTTATTCCATGTATGTTAAAAACCAAGCAAAGAAACATGAATAATTATTTTTAGCATAGTTATATCTTTAGCATAATTAAACAAAAGTTGGTTGTTTTATGAAGATAAAAAAATATTATATATCATATATTAATCCATGTACATTTATTATCAGCGATAATGCTGTAGGAAGAAGGGTCATAGCAGCCAAATGTCACCAGGCTGCAGTGGAAAATTAGGAAAAGCTATGATTTACTAAAACTGATCTCCTTAACTACAATGCTCAATGCATTTTCATTTAAGGTTTCTTTTTTTTTTTGCTTATATTTTTGGGGGTTTTAATAAAAATGGTTCTTACAGTTTACATTTTAAAAGTATGTTCCATTGATATAGTAGTGGATTTAGTACTAAGACAGATAAAAATATATATCACAAGTTGTGTCAAATAAAACTGAGTTATTGGCTTTATCTGAAGTAGTATGTCTTTTCAGAGCATCTTCTGATGCCATGATGAGTAGAATGCATTGCTGATGATATAGGCATAAAATGGCCAAACAAAGTAAAAGAAACTCAGATACCAAGCGCACTGCAAACAAAAGGGCTGTTAGATTGATATAACTGATGGAAATACTTCATCTCAGACCACATTTATCATATGGTGCAGTCAATACTTGAACCATTACTTAGAGCTGGACTTGTGATGTAGTGCAGTGTTGAGCTAAACAATGAAGAAACCAGGTGTAGGACCTGCTGTGGGACATAGGTGGAACAATCATGTGCTCAATGATGAGTGCCAGTACTGTTCACATAAATGTGTCAGTTGGTAGCATACCGAGAGAAGAAAAATATAATACAAAAAATGTGCACAACTGTCAGCAGTGATCAAACAGTTGGAGTGATGCCAGTGGCAAGAAAAGACCATATGGAACTAGATGAAACTCACAGGGTAAACTGCAGGTAAAAAATGGTAAATGGGTCAGTATCAGGAGTGGGTGATGGAGTTGCGTGTTGGTGTGCAGTTACTGAGATAGCGGGAGCAAAAAAGATAGATAGGAGCAAGAACACAAGGCGCACAAACTAACACAACAAAGTTAATATCTGTAAATGGTAATGGAAAAAATAATGCATTCAAAAAATGGAGATACAACGCAGACTTAGCAAGGAGTAGTGATTTCTTATAGGGACAAGTGTTGCTGTGTGTGTTACTCCAGTTGTTTGGATACCAGGATGATATCACTTCCTGGTTACAAGTACTGTAGGGACACCAGCAGGGAGGTGTCTCCTTTGCTAGAGTCCCACTCAGTGTTTAGTAGAATGGGGCACATTTTGCGTTTTTGGTTCAAAAAGGGCTGCCACCTTAATCACGTCACATTGATCATACTAAGCACCGAATGTGGATCTAACTAAGGGGAGACCTCCATGCCAGCCTAACTGATTCCAGTTCCACAAACAAGAACACAGACAGGATAACAGTCCAAATAGCAATCAGCAAAACACATTATGAGTTTCTCTTACTGAAGACAAATGGCAACCACGCTGGGACTGCAGTACTTCAAAAAAGTGTTCCATCAGATATTGGTCTTCTGATTCATATGTGTTTTTTCTATTGTTTTATGGCATGGTTACTTTAAATGTTTGTGGTTACTCCACAGTATTACAAGTGATTCATTTTTTTAATCAGTTCTTAAAAAATGATACATTATGTTTGGGTTGACATTGACTGTAATAGAGTGGTTTTTTTGTTGTAGTGAGAGAAGGTCAATTTGCCATTGCAGTTTCAATTGGTGATATCTGATGATACTGTGACATTGACATGTCATATTGTTGTCATATGTCATGCAGATATTTTTACTGTTATTACAAGTGTTTTTTTTCAGAATGTTTTGTAGCGTATAATGTGGTGTGTATGTACAGTCTGCATGAAAGGTATAGTTTCCTAAAAGAAAATAATTATTAATGTCTATCCATATCTACCTCTTTGTGTACATTTGCTACAATAAATATCTAATTTATATATGTATTCATTTCAGATGAATGTAATTTGCATGAGACCAGATGGCTTTCTTTCTCCTAAAACATGGTAAAGGGGAATAAACCCTACCTCAGCCCACGCCAATTTGCCTGTCCATTGGGAGTACATAAAACATTTAAATGATATGGTGTACAGTGTTCTCTCCTTTCAGTCAGTGTTGACTGTTGTTTGTTCATACACCATTGGTGTTAACAAGCTGTCTATTGCTAGTGACAATCACACTCTCTCTGCCACTTAAAGCAGATCGCTTGATTTAATTATTTATTATTCTCTTGTGCAATTCCAGATGGGAAAGCTGCTGATCAAGCTCCCTCTCCCTTGGGCATCAAGCTTTTTTGTTATGTCTAAATCCTCAATACAAATTGCAGTATTTCTGGACTCCCAGCGGGACCCATTAGTGCCTGTGGGGCATTAAAGATCATTAATAGTGCTGTCAGATTGAAAAAGGAAGAACGTAGCATCCAGCTAGTCTGTTAGTTGCCTAGCTTCTCTGAAATGGGAAATTAATACATCTGCTTCATTAATACTGGCCCATGGTTGATGTTTGTGAGCTGGCAGACTTAATGATACAGGTTCACGACCGTGGAAGCATAATGCTGTCTACGCAACACAGATTCTTTCAATTACATATGACTCTGAGCCCATGTCTCCTGTTATTTCCCAGCTCTAAACTTAAACATCTTGTCAGATCTCAAATAACTATGTAAAACAAGTTAACAACAAACACAGACAGGCCCCCGCCACTGTGTAGAGAAGCCACAATGTGTCACCTTGCCAGGATCTCATTAACCGTGGTTTTCTTCCAAGTTTTAAACAGCATGTTAATTGAAGAAATGTTCTAATCACTGTGAACAAGTCTGTTAATCTGTGCAACGAGAGAACGTGAGGTATTAATTGGATAGAGTAAAGTGGTAATGTTTGTATCTCTCGAGCATTTGTATCTATTATTGAACAGCATAAGAAAAACAAAATAGTGTTGAGTAGTATCCCTGTATTACTTAAAAATTATTGTATTCCTTACAACAGTCTATGAGAATTTGCTACATATACTGTATGTCTATTTAAATGCAATGCATCTAGATCAGTGGTTCCCAACCTTTTTTCCTTAAGTCCTCCCTTGTCTGTGTCCTGGACTAGCCACGGGCCCCAACTCCTACCAGCATACACACATTTAACGAAATGTATCTAGAAGTGACGTCACAACATTCCTGCCCTGGGGTAACATCCCTTCCCTCCCAACTTGCATGCACATAATCCTTTTATAGAGATAGTGACACTTTAAAATTGAATATTCACTATTAAGAGTGTTGAATCCAAGCATATTAATGGAAAGTTGAGCAACAATGCAGCAGAAAAAGGTGCACAACCAACAAGAATTACATCAGCTTTGGAAAGATTGTGAAGCACAATCAGGGAGATTAACAAGTTGACTGCGACTAGAGCCTACAACTGTTGTGTCAAGCCATGTGATCGATCGTTCAGGAAACGAAAAAAATCTACCCATGTATGGGTACCAATACCTGGTTTAGTGAAACTTTTAGGACCAAAAATTACGGAATTAGGCCTCACACTAAAATCCTTGACCAACATTTCTGTATTAAAAATGATTATTTTGTATTTTTTGTCCATGTTTGGAATGTTCTAATTGTATGAGATATTGAATATTGTGTTTCCTTTTCTTGTAGGCCATAATTAGTCAAATGAAATATAATAAATACTTACAATATTTTATGGTGTGCTATGAATCTACATATTATATCAGCTTCACTTTTAAATGGAATTACTGAAATTATGGAACTTTGTACAATGATATTCTAAATTATTGACTACATTCTGTATATGTCATATTATATATATATATATATATATATATATATATATATTATGTGATCCCAGTGATGTTCTGGATGTGGTCACACATGATATTGAAAGTTTACAGCTGAGTTGAGCTGTGACTTACTTCCTTTCCTCATTATATTCCCGTGAGTTTGAGCCCTAGCAGATTGCACTATAGCACAGTCAAGCTTCATCTGCTTTATATACTAAGCTTTCTGTCATCAGTCCCCACTGCTAGATTGCCTATCATTTTGTCTAGGCAGTGAAGCAGGAGTCTTGATAGAGTACACTGTATACATAGCAGAGGGCCCTTTGTGCCATTTCAGAGCAAAGATCATGGGAAGAGTCGGCAAAGGTGTGGTGTCAGATTATCGTTGGACAGCTCATATTAAAGGCTCCCTAAGGCACGTAGGAGGTATTTTATGGCTGGATAAGCATCTAACAACTTTAAGGTGCATGCTACCAGTAAAATGTACTGATTATGAGGACAGGTTCTTTGTGGAAGCACTCTAGTTTTACTTTTGAATTTTTTGGGCAAAAAACAGATAACAAAAGCTACCAGCTTGAATCTCAAATAGATCGAATGGCAGCCATCATAACCCTGTTCGATAAGATTGTCCCTAATGGACACCAAGGGTATATCTTTTAACAATGGAATATTGGTTGGTTTGGCTTTTCCATGAGGTTGGCTAGTCAACCCCCAGTTAGTATGTGAAACTATATTGTAATAAAGAGACATGATGAGTCTTTAAAGGTATAGGAAACATCTATCAATTCATTAGGTGTTTTTTTTATTATGTTTCACTTTGAAACTATATCAATGATATCTTTAAATAAAGTGTAGGAGTGATATATGGTTCTCTTTAAGGCAAGGACCAAAAAGTGTAATGATAATTTATTGAAACAATAATTTTGCCATATTTTTTTCGCACTATAAGACACACCCAGTAGTTTTGAAGATAAAGGAGACAGGAGACAAGGCTTTGTTCTATTTCAAGTCATAAGACCAGTCCCTGGACAGAGGTCTTAGCTTCAGCAGAGTGTGTAGGACTGGAACCTAAGTTCCCATTCTCTGACCAACTCCTAGAGAGACACATTTTATAATCTGGCACTAAACTTAACCATGAGCAGCTATTTACATATAGGAGGATGGATGTGTCTGTGTCACACAATGTTTTTATTGCAAAGCAGAATGTTAATGTATATACACAACTCATGCTATCAAATTAGCACCAATTCACCCAGCTTTTACACAGTTATTTACATATGGGAGGAGTCACATTATATTTTCACAACAGACTGATCTCACAACATTAACCCTCTGGGCATTATGTGCTTTTTGCGTTATTTTTTATGGCACGAAAAGCCGTTTTCCTGGCAATTGCCAGCTCTCTCCCCAGCCCTCTACACACCGCCGGTGTCAAATAGATGCTAGCAGTGTGTGGGGAGAAAAGCGGCGCCAATCCATTAACATGGAGGTCTATGGCGCCACCCCCTTCGGCGTCACAGATTCACGATCAAACTGTGCCCGAACTGGCTTTGGCATAATGCCAAGGAGGTTAATAGCTGAGTGAATTGAAGCTATTATGATAACATGGGTTGTGTATTTACATTAACATTCTGTATTGCAGTAATAAAATTATGTGAGACAGACTTATCCCTCCTCCCATATTTAAATAGGTACTCGTTGGTAAGTTGTTAGTGCTGGATTGTAAAATGTGTCTCTCCACAAGTTGCTCAGAATGTGTACTGCAAGTGTACATGCACAGATTAATTTCAGCCCTGCATCTTAAGCTGGAACTAAGACCTCCCTTTTGGCAATGACGTTTTGGCTTGGCTGGATGGCATGGAGCAAATCCCAGCATGTTGAAATGCATAGCTATTGCTCTCAGGATGTTTGGACCTAAAAAAAACGAATTATTTTGCATTTCAGATCACAAGATGCACAGAAAAATTTCCCTTGATTTAAATGGGGAAAAGTTTGTCTTAGGCTATGTCTCCACTGCGTTGTGTGATCCATCGGGACCCCACCAATCACTGCGATTAACGTAGGGGATCACATAACGCAGTGAAGACATAGCCTTAGAGTCTGAAAAATATGGTAAATTATATCTCTCCATTTTTTCAGTTAAAAACAATTACACACATAATCAGGAAATATATAGCAATGCAGATTTAGTTGGCACATCCAACCCACTACATCTTTTCCACATAACTGGTAACTTCAATGACCCTTAATCATGATGCGTTCCAGGGGATATCCACATGTGATACATGCTGCATATTTGCCATAATTATCCCAGCAGATTTATTCTCTGCAGCTTTAATATTTTTTTAACCCTTTTCACCCTAGACTGACCAACAAGCCTGATGCTTTCTAGTAAAAGTAATAAACTTTTAACATTTAAAGAATTAAAGCATTAATGTCAAGTAATTGCTCAACATTTGTACTTTAGTTGTGTTTCATCCTTATTAATTGTGGTGCCTTGATGAGTAACAGCTTCAACTATTCTATTATTTCCTATAAATAGGAGCTTTAGTACATAATTACTTTAGGAACTGCTCACTTTACAATTTGTCATCAACAAAATCAGCCTTGGGAGCAATTGATACAGTTTCAGAGTTAATCCTTCTGAATATGACCTGCATGTTAACTTGATCATGGTTATCTTAGAAGCCCCTCTTGTAATAGTAGCATTGTTGGCAGTGCAAAGAGCATACACTGGATAAGATTGGACTGAAAAGACCCTTTGTCAAGTACCTAGATTTAAGTAGCTATTCAAATCAGCCGATCTTCAAAGGTTCATCTTACCTCACAATTCCATGAAACAGGCACCCACTAGAGATATTTTATCTTGCATGTCTAATGATGTCTTAACCCTTGAATGCTCCATAAATGGGTTCCATGGATGTGGGGTTATACGTGAAAATTGCAGTGAGAATAAAATTGCAACATTGAAATTGTACACTAAATATAACAGAAGCATATGACATAAATGTAACTGTTGCACGGTGCAGTGTCAAAGTTTGTAGTGATGACACGCAGTGCCCAAACTGGGTCTATATTAGCACCGATGTCTGCAAGCTGAGGTTGAATGGTCAAGCCTGCTTTAGGCTAGCTTATGACAAACTTCGCTCTTCTATCCTTAGTTCATGGACACTTGGCTAAGGCCCCCATACACATATAATATGAGGAGGAATATGAGTATTCTATCAGGGAGGACCTGGCACTACTGAGTTGTTGGTAGATATAATGGAAATTGTATGGAGTGATCTGAAGGTGTATGGGGGGCTTTAGACTTGGTAAAATAGTATGTCTAGCCAAAAATCATGCTTTTCCAGTTTAAGCTAGAGTTGAAAAAAAATTAGAACTCTTGTCAGGTTTTGCTCTCTAAATGTATCCTTGCTTCCTATAATGCTGACAAATTAACCCACCAAACAGATGAGAAACAAAATCTGCAAGACACAACTTCAACAGGCTTTTATAGCCGTCTACTAAAGAAAAAATATCTTTCCTCTCTGGTAAAATGCTTTAAGTAGTGCATAAAGTGAAGTAAACATACCAAGTGTGTGAATAGTCATAATGTGTCAAAGACACTCTCACTCTGTTGACTTAGAAAGAGTAAAGTTTCAAACTTCCTCCGGTATTATCTTCAGCACAAAAACTGTGTACTCAGAGTTTCAGTGGGATTTGGCTTCCTTGACTGAACAGCTGTATGCAAGCCTAACATCACTATATGTAATGGCAAGCATCAATGCAGAGATGTATTGCACAGTGCCACTAGTTTCTGGGGCAATGTGATATTCATGCATTTTGTTTAGAAATTGAATGGACAAATCTAATGGAACAAGAAGTCTAATGGGAAAGTTTTGGATTCGCAGATGCTAGGACAACATAACCTGCTTAACTGCATTATGCCATGTTATCAGCCACAAAGGTATAGTTTCTTAAGGTTTGTGTACAAGCACGACACAGCACTGCTGCGCCTCCAGCTCCATCAATATCGAAGGGTTGTCTATCTCACAAGCCTTTACCCTGTACTTAAGAAGACTGGGCTTAAAAGAAGCAAAGGTATGTAAACTATTCTTTTCGCCAATTGATAAAATCGGACATACTCAATACATCCTAGGTACCAAATAAAGCTTCCTCCGTAGACACAGCAGAGGAGGAGCAGCCCTTCAGGGACAGGAAGTGTGTCGTTCACACGATTACCATAAATATTCTGATCCTGATTGAAATTAGGGCAGCCACCTTGAGTTACTGATTTAATTATAAATGAGTACATGTTTTTGTTTAAAGGTATAAATAGGGTAAAACATAGAAAAAACATCAGTATCTGGCAAAACAGAAAACAAAGGGCTTTATTCAGTTTGCGCTAACTGAAGAAGTGTAACTGTCTCCATTATCAGATATTTAATCAAAAAAATGTTTTACAGTTTTTGATTTGATGTCCTGTTACACCATAGAGGCTACACAATGGCAAAAATATAATACTACAACAGATGCAAAGATATGCAGCAACAGCCAACAGAGCCAGCTGTTATGCTCAGACCTCCCAGAATCTCCAAATCCAGCAAGCTGCCACCTGTTTTGTTGATAGACCAGTAAGGATCTTTACATCAGAACTTACATTAAAGCAACCCAAAACACAATTTCATCAAGACATTCACAGACTTATGCAAAGTATTTTTGTAATTCAGTATAATTGAGATTTATTATATCCCTGAATGTATTTAGGATTGATAGCATTTTTATATCCATTGAATACATTCCAATACATGTCGATGGTGCCAGGAGTGCTGCAGTGTCAATTAACCAGTTTTGCCCTGGTTTTCTATGTAGGGAAACACAATTTTATTTAGGATAACAATGCCACTCCCCCACAGATACAGGAAAACCAGCTATGGAGTTAATTACACTTTAAAGGATACATAACTAGTAATTCATGTAACAAATGCCCATATTATTACTAACACAACAAAACGCATGAATCTGATCCTAAGGCTGGGTCTACACTACAGCACCCCAGCAACCGCGGGGGGCCTTATGGGCTCTTTACCAATGCCGTGGGACGTTGTTAATCCGCTCCTGTGCCCGTTATTCCCCATAGGGGATTACAGGATGCAGCTGCACTGCACGGTTTTCCCCACGGTCGGTGAGTGGGAAAACCACACAGTTTTCCGTCGTGTAGACACAGCCTAAAAATGCTTTCCTACCAATATGTTGGCGCTATATACATAAACATTATTAATAATATAATAATAACAACATAAAAAAACGTCAGCCTTGTTGCCTCTGAGCCTCACACTTCCACTTCCTGTCTCATCACTGTGTATTTGATTATGAATTGCATTTCCAATAATTACCCCTGGTCCTGTATCCTGATGTCACATAAAGGGAAGATGCCTACTGTGTATATCTCTGAATGTGCTAAAGTTCTAAAAAATAATGAAGGGAGGAAGACTGGATATCAGAGCAGTGTTCATATTGCAAGTGTAAGACTGGCCACGTAACCATGCTGCGCTCGAGCTTCCTCGATTAGATGGAGAATCAAGGCACAGCACTTGATGCAGGTCCCCTTTAAAGTAATGTCAATTGTTGCCAGTCCAACTGGGATTGACCAACATGTTGGTTTCCTGATCAACACATTCTTCGATCGATGCAATAGATTTACCTTGATTCGAGCACAATCGAGCCGTGTATGCCTAGCTTATGGTTATTTGACAAATCAACAGATTTCAAGTCCTGGTCCTGATGAAGGTTTAGGAAATAAAAATTGAACATGTCTACTAACTTTCTCCAGCAAAATTCTAATAGGAATACAACATTTAACATGGTAATTTGTTTTTAAATTTTACATTTTTTTTGCTACTGCCTCTGACACACTGGGGTTATTGTTTCTTTCATAAAAGGATACATGCATTTGTTTGTTTTTTTGTGAAAAATTTTGTTATTTGCATAGAGTTTATATGTTCAATTTGTTCAACAAATGCTAGATTCATTTTCACCCACATAAACTAACCAAGGATGTGCTTTGGTATGCATTCTAAATATCTGTGATGGGGATATATGGGCATACATCTCATCATCTCTGTTATAAACATAAACCAGGGGTGGGCAAACAATTGGATCTGTGGGACACAATAAGTTCTTATATATGACAGAGGGGCCTGACCAAGAGTAAATGGAAAATGGACACAAACGCACAAAAAGTGTGTCCAAAGCACATAAAAATGCATCCATTGTTTCAGGGATGCATTTAAGGCATTTTCAAGGGACAAGTTAGAAAGCATTAACATTGGCCCAGCCCATGCTGCCCATCCTTTTCTTGTCCGCAGTGAATGGGCAGAGAGGAGAGCAGCACAGCACAGAGCACATTAAAAAGCTTAACCATAGTTGGCATAGACAAATGTAAAGGTCCCCATACACAGGGTGATTCTGCCTCGATAGATGAGGGATCATCAGGTGGGTACCCTTTTGTGCCAGCCATTACTTTGAATGGGGACTTGAGACATGTATCGTGTGATCCAACATGCAGTAGATTCCTAGTCTATCTTACCAGGTGGAGCCACCGATTTTTGGCCGAGTGACCGCCGTGCGATTGGTGCACATGGAGGGTGCAAATCAGGACATGTATGGCTACCTTCAGTCCAGTTTACTAGGAGCTGAGAATCAGAGTAAAATATATATATTATTTATATTGATGTCAGTACTATATAAAAAGGTGATACAGCTATATAAATGTTAATGCATGGCATGGGACACTTTTTTTTTTATACATAACTAAAAAGAGACTAATTCTCTTCTGAAATGCCCTTACACTGTGTGTATTTGGAAAGTTGTGAAGCTTATTCCACACTTGGGATTATCTTGTTGACTATCATTTATGACTCATGTCAGATGTCCAAGGAGACAACAGCAGGAAAGACAGCTGAGCATTACAGGAATCACCAGGGATCATTTAGAAGCACTGGATGCTTTCTCATGGTTTTATAGTTTGGCTTTGCCTTTTGCCAACAATTAAAAAAAAGTGGTACACGCCAATTCAAATGCTGGAGTGCTGATAGATGACTGCAAGCACAACACATTTGTGCATTAGAGAACAGATGAAAAAATAAAGGATTTTATGGTGTTTTGCTGAAATTAAATAGTTTTCAGCCTGTATGTGTGGCTTCTGTGCGGAATGTTCTATTACTGTAATGAATAACCTCCATGGATATTACTTGAGCTTCCCTGTTCAGTTCCATGTGCTCTTAAGTAGAGATATAGAAGTTTAACTGTGAGCAATCATTACTTTGTCTATTCTGAATCTGACTTTTCATGGCATACAGATTTGATTTAACATGCTGTAACTCAGGAATACAACTTTAGGTTTATTGTGTGTGGCCAAACTATCCTTTCAATGTAGACATCCTAAATTCAAGAGCACTGGAGACTAAGTGCCAGAATAATTCAATTGTGGTCACCACCATGTTTTATTTGCTCCAGGAATCATGGTTTTCTTGTATGCTGAATAATTTATACTGGACCATACGTCACATCTGTCACTGTAATAGAAACATGTCACTGAACACCACTCTTGTTCTACCACCTAAATCCTTGATATCACTACAGAAGACAATAGGGGTCAGCAGGAGAATCCATTCAGTGCAATGGTTAACCAGAAAACCAATGATTGTAGAAGTGTTCATTCTAAGTAGAATGTTGGCATCAGAGTGATGTTCATTTTGTTTTAATAGTCAGTTTAACAAGTTAAAGTCAAGGTAGCAGGGTCTCTTGAAAAGAACAGCCCTTAGTGGCATAGGCAGAGGTGACTGTAACAGAGAAGATGACATTAGTGTTCTGCAAATCTGTATGATGGGAAGGAATTTTATCAGCCTGTTATAGGTTTTCCAGCAGCTGGGCCCAAACATCAGCAGTTCTCACTATCCCAACCCATTCGTTAGGGTCCCCATACACCTTTAGATTTCCTTTGATGTACCTTTTGTAGTACCAAAACCATAACATATGAGGGACCCATTTGTTAGGGTCCCCATACACCTTTAGATTTCCTTTAGATGTACCTTTTGTAGTACCAAAACCATAAAATATGAGGGACCTTCCAAACAATCAAGTCTACCTGTGTTCAATATAGTACATAGTTGTTGGTAGATCTAAAGGGTATCTGACAGAGAGATCTAAAGGTGTATGGCCAGCTTTAACTATAGACATTCATTTGAGGGCTCTTGCTCACTTTCATTTCCAATGTTCTGTTCGCCTTCCATACATTATAATGGAGCTCAATTTTGACCCCTCCCCCAACAGTTAGGTTGGACAATTAAAAATTAATCTTACTGTTTTGTTTATATTGTATGGGGCAATATAAGCAAAATAGTGAGATTAATTTTATTAAAAAAGCGTGTGGTTCCCCTAGACCATACCAGACCCTCAGAATCCGGTATGCTCTGGGTGGGGGGTGCACATTTTTTGGAACCTTTTCATTTCTGAAAAAAAAAACACCATAGTCCAGATGGTTGCACCCTTTTGACACTTTTACTATTGGTATTGTGGCTACAATATGACCCGAAGGTTTGAGAAATTCGCCTTTCATTGAAGTCAATGGTGATTCACTGCGAACTTGTAAGTGTCAGGTATATGCGGAAGTTAAATCCACCGGTTTGTGAAAGGCCTTGGCTGATTTTCATCCAACACTGCTCATTTAATTTATGTTTGAGGTACATGCCCTGAAACTAACTCAGTTCTCCATGTTGTGTTCTCCATAACTATCATGATCTGAAAGGATAACTGGAAAAGTTGCCTTTCCCAGAAAAAGTGTTTATAAAGTTGGATCTGAGAAGCCTGTAGTTTTTGAACTGAGCAGACTGAATGTATCACATATATTCCTTGTGGACAAAGGTTTTCCCCCTATTCTTTGTCTGTTGTAGAAGCCATGCACTATCCCTTTCACACCGCTTTCACTTTATCTCTCCTATTATTGCCTTTTTTTATATAAAGCCTAGCACAGAGCAATACAATAAGCAGTAAATCAATGCAAATTGGCCTTGGTTACGTTTTAAAGAATGTTAAGAGGAAACTGCTAAGAGACCAGCTTCTGACAGGCAATGCATTTTAAAGTTAAGGGATTTGAAATATATTTCAGCAGTGGACCTAAAACAGCATTATAAATTAGTTCAACTTATCAGCCCTAAACAGAATTATTCATCTTCCGAAAGGGTATTTCATGCCTGCCAGGCCCAAATGATCGTTCACCTTCATTTTTGCCCTGCTCTCACGATACCTCACTTTACTGAAATCTCTTGATTCATTATTGTGTGTTCCTTTATGAATTTTTTATCAGCATTTTAATAGCCCTTTCAGAAGATTGAATGTAACTGATTCTAGGAGCAGGGACACAGATTTAACTGAGACAGTAATGTATGTGCTACAGTTAGCTCCGAGCCAAGCAACAAAGCTTCTCTAGACCAGACACAAGATATATATTTTTAAATTTTTATTTATTTGTTTATTTATTCATAAAAGGAAACACAATTATGTTGCTTAACCATGTTTTAATTTAGTCCCACTAGCAATGTGATGGATGAAATCTCTGTGTTGCAAAAGTACAGTGTCAAAACACCTTTTAATTAGATTGGCAAGCACGGTATAGCAGTATAAAAATGTGCTAATCTCTACTTCACACCCTCTGCTGCAACATTTTTATTTCTCTCTGAGACTTTTCACAGATTGGGTTGTCATGTCCAAATGGTAGATAAAGTTCAGATTAACTCTTTCCTGCTTAAATGAGTCAGCTAACACATGTACTAAAATTACATCTGAAAGCTTTACTGGTGTAATGTGCTAAAATGAGGTGCCAAACACTTCAACAGAATTAGAATTAAAGCTTATTTCTCAATTTGAGCTGAAAAATAAATTAAAAGATTATTTAGCCTGAGAACAAAATATGTGAAAAATACTTTGTGCCACATAAAGGTGATTTAAACTGAAGCTGTTTGGTGAATCAATTTAACTACAATTACCTATTACGAACTGATCAAAACCAGTGAATTTCCTTGGTTTGGAGCAGCTCAAAAAAGGATATAAAGCAAGCAGGCTGAAGAGTAGGGAAGCCAAAAAATATATTTGAAGTGTATGCCATGAAAAAAGAATGTAAATAATGTTGCAATTAGTAATTGGGGGAGAAATGATGTTTTTATATATATAAAACACCAATAATTGATCCAAGTAGTCAAGTAATCATAGTTCTTATTAAAGGAATTTGTGTCTACTGAACATAATTTCTAACTTTTCACTAAGAGCTACTATTGGGTATTTGGAAGGGGTTAAGTAACTATATTTGTTTATTTTAGTCACTATATTTCTTTTATTTTAGATTTGGGGGGGGGGGGTTCCGCAGCGCTGAGTGATCAGACGGGACGGGGCGTTAAGTGCAGTGCAGTGCTTGGCAGGGATCCTGATGGATCACATACACTTCAACGCCCCCTTATCCCAGCAGTTCATTGATGTTACATTGGAGGGTCAGAAAACTCAATTGAACAGGTTATCAAGATAATTATTAGTGAAGGGTGTTGAAGAAAGGAGGTATCCATACACTGTATGATTGACAATACCTTTGATTCGGCGAATCAATGCGCACCACTTCGATTTATCTTCTTTCCCCATCCAATTTATGGCGATTAAACAGGGATTTACCAACATGTCAAATCCTTGTTCGATCGATTTTTCTGTGGAGTGAGATGGGTTTCTCCAGGTGGGCTGCATTCCATTTCCGAATGATCGTTACCTGAACAATCACCGTGAACACGACGCATGAGGATCGATCAGGAGTCGAAGTAAAAATTGATCCATGTATGGAAGTCTAAAGAGTCAGGCAGATGTTTCTAAATGTTGATGTTGGTCAACTCTCATATAAAATAAAGTAAATGTAGCAATCTAGGGTATGGCTCAGAGTTCAGTAGTTTAAATAGCAACACAGGTGCAGGCAGGATCAGTACACAAATAACAGTAGCAGTGGGGGAGCAAGCACAAAGGGTAGTCAGGAACAAGCCACGGTAAGTAGCCAAAGGTATCAAGTAAGTAATGGAGCAAGATGAAGAGTAGTGCAGAGCCATGATGACAAATATATATGTCCAAAGGATCCAACATGATGCAAATGATGCAAATGATGCAACTGCCAGTAGTATTATTTAAAAGTGAAAGATCAAAGGTTACTTGTCAGTATCCTCAACAAACAAACAAACACTTGTGTGGTGGGAGGTAGGCATTAATTAGGTTTCCATGGTTGAGAAGTTGCATGCGAACCGTACTTCTCAAAGCTCAATGCCAGTCTTCATTTGGAGTGGCATAAATCAGATTACCACCAGAGGGCAGTAGAAAAGGTTCTCATGGTTTTGATTTCACAATCTTAAGGAGGAGTCTGGATTCGGAGGAAGGTCGCTGCATAGACATGCCAACATGCAGATGAGTTTTTTTGCAATTCCAAAGCCACACGATTCCTAACCAATCGATTCCAAACGGTGTGCATGCTCCATAGTACCATCACCTAGAAAAACATAATTGAATGATCGACAAGGTGGACAGGAATAAATTTCCAATTGATTGATTCCTAGTTGATCGAATGGAAAAATCGATACGTGCATGGCTACCTTAATGAGAACATTGTCCATCTTCTTGCATTGTCAAATGTAAAAATAAGAAGATGGAAAATCAGTTGTTTATCAGAATTGGCAGCTCCATTCTAGTTAAAAGAGAAACATTTGAGGAAGGCCCATTTCTAGCATGACTTTATCCCAGTGCACCAAGCAATGTCTATAAAGACCTGGTTGCATACATTTAGTATAAATCATTCTAACAGTCCTTCATAGAAGAAACCCCTAACCAGTGTTTAAATATTAGCCAAACTGGGGGCGCAAAGGTATTCCAGGGGGGCACTGGCCCTCATTCTTAACCTGTATTTGAATGGGTAGGGGGGGGGCTTGATAATGTTCCTAAATAGAAAAGGGGGGCCCTGCAAGGAATGTTTGGGAACCACTGGCCTATTCAATCTTAAACTAGAAAAAAAAATCCTAACCTGCATTGTAGCATTTTTTCAATCCTTATCATATTTATTTTTTCAAGCACACATGGTATTTGCAACTGTAACAGAGCCTTTTTATAGTCCAGATACAGAACATTTGAAATAGCTTTTTAAATATCTGCTAAGATTTTCATATCAGTCACAGTTTCAGTTTCTAAATTCAGAAATATCAACACACGTCTAATCATATTCAAATATTTCATAGTTTAAACAATATTCTTATCACAATAAAGAAAAAGTTGTATCACTTTTATTAACTGAGAAAATGACATGTCAAATCAGAAACATCATTTCTATCATAGTTTTTTTCCTTTCAGTCATTTTATTGAAATGCTAAAAATACAATGCGGATCTTCTTCATGGTTCCTTGTTGTACAATGTTGTATATTATTTCAGTGCGCTAGTCCATTATTGAATCAACCGAGTTAGAAGAATCTAAATAATTGCTGTATGCTATACATTAAAATTATATTATGTCAAGTAATACACAACATTACTTGATTATAGCTGACAAGTTTATTGGCTTCTAAGAATTTGATATTGTAATTGTTCTGCTTCAATTTAACAATTATCGTTTTTCATTTCTAATACTGTAAACAATATTCTGTTGAAATTCAATCCACATTTGGAGTTGCACATGCTGAATGAAGGTATAATGTTAAGCTAGATGGTTTGTTTAGTTGCTCAACAATAGCCTTCAATAGATACGGCTTTGAAAATGGTTGGTCTTTATCATTTTCTCAACTGGATTTGGACTTTCTATGGTACCTGCCAGGAAAAATTAAACAAGAATGCAACATACTTATCTTGAAAAACTGCATCCTTACCTTTAAAATCAAGTTGTGATGTTTAATCGCTTCTGATCCTGATTAGTTTTGTTCAACTCTTCTCTCTCTGTATTTCTGTATTTCTCTTCTGCTCCTGCTTTGCTTCTTGACTTAAGCTAGCCATACACGGGTCGACTTTTGCACTATCAATCTTAGATTCGACCGTGTTGTTCACTTTTATGATTGTGCACCAATCTAACATTGTTCGATCGTACCACCACACAGTGTGATTGACTTAAATACTATCGATTACAATCATATTAATCGTAAACATGATCGGAATTTTGATCAAAACTACAATCGGAATTTTGATCAAAAAACATGTATGGCAAGCTTAACCTCCTGAGCGTTTCGCCGAGGTCCAGATTTCTGTACCAAAAGCGTTACGC
>CM070033.1:84508992-84522240 GCA_036250615.1 Ptychadena robeensis | reverse complement strand
TGTATATACATATCAAATGATCAATAGTTTCAAGCCTTAAGGGATCTCAAGTCCATGTTGCATAGTCCTCGACGCATTGCAACCTTACTCCAGGGCTTCCTGAGGAGGCAATTGACAATCATGTGTTGAAACAGGCATATGAAAGTGCTAAGTGCTTAAAGTGCTAGGTATTTCTCCCTGAAAGGAAGGAATGACAATCACTCATCGATACATAATATAGAATATAGCAGTTATTCTATGAGCATCAGTTTGCTGTGAATTCTAGATAATCATCTTCAAACACCTGTTCAACTAGCAGACCACTCTGTGAATGCCAAGTCAATTTGGACCTTCCCTGCTCTTTTTTTCAGCCCCCATTGGTCAATGTTTTCTAAAAGTTTGAGTTTGTTTAAAAAGGATTTGGTGAGCTTAAAAAAAGGTTTGTTGAACATGTAGCAAACCTAACTCGGACAAGTCAATTTCTAGTTCTCAAACAAAAAGCAAATGAGATGGAAATTATGGAAGTAGAACACTTCAACTCAAAGTTTAATGGTGATTTATAAAGTTCATGTCTTCAGTTAAGAGTAGCAAGCAACTTTCATAATTGTTGGGCAGCACAGTGGCTCAAGGGGTTAGCAGTCTGGCCTAGGTTTGAATCCCAGCCTGGGGACTATCTGCAAGGAGTTTGCTGTTCTCCCCATATCTTTGTGGGTTTCCTCTCACACTCCCAAAGACATGCTGGTAGGTTAATTGGCTTCCCCCAAAATATTCTCTTATGTTAGTTACACATGACTTAGACAATGACATATAACTGTGTTAGTTACATATACATGACTATGGTAAGGACATTAGATTGTGAGTGCCTCTGTGAGACAGTTAGTGATATGACTATATATGCTCTGTAAAGTACTGTGTAATATGTCAGTGCAAAATAAATACATAAAGATATTAACAATATGGAGAATCGGATTTGTACAGTTGGACAGCGGTCAATGGCAATTTTTCCCGCCAGTGCCCAAGCAACTAATAATGCAATCAAGAGTAAAGTTGCCATCAGTTATCAACATGTTGTTTTATAATAAAGCTCTTCTTACCTTCTGAAGAAGCGGAATCATCCTGAGAAACCTGTAAATGTGCAACATAAAGATGATGTACTAACCCTTCTAGAATTCCTGGCGGCTCCATCTCGTCCAGCGCTGTCCTGTCAGTCCTGCAATGGACAAGATGGAGCCGTCCGGCGAAGATCGGGGCCCCGGCAGTGCAGATTCTGCGCTGCTACGATGGCTCTGATCTGAAGAACAAGCTGCAGGAGGAGAGTGGACCCCTCTCCCCCCCCATGTGCCCTTTGCAGTTTACCCTCCCAGGGTCACAGGGTGCCAAAGGGAATTGTAATGCATACAGTAATAACTCTACCTAACACAATTTAAAGTAAAAAACAACACAAAACACATTTCCAATTGATTAAAAATGTTATTATAAACAAAATATAAACACAGAAAATCTTTCATTCAAAAGAAGTATTTTAGACATTTTATCATTCAAATGATACCTTTTTATTTATTTGTTTTATTTATTTTTTATGAAATATTTTTTATATATGTGTGTTTCAACCATTATTATATTCAAGATGTCTATTAGACCCTTCTACGGACATACTTTTGGAAGTTACAGGCCTACAACATAAAAAAAATCTATTGTGCGCTTTTGTCCAGAAATCTGGACCTTTGAGCGCTAGGGAGGCTAATGTATGATCAAAATTGGGGGGAAGATATATGTGCGTCTTATAGGTCAAAGGCACGACCACTCGTGGCCAAAAAAGGGTTCTTCCCTTTGACTCTCTGTCTCTTGTAACTCAAGCTTAAGGCGGGAAAGCTGTCAGAGGGAAGTTCTGCCTGTGGGCAATTCTTCCCTTTGGTTCTTCGCCTCCTTGAACTCAAGCTTGGATGGTCTCATTGCTAGCCAGACTTGAGGGAAGTGATTGTGGAGCAGCCATCAGAGAAAGATTCTGTACAATCATATACACTCTTTTGATTTCAAATACAGTTGCTTCCGGGGTTCAGATAACTCGATATAGGTCTACTAGGGATTGTTGCTTTGAGTGGAATTTGTTTTTTTCTTTTCATATCTGTAACACAATACAATATGTCTGTAGCTGAATTGGGAATGATAATACCATTGCTACAGAGCCGCTACAGATGTTAAAAATAGCATTAAAAGACACAAGATTAACTAATAAATGTGTGGTACTAAAGAGCTTACTCTCTAATTTTCATATATATTGGGATGAATTTTTTTTATGAATAATATTAATAAGGTTGTGACATATGAACTGCTGCTTTAGAGGTTCTGGATTTGTCTTCCAAGTCATTCCACCTCATTAATTTTTGAAGTGTTATCAATATGGTTAGATTAATCCCCTTAAGCCGTTCAGATTGTGTTTCTTCTTCCTGAGTTTAATGATTGATGAGTGTCTGTGCGAATGCTGAATAAATGTTGTTGGTTAATGCAATTCTCTGTGTGCCTTGGGGTGCTGTATCACTTTATATCTTAATAGTTTGTGTAAGCAACATCTTAAGTAGCTCTCCCATTATAGTTTTTCAATGCGATGCTTCCTATTCCCTATGACAGCCATTAATATATTCTAGGTTCGATCTTCCATAAAGTGATCCATCATGTTTTTTTTTTTTTACCTTGACATGTTAGTTGAAATTTTCTAATGTTTGTCACAGTAGCAACAAAGAAATGGTTAATATAATAGATAACTTTCTATTTTTTTTTTACAGCAGTCATGTAATAGGGGTTTTTAAATCTTGTGTGGCCTTGTTGAAACCAAGGTCAATTAAAAGGATAATTATACCTTTTTTACAATTGCACTTAGGGTGGTTGCCCCCTTCTCGTAAGCTAACCTTCTCTTTAATTGCATGCTTACCTGGACCTAACAGCAATAGTTACCCTGTTTGTCTACACTAAGCAGTGCAAATCTTCAATGCCCTGGCTGCACCTTTACATACGTACCTGCACTGTCCTGTTGCAGACAGTCCCATAAAGGCCTATGTGTTGTTGTCAACAGGCAAATCCTAAACAGTGAAGATTTACACTGCTGAATGTAAGCAATCACCAAAATGCAGCTAGGTAATTAAATTAAGTGTGCAATTATAAAGAGGGTAAGATTAGGACAAAAGGGCAAACAGGAAAACAGTACTTCTGCCCTACTTCTGAATGTAAGGGCTCGTTCACACTATCTGCGTTGCGATATAGTGCTGCAGTACAGGGCAGCTGCGGTACCTTTCACACTAGACCTGCGCTTGTGTTTCTGCTAGCGAGCAATGTTAGCGAAACCCCCCCCTGAACCATACACTCACATACACTTGTATGGGAGATGCAAGCACTGCAAACACACTGCAGTTTTTTGGTGGTAATGTATGCGGTTAGCAGCCACTGTAGTGTCCACTATTGTGTTTATTATCTGCAAAAAACGCAACTGCAACGCAGTGGGCATAGTGTGAAAGAGCCCTCAGACTTAAGTCTGTTGTCATCATGTTGCGCAGTACTGTGCAATATGGCAAACAAAAAAGCCTCATCACTCACCTTTCATGCCATTTTTCACCACACTATCCAGCTGCTGCTCCATGTGCTGAAGGAGTGTCATTCCACATTTTTGTCCATATAAATCAATGAGAAGTATTCCACGAATCTGCATCCTCTGTGCTTTGCGCCTGTGGGCTATGTTATAGACCTAGATGCTACAGTGAAGGAGCCAGCTGCATTGAATATATATGAAACAATATTACATAAATACAAACAAATACATACATGCAAAAATAATGAAATCCTTTTTTTTCAATATGCAGGTACAGAATTATCAGGAATCTCTACTGAAGTGTAAAATATACATTGATTGCAGGTTTTCTAAGGTTCTATGGTTATAGCTGAAATTGGTGGTGTACAAAATGCCATGTGAACAGTAAAACAGAAATTGTACATCATTTTATTAGTTATATGCAATAACATATTCTTAATTCCAATAAAAGAATGATTCAGTGGCGCTCAAGTTGAGTTCTCAAGAATAGAATCTAACATATATGATATATATGATTGATTGAATATTTGTCTGCCAGGGTAAATAGAGTGAATTTAGCCTCCAGGCTCAACACTTGCTAAAAAAATGTAACTGTGGGCGAAAGTGGCATATGTAATGTACTCTGTGTACAGCATTAACTCTTAAAATTTCATTTCATTTTGCTAGTTGAAGTGGCATTTCCATAATAATTTCAACAGGTTACTCATTTAGTTGTTTTTTTTTTTTACTGTAACTGCTTAAAAAGTGCTATTTTTTGTGATTTAATATACATTCGATATAAAAAGTCTAAACACACCTGGTAAAATGTCAGGTTCCTGTGCTGTACAAAAATATGACAAAGAAAAATAACCTTTTCCTCTTTTAATGTGATCTATAAACTGTACCACTAAAATGAAAAACAAACCAAAGTCTTTCAGGTGGAGAGAAGAAAAAAATATAAAAATGAAAAAATTTTGTTGCATAAAAGTGCACACCCTTACATCATGCTTTGGGGCTGTTTTTCTTCAGCTGGAACTGGAGCCTTAGTGAAGATAAAGGGAACAGTTCCAAATACCAGTCAATATTGGCACAAAACCTTCCGGCTTCTGCTAAAAAGCTGAAAATGAAGAGGAACTTCATCATGACAATGACCCAAAGCATACAACAAAATCAAAGGAATCAAAGGAATGGCTTCACTAGAAGAAGATTAAAGTGTTGGAATGGCCCAGCCAGAGCCCAGATCTGAATCTGATTGAAAATCTGTGGGGTGATCTGAAGAGGGCTGTGCACAGCCCTCACAATCTGACAGATTTGAAGTGGGCAAATCTTGCCAAGTCAAAATGTGCCATGCTGACTATTTTTCTTCCTTCCACCTAAAAGATTTCAGTTTGGTTTTCATTTGAGTAGTACAGTTTATAGGTCACATTAAAGGTGGAAAAAGTTCTGAAATGAGTTATCTAATTTTTGTACAGCACAGGAACCTGACATTTTACCAGGGGTCTTTTTTATATCCACTGTATAGTCCCCCTATGTGACCAGCTACGATTACAGGTAGTAAAATAATGTAACAATGTGGACACACATGGCTCTAGCTTGAAGCCCCTACAATTGTCCCTATTTTTTGCCCCACTATGGCAACCAATGCTTTCCACTGCTTTTTAGTCGTTCTGAAAGTGGGCACCCATGGTATCTCTAAATACAGTAAAAGAACAGTGGTGATTATGATGCAAGAATGAAACGAGAGGAAGTGATCTTTGGGGACTGGATATTTAGAACTGAGTAAGGCCGCATTATATAAAATCTGTACTTAAAGCGGACCTACTACAAGAAGTTATTAAATCATGTATCATGAATGGCACTAGCAGTGCAGATAATATGGAAGAAAAAAAAAGAAGATCCCTTACAGCCCTTCCTTTCTCCCTGGCTTGTGAAGTCCAGAACTCGTTGCAGAGATAGACAGGTAAATCTCTAAACTCGGCTTTCCATTAAAACAAATGAGACTTACTTTCCATAGAAAACCATTATAAACGCCTCCAGTGGCCATTTGTGATATTGCAACATAAGTTAACCCCCGAAAGCCTGGCAACTAAAGATGGAATCTCACATACCAGCACAAAGTTAAGTAAAAATTTCATTTTTTATTTATATTTTTTACATATTAACCTCCCTAGCCGTTGAGACGAACCCTGTTCGTTCGCCGCTCAGGGTCGTCCCAACCGCAGGGGAATTGTAAACGGGCAGTAAACGGGCAGTGCGCTAGGAAGGTTAAGTATACATGCATGTTCTCCATGTCTCCATAGGTGAATCATATCTCTACTATTAACCCTCATCTTAACAACATATTTTACATTAAAATCTTACCAACTGGGGTCCAAATGGACCCCGTGCATTTTCTGTGAAGGCTGATGAAAGTCCCACGAACGCCTTCTTCTCATATATGTCAACCTTTCTCCACTCCTTTGCTTGATCAGGATTGGTGTTGTTTCACTCAGCAATCTTGCTCCTAGCTTCTCTATTTGTTTCCAGAACTAAAAGATCGAACATTTGTGGAGTTATGGAGGACATAAAAGCTTAAGGTGAGGACCAGGTGACAGCCCTTGTTTTTCCAGGCTGCTGTTTGACTATGTCTTGAACCCTGCGATTGCTTATATTCAGTGCTTCTTTCTGCCAAACTATACCATTTTTTCCAACTTACATGTCTGGTATATGTTCTGTTGTATTGGAAAAACCAGGACCAGTCTTGTCTTAATCCATTCCACATCCCCTGCAACATTCGGTGCTATGCCTCCTTCCACGTCTGTGGCCACGTGCACCACGAAAAGTACCACTTGCCTATACAGGCCCTTCTAATGATACATTTATGTCAGTTGTTTAACCCTCTGTGGTTGGTTGACCGGATTCAGTGTCACTATGATCCTAATGTTCAGAGATGTGGTCATTTTCTATACTAGAGTTGTCAGTATCTTCCAAATCTGAGTAATCTGTGTCAACCAAAATTGCCTTAAGGACATCTGCAGCACTTTATCTTGTGTATTTCCTGCGGTTGGGCATTGCTACCACCTAAAAATGCAGACAAATCAATAGTTAAGTACGCAAAAATGCAATAAAATTCCAAATATTTTGGGGTCCATTTAGACCCAAGATATAAAATCAACGCTGTGGGCACAATAACATTTAAAATAAGAAAAGAATATATGAGTTAAACTTAACGTTGATGAAGTCACAATTTTGTAATATGGCTGCTGCTTATAACTTCCTGTGTTTTTATAGCATGACTTTTGCATGGGGTCCAATCGGGACCCCAGTCGGTAGGATGACACTGATTTCCATCTCTCACTAATCGAGTTAAAAAAAGGATTTACCCAACAAGTATGAAAAACTACAATGAGGTATTAAGGAAAACAAATTGTAATGTAAGTGTTCATCTGCTTTCGACGAGAAAATTATTGATCCTTAGTTTCCGTCGGGAGCACTGATGGATTACATGAGGTTAAAGCCACAAGAGTGTTTGATGGAAACCTAACAGACTTAGTAGCAGCAATGTCTCCATCTGTGCATGGCTTCTGTTGTGAAACATTAATGGCGCTCCTTGACTTTACAGCACCAAAACGTATCAGTCACAGTCCAAGCCTGAAGACATTCAGAACATGTATATTAGCTAAGGGGACCATTTCGTTTTTTTTTTTTGTTTTAAACATGATTAAAAATGTATTGAGAATGCTTGTAAAGCTTATGGTTGAAGTTAAGTATATGAAGCTAACAGCTTTTATTGGCCTCTGGGGAATGTGACAGATAGTTTGTGGGTGTTACAGCAACATGGTACCAGTGATTGTTCTGGCCATCGTAAACTAATCACCATCTGTGTGAATGAGTCTCGTGGGAGCTTCTGGTTGTTGGACAATCTTAGTTGTTAGCATTTTTAATCAGCTGTCATGCTGTACAGAAAGAAAGCGTATGTTCTGCTTTTTATTTTCCCCTACATCAAAAAAAAGGGAAAAAAACATTCATTATGATTCTTCAAAGACTAGGTTCATGTCCCATGTTAATTCCTGACAGTTCCTTTGAAAATATACTAGTTTCTGAGTTTTGTTTTTTTTTTCATTTTTTTTACTGTTAAAATGGTCCAGCTCTATTCTCGTATATATATTTGTGGTCTCTCTGGACTAAAATTACATCAGGGTCTGTAATTATGTTCTTTTTATGAGTCTAAAGGTCGCAATGTGACTTATTCATCATTATATATTACTATTGTTAGATTTTGCAGGTGTTTATAGAATGCTCTTAAATATTGTGTGCTGTTTATGATAAAAACGGGACTTGTAAAAAATGTTGTTAAACAGCAGTGATATCCAGCCTTTCATGAAAAGAGCAAATTTCAAACAAATGGTTTATTGTGTTAGTGACACACATGGGGTGAGGTGTACTGTAGGAGATGAAAAGGCCTATAATGCCCATTCATATTTCAGCTGCCATTTTGTAATAGAATTAGAACAATCTAATGATTCGTATTTATAAATATATTTACATATTGATTATTATTTAAAGTGTATAAAATTGCAAACTTTTTTTTAAACAAGTCTGGCTGATATTATGTGTCAGTTATTTTCTGTTGTCTGTATCCCAGTTAGGTAGAATAATCTTTCTTTTTGACCTGGTGACCTCTGTCATCAAGTATATTTGAAGGGAAATACAAGATGCTAGTATCTTCACCAAGGCAAGAGGTGAGGATACCTCCTCCTATGGGGAAAATGTCTCAGAGACATAGAGAATAGGGTATGTATTGATACTTAATACAGTTTGACGCATATTTCTATTTGAAATGGAACACAAATTTTGGTGACCCTGGCAACCAAACCAACTTGTAACTATGCCTTCAAGCTGGGATTTGCTCTTTCCCTCCTGATGAGGCCGACAACTGAGGCTGAAAGCGCTGGGGGAATCTCTAAGTGGCGTCGGCTGACCAGACCTCTCTCTCTAAAGCCTGCCATACACACACTGATTGGTGGGCGATCTTGCCACTGACCGACGGGCGTGCGCGCTCACGGCCGTCGGTCGGCGGCAAAATCGGCCGCCGATCGGGGGTGCCCACATGGGGGGACAGATCCGGTGTGACAGATGTCCGATGTCCGATGCCGGCCGATGCCATTAACTTCAATGAAGACCAGCGTCTTCATTGAAGGTAATGGCCGGCACACAAAGGATGCCCGCTGATGCTTACAGCCTGGGAATGTACACCACAACTGATCGCACCAGCTCTGTCAGCACCTACTCGGTGGGTGTATGGTAGGCTTAAGTGTCTGTGAAATTTACTGATATTTTGTGTATTTTATGTGTGCTATACCCAGGGCTGACATACTCTCTGTGTTCACTCTACTCTGTCCTCTGTGACCACCTGCTTTAAGAGGGATCCAACTTTTAGACTCTCCCCCAATTTTACATGTACAACGTTTGTGTCAATAAAAATGTATTTGATAATGCCATCCCTATGTTCCCATCTCAATCCTTAGCTGCAAAAGCCCTCAGAGGCTAGCCACCTCATCCGATCTAGCATTTTGCTAATCTTATGTGTTTTCTCTGTTTTTGATATTAAGGACTTGGCTTAACCCAGTGGTTCCCAAACTTTCCTTGCAGGGCCCCCCTTTTCTATTTAAGAACATTATCAAGCCCCCCTACCTATTCAAACACAGGTTATGAATGAGGGCCAGCGCCCTCTTGAATACCTTTGCGCCCTCAGAGGAGCCCGTCGTCCAGTTTAGGAACCACTAGTTTAACCTATACATTGATCCCCCATTTACCTTACTCATCACTGTTTAAAATATGCTAATTCATCCCCTAAAACATGCACTTTAAGCAGACTAAAAGGTGAAGGTGCAATTTTTTTTTTCAGCCATCACTAACTAATTCCTCACTTTCATCACAAGAATGTGGTGTGTCTGGCTTCCCCTTCTCGTTTTATTGAGAGAAGGATGAGGGTGACCGCCAACTGAGAAATAAGTGGGACAGATTGTTTTTGTATCTTCATTAACACATTAACAACTGAGTTGTTTTCTAGTTAAATCAAATGTGATCGTTTTTGTAAATACTGAAAAAGGAGAGGCTTGTCTTCAGTATATTGTTCAGGACCTAAAAATGGTGAAGGCAATGTGTTATTGCCATTCAACACAAAACGCAGCCTTATCCTAATCCCACTTATTCTCGACTCTTCAGTAATAACCACCCACTCCCACCCTAATACCTATATTACCAGGTATATATAACTTTTTACCTTCTCAAATGTGACAGAGGTTGAGTCAAGTAGTTTCTAGACCCATGCAGAGAGCCTGACACTCTCTCTCTCTAGGCTCCAACACTTGCTATGTTGGTGCCTGCAGAGACATGGAGGTTACCATTATTGGGATAGAATCAGATGGTTGGCCTAAATCTTTATTTACCAGGCGCAAAGTTCCTGCTGTACTCTTTTATTGGACACCGTATATACTACAAACACTGACGCATCAAAAACTGTCTATATTGTTTCCTATTCATGAGAGTGCTTGGTTATCCTAAAACAAAGAACAAAGAATTGTTCTCCAGAGTAAAAATAATAATTTTTTTATTGGACATGTTAACTCATCTTTAGTAGGTGGGCAGTGGAAAGATAATTTCTGAATATAGGTTTTTAGTTTCATATCCATCTATTATATTGATATATACACTATGGGCTGACTAATTTATTATTTAAAAAACAAAATTCACTTATCCTTCAACTCATTGAAGAACAGTCCAACTGGCTAACATGCAGTCTATTTCCATTTCTGTCTATGTTTTCCCCAATTCGTAGGCAAGCTTTGGAAGGCAGCTTCATCATGAAAATAATAGATGTTTTGGCTGAGTGAACAGATAAGGTAGTACAAACAAACTGCACAGATCATTCCAGGACATATCGCTGTAACAAATTAAAACATGAGAGCTGTTGGACTACTACCCAGTGGAGATTTATTTATATTGCACCTGGTTTGAGCTATATTAAATAAAATAATATTCTGACATTTGGAAGTAAAAGAATAACCAGATGTTACATGCTGAAGCTAAAGATGATGAAGGAGAAACCAGAAACGTTTGTGGTGAAAAGAGGAAATTCGTAGCAGAAAATAAGTTGTTTCCAGACTCCTTTTCATAATTTAATTTCTTACATGGTCCTTGTGCAACAGGAGATTACTTACAAAGTAGATTACATTGGAAAAAAAGACATTCAATGCAACTTTAACGTTTTGTTCCCCTTCTCTTAAGCCCAGATTTAGCAGACTCTACCTGGAATGTTTTGAGCTGTAAATGGAAGACATCACTACTAAATCATTAAAACGCTTGTAGATGTGTGTGTATTTCAGATGTATTGTGTTGTTATACATTATTTGTACATATAGGGTATGTACAATAGATTAGAGCTAAAAAGGTGGCTCACTACATATTGCTTTCATGTAATTTTTCAAGGCTTATTTTCAATATAAGGAAAATATAAGGAAAAGCACCCATGCTCTGTTTTAAATTATGTCCAGTTGCAGTGGATCCTTCAAGTGCCAGTAGCCCTATCAGTGATTACTGAATCAAGCACTGAACTAAGGAACTCATATAGTCAGCTACTGTAATTAAATGCTCCATGGTGTAGTAGATCAATGTAAACTAAAGGCTGGCATACACATGCCGATAAGCGGCCGATTTTTAACCTGACCGACGGGCGTGCGCGCTCGCACCGTCGGTCAGGTTAAAAATCGGCCGCTTATCGGCATGTGCCCACATGGGGCGACAGATCCCTGTCGCCCCACAGCTCGGCCGGCCAGAGAACGGACATGTCCGATATTCTCTGCCCGATGCAAGCCGATGCCATAAGCTTCAATGAAGACCGGCATCTTCACTGAAGCTTATGGCCGGCACACAAAGGGTGCCGGCCGACTGAAGGGGCCCCATAATGCACCAGGGTGCAAACGTGATGACGTCATCACGTTTGCATCCCGGTGGATATCGGGACTGGTCTGCCTGTACCCGTCGGGGTGTGTATGGCAGCCTTTACTATCACAGGCCTGTAAAAATAACATTGTGACAATTGTACCCTCTTCAAGCCAACTCAGTCGTATTTAACAATAACCTACTTCATTAATTGTTTCCTAATTGTTTACTTTTTCCAATAATCCATTTATCCAGATTTCCTACACAATTATCTATCCTAAAAAAAGCACACAAAACACACTGGGGTACACTAAAAATGCTAAAAGTATGAATTTGTGGAAGTACGACATGAAAATAATACGGTAAAATGGGGATGGATTAGGGGAGAAAAAAAAAGTCCAGCACTACAGCAATTAAATTTGGGCTGAGACTCAAAAAGGATTCCAGATGTGTTTGAGATGTTTCCCCAATTGACTTTGGGTTTGACTTTGAAATCAGCAGATTTTAGCACATTGAATGTGAATGACAGCATAGACACTTATAGGGGAGCTTGAGAGCATGTGAGGTAAAAGCAACTACCCAGACAAAACTGCTACATATAGAGACCCTACTCTAACTAGTTATGTCTACTACTTAAGGAAAATGTAAGTAAGCTTTTATTTTTCTTGGCTTTACTAAATGTTTGAGAAATGGAAAAGAGTGCCCACAATTTGTGCTATGTGGGGATGTTTTAGTAATGAGAACCTAAAGTTTAACAAGCAAAAAAACATAATTTTTTAACTTAACACCCACACCATTTAAACAAGCACCAAGCTCTAGGAATTCATCGATGCAAGGCAAAAAGCATTATGAAAGAGTACCACTATGAAAGAGTATGTCATTTGTGGTAGAATCAGCTTAGCTTAAAGCTTAGTAACTTAATAGGCAACATACCTCAGTGGCTGTTATTTAAATGTTGTTAATGGCTCCAACGCTAAATGTATCATGATTGTTCTGTTAACCTTTTAGTTTTGATTATACAGTATATATGTGAAAATAATTTCCATAATTTTCACAACATTGCTATAATGTTATTGGCCACTTTACCATAGCACAGACACGAATTTGTAGAGCTGGGCATAGACATGCCAATTGCATCTAATCGGGATCGGGTCGGCAAGGAATCAAGTGCGCCAACTTGCAGGATTGGATTAAAATCAGCCGCCATGTCGGATCGCACAGTGATCCGACATGACGGATAATTTTGAAAAAGGGTGCTGGCGGATTGTGGGCACCCAACGATCCCAGACCCGCTAGGGCGGGTCGGGGATCGTTGGGAAATTGTCCCGTCTATTCCCAGCTTAGGACATTTCATTCCACATGGAAATTAACAATAAATTTCAACAGCTTCTTTCTTCATGGATGGTATTCAGTTTCAGTTTGGGTCTGTCTTTGTGTTTTAGAATTTAATGCCTATTTGGTTAAAGGGACTTCTAATTTTAGATACTGATATTGTACGAAGAAGCCTGCCTCACAATATACTAAGGCTAGATTTACATGGTTGCTTTCTGACGGCTACGCTTAACCAGGCAACGGTCAGGAGGCTGCGTTTAACCACATGTGATTTTTAATGAGTGAGTGGTATAAGTTATTATCCCATGGCTTGTTGTTTTATGGGACTTAACATTTAAATTGTTGCCATTTGACGTGTGGCCTTTAGCCAGTTTATCCATTATCTGTCTCAGCAGTATGGTGAGCCTAAGGGCTCATTTACACAGGGGATTACAACCATTGCCATTTCTCGCCCC
>CM070033.1:84489082-84508982 GCA_036250615.1 Ptychadena robeensis | reverse complement strand
TTTATGGGTGGTTGCTATTGATATAGACAAGGAAGGTAGAGCAGTGTGCCCAGTTATCTCTGTATGGGCAAAGTGCTCCTCCTCCTTTTCCTATGCTAAATATATGCGTGCGTTGGGGACCACCAGGTGCCAAATATGTGCATCCATATTTGGCATAGAGAAAGAAATGGCTCTGATTACTAACTAACTGTTCATTTTGTTTTCATATTCATAAGTTGTTTTGAGTTGTTTTTTAGAAATCCATAAATGAGGAAATGTATTAGGGATTTGAAGGGCGGTAGAACCAGGAACATATGAACCATAAACTCTTAAGAGCAGGGATACTTAAACTCTATAAACTCAATTATCCAAAGACCCAAATAAAAGCATTGGAAAAAATAGGGGAAGACCTGGGAAGAAATCTGTCAAATTAGGCCACATAGTCATTTGGTAACCCATTGCTAAGTTGTCTTTAACCAAATCTGAGCCCAGGAGCCCATCTGACCATCATTTTATAAAGATGTAATGGTATGAAATATGTCAATACACGCAATGCAAAATGGAGGCCTTATCAGTGCAGTAATGTGTAGAGATGGTCAATCAGAATAAGATGCTGAAATTTCAACATTAGCTTGCAAATTGAATGCAGACTGAAGGTGAGCCAATCATGAACAATAACGGAAGTATTTGAATTTCTGTTTTAGTCTGCATACAAATTTCAAAATGACAGCATCTCATTGACCATCTCTAGTCACAAATTGGGTGAATTATTCTGATTGTGTGTGTGTGTATAAGAAAATTCACAATTTATTTGTAGAAAATCTTTTGTAACAAAATACATAAGACATAAACCAGTAAGTCACCTATTTCAGTGCAAGCCAAGCATTCTTCAAGCAAGCCAAGTTATGGAAACCATTCCCTTGAGCGTTATTACAAAAAAACAATACCAGATGTATCAATAAAAATGCTATTGTTTAATATGACAAAGTATTTCCATTGATACATCTGGAATTAATATTCAGTGATGGATTTTTGTAAAGCAGTTGTCACATACTGATGCAAGTTCACTACCAAAGAGTATTTTATACTCTTCAGCCCTGTAAATCTATAAGCCAAATCATTTTATTTGTACGTTGTTTTCCAGATATCCCACATATCTCTCATTTGAGGGTGTAAAATGTTTTGTTTCTAAAGTTGAGTCCCATGTTATTTAAAGGATTTGGCAGTGGATGCAAGAGGTCAGAAATGTCTGGATGATATTTTGGCTAGAAGATATCATCCCTAACCCACAAGTGAGAAATAGCACATAAATCAGAATCACTGTGTGAGGTGGTATCATATTAAAGTCCTTCTTGCAAACGGAATTTCAGTTATATCCTGCTGTGTGTTGCTGGCTGGCTCAGTTCAACTCTAAAGGTTTAAATCAAAAAGAAATTAAAACAAAAAATCAAAAGGTTCAGAGGAAAAGGGAGCAGTGTTTTAGGGGAAAACACAACATAAACATGTTAAAAGGGATCTATGCTGTGATTGTAAAGGTACTAAAGAAAAATTATAAAAAGTAATAGCTACCGATGATCAGACTTAAAGCCCTAGAAGTGCTCAACAATCCTTAAGAAGACTTTCTAACCCAGTCTTTTGAATCCACCGTCTTTGTACCCCAAGAATCTAGCTCACGCATAACAGCATATCCTGGTTTCTCTGGTTGAATGTTGAAGTCCAGAAAGGGTAATAACATTACCAAATGACCTTTATTTGCATTGTAAACAGTTAATGTTCTGATAGGACGTCATCAAGGGAGTTGAGACAGATCCAAAAATAAAGAATACTGGAGACTTTGTTTATTTAATGTAATTTGTATTTTATGTTATTTATTGACCTCCCTGGCGGTACATGGTATGGGCAATCAAAGCAGAGTACTCTGCTGTGTTTCCCCGCCCTCCCTCCTCCCCTCTACACATTCCGCAGCTCTCAGCCGTTTATTGGCTGTCAGTTTTCTTCTCCTGCTGTTTATTGCACAGTGGACTCCTTCCACTGCCAGCCAATCAGAAGCCAGGGGGAGGGACAAGCAGTAAGACCATGGGGGAACTAGCTTCAGAACATAAGTACAGTGCATGTAATGTTTGGGTGTGTGTGTGTTTGTGAATGCTACATATTTTTGCATAATTTTTGCCTGTGCGTCACTATATCTGTGTGTGTTTTTGTCTAAATGATTTACATCTCAATATGATTGGAGTGTGTGTCTCTATGCGAATGATCCATGTCTCTGTATAACTGGTGTGTGTGTCTCTTTGTGAATGATGAATCTTTCTGTATGATTGATGTGTGTGTATAATAGGAAGAAAAAGGGAGTAGTATCTCAAATACAGGGTTATTTCACACTAGCCTTGCTGAGGCTGTAGTGCAGTTTGTGTCCGGACATTATCAGCATCCATTACCGCATTGCACTGCGCATGCACAAAAATGCATGGGCCAATGTGAAAGTCTATAGGAAACTAATGTACCTTGCATTAACACTACCCACACTGCATTGCTGTACTGTACTGCAGCAGGGCTAGTATGAAATGGCCCAATCTGAAGCTGTGTCATCTAGGGGTGCTCAATAATATTCCCATCTAGAAAAGAGGGACCCTGCAGGGAAAGTTTGCAAACCACTGATTTAAGGTATTGAATGTTTGCATTATGTTTATATCAGAGATGGGTAGAGATGCCCAGGCATGATTCTTGAGGGGTTTTTACAATTGGGTATTCTATACATTTTCCACTTCAAGATCAAATGTTCTTAGTGATTTTTTAATGATATTTGCTTCATTATTCTTAGAGTATTTTCTCTATCAAAAAATGTATTATTATTATTATTATCATAATTTACATATTAATAACATATTATGCAGCACTGTACAATACATTAGAGTGGAGATACAACACAAGATAATACAGGTACAGGATATGACACAGAAGCAGTAGAGGGCAGTTTCCAAAGAACATTTTCTCTGCTTCAAAGAATGTTATAGAATGTTTACAGAAACCTTCATGATCCTAAATATAGCTTGAACTTACAACATAATTTTTTTCTTTACTTTTATTTATATGGCACCAACATATTATGCAGAGCTCAAATTAGAGTTGAGATACAACACAAGATAACACACAGAGACAGGTAATGGCCCATGTGAATTTACAGGGAAAGCAATTCACCAACCTGTAAAATATTTAGAAAAACATAACATATAATACATTAAAACACACAGAATTTGACAACATTGTGTTTACCCATGATCGAAGTTTATGTTCTCCCACAAAAACTACCCCTTGTGGATTCACAGTGGATTTGTTATAAATCCATCCATTAATCATCATTCATATACTTTATTTGTCAGTCAGCTTCCCTGTCCCCACTCTGCTATATACATCAGAAGCAGAGGACAGATCTTCTCTCTGCTACTGATCTGTATATGTAGAGCCAGGGCTGCATATGTCAACTCAAGCTGACATACAAAGCACACAGCTTGTCAGCTCATTCCCATCTGAGCAAAATTCTGTCCCGCTCAGCTGGAATCCACAAGTTACTCATGGTTTGACTAGTAAATCCTACATAGAATGCAGATTATTTTACCCACAGCTGAAGCTGCAATCAACATTGCAAGGACCATATCTTGAGCTGGCCATACACGCAACTGGTTTGCGACCGCGTATATAGTGATTTCTATGGCAAGCGTTCAGGAGAATGAATAGGTTCATTGAGATGTGATTTTTAAATGCATCCATTTATGTCTATGGATGTGATCAGGGATGATCAGGGGTGATCAGACGCAATGAGGCGTGACCATTCGCAATCAAAGATAAAGTGCTCCGCTTTTTAGATCGCGGGCCACACCGTGGCCATGTCCGATCATGTCTGTGGGAAAGAGCCCTTTTAAACGCCGCAACACAATTAAAATTGCGGGTAATCGCAGACGATCGCCAAAGTGGGGGACAGGCACTACAGCTATCTTCTTCTTTTAACCTTCCTTTCAACTATTCTAAAACAACCTAAAAATAACCATGAAGGTTATGGTGAGAAGGGAATAAAGGAATCAAAAAGCCCTCAACTCGAGCAGTGCATCACAGTCAAGCCTTCTTAAAACTGTAGGTATTTACATGGCCCAATTTATCACAAATCCAAAAAGTTTAGGTAGAAACCCTTGTTTCAGGACAGTGGGCAGAGGCATGTAAATGATTCCTTTATGCCCCATCAGCCAAATGCACATCCAGACTCACTGGTGTACAGTGCAAATATAGCCTTTATGGCGCAGAGCCATTTATTCCAAACTGCATACAGCTGTTTCAGGCTCATTGGCCATCATCAGTGCAGTGCATGGAAACCATGGCTCTATGGTGTAGGGCTTGGGAGCCGAACAAAGAGGAACAACCATGAAGGTTATGGTGAGAATGGATTTAAGGGATCAAAAAGGGCTCAACTCGAGCAGTGCATAGCACAATCAATAGACATATTATTTTTATCAAATTTAAGTTATAGGTAAACCCCAACAATAAACTTCATAATGTTTCCCTTTGAAACATCGCAGCACCTATTATTTGTGTTTGGTTCTAGCTCTCTCTTGGAATTGCTAAAAAATATTACCCATGATTTAATGAGAAAGAAGAAAATGTATTGTCCAAAGGTGACATTTCTTTGACAGATGAATATTTTGAAACCCTAGGACCAAAAATGTGTTAATGCTACTAGCCCAGCTTTTAATTAGGTAAAGAGATATGCATTAAGCCACCAGATCTAAGGAAGGGTAAACTGCAACATGGCTTTTCATGGTAATGTATTTTGTAGTAAAGTGTGTGATGTGAGTATACAGTGGCTTGCAAAAAGTATTTGGCCCCTTGAACTTTTCCACATTTTGTCACATCCACAAACATGAATAAATTTTATTGGAATTCCACGTGAAAGACAAGCCTCAGAGATTGTCTAAGAGAATATTGGGAGCAACAACACCATGAAGTCCAAAGAACACACCAGACAGGTCAGGGATTAAGTTATTGAGAAATGTAAAGCAGGCTTAGGCTACAAAAATATTTCCAAAGCCTTGAACATCCCAAGCGATCGTTAAGAAATGGAAGGAGTAGGGCACAACTGTAAACCTACCAAGACAAGGCCGTCCACCTAAACTCACAGGCCGAACAAGGAGAGCGCTGATCAGAAATGCAGTCAAGAGGCCCATGGTGACTCTGAACGAGCTGCAGAGATCTACAGCTCAGGTGGTGTAATCTGTCCATAGGAGAACTATTAGTCGTGCACTGCACAAAGTTGGCCTTTATGGAAGAGTGGCAAGAAGAAAGCCATTGTTAACAGAAAAGCATAAGAAGCCCCGTTTACAGTTTGCCACAAGCCATGTGGGGGACACAGCAAACATGTGGAAGAAGGTGCTCTGGTCAGATGAGACCAAAATGTGTATGTGTGGCATAAAACAAACACTGCACATCACTCTGGACACACCATCCCCACTGTTAAATATGGTGGTGGCAGCATCATGCTCTGGGGGTGCTTCTCCTCAGCAGGGACAGGGAAGCTGGTCAGAGTTGATGGGAAGATGGATGGAGCCAAATACAGGGCAATCTTGGAAGAAAACCTCTTGGAGTCTGCAAAAGACTTGAGACTGGGGCGGAGGTCCGCTTTCCAGAAGGACAACGACCCTAATCATAAAGCCAGGGCAACAATGGAATGGTTTAAAACAAAACATATCCATGTGTTAGAATGGCCCAGTCAAAGTCCAGATCTAAATCCAATCGAGAATCTGTGGCAAGATCTGAAAGCTGCTGTTCACAAATGCTGTCCATCTAATCTGACTGAGCTGGAGCTGTTTTGCAAATAAGAATGGGCAAGGATTTCAGTCTGTAGATGTGCAAAGCTGGTAGAGACAAACCCTAAAAGACTGGCAGCTGTAATTGCAGCAAAAGGTGCTTCTACAAAGTATTGACTCAGGGGGCTGAATAATTACGCACACCCCACAAAAATGTTTGGAATCATGTATGATTTTCGTTCCACTTCTAACGTGTACACCACTTTGTATTGGTCTTTCACGTGGAATTCCAATAAAAATGAGTCATGTTTGTGGCTGTAATGTGACAAAATGTGGAAAAGTTCATACTTTTGCAAGTCACTGTACATTCTACTTATAGGTGCTATGTAGTCATGGGTCCCTTTTGGAGGATGGAAACTGTCTGTTTAAAGAAACATCGTCATAAACCATAAAGGGGTATATTTAGTATGAATTAAGTATATTCATATGAAAACTTTGTGAATGATTTTTTACTAAGCTAAGTCAAAGTAGTGAACACTCACTGTTAAGGAATACTGAATAACAAGGAAGATTTGGTTGCACATGATCGAACAGTTAAGGTAGCTTTACTTGTTTGATCAACGAAGATCGAGAGATTTTTTGGTTTATTGAACAAAAATGTAGAATGACCAATTTGTTTGATGGATAAATTTTGTTTGACCTCGAACAAAAAATCATTCGAAAGGTCATTGAACATATTAGTAAATTTGTATTTGTCTTTTCATTTGATATTGGCGATAAACGAACAAAAAAAATCTTACATTCGTTAAATGAATAAACGATGCTCTACAACGACATTGGACAAAAAAACAAATTGGCAGTTGATTGAAGAAAAAATGTACATGTGTAAACCCACCTTACAAGTCAGAGGATTGTAATTTTGTTTCACTAAGCAAGGTGATAATTCCCTTAATTCATGTTGCTTAGTGAACGGCCTTTCTTTAGTAAATCAACTTCAATATGGTTTGATACCCTTCTTGAAGGGCTGATTGCTTACTTAGATTTTCAGTCTTCCCCAATCACTGGTGGAGAAATAAATGGTTCTGCTCAGAAGACCTACTAACTCATGAAGAATGCTGTTGGTTCTAAGCTTTTGCGTTATTATAATTGAACAACTGACAAATCATGGTAAATTGTCGTGCAAGTTCCAGGAACTCTATACCTTTAAGTGAATGCATTATTGTAAAGTTTCAGCACTGATTTTTAGCTTTTACTTATAATTCATTTCCAGGAGAAATGCTTTCAGAAGTGTATTTACTGCTGCATTTATGTGAAATAAATTGCCAACAAGCCATTTCAGTTTTCTATTTCAAATACATTTTGTCCAATTATTTTCTTATTTTAACATAAAGTTAAATTGACTGGTCTACCCATCCCTGACTGGGCACAGCCAGCATTTCTTTTGATTAAGCTTTTACATTATAAATCACAGACCTTGGAGACATAATGGACATCCGTAGGGGACTAGTAGCAATTTTTATAAGTGTAACAATGCATGTCACTTTTCTCTACAGAGCTTGCTGTGTGTAAACAAAACATGAAAAAACAAAACCAGTACCAGGTCCTTTCTTTCTCCTTTCTTCCCATTATTTAAACATCTCCATCCAAAGTAAGCAAAACACGCTTTTGTAATAAACTGTCACAGATAATCTACGGGAGGTGAGGAAATGATTGCTACATTGATTTTGTTCTATTTTTGATTAATGAAAAAGACCAGCGTTCAGTTATTCAATATATTTGTGTTAATTTCTGGTGATTTTATCCCAAAATGCAGTTAATATTCCTCCCACGTGTCCATTTAGGAAATATAACCTGATTCATATGCACAATACCCTTTGTCATTCTGAAACCAAATACATATTTATTATACAAGAATTTAAATCCAGATTTACTAGCAAGGTATTTTGCCCTTTGTGTGCCCTGTGCATCTTGTGGCTGGACTGGTCTACATCTGGATGTGGGGGGAAACATTGTCTGCTTTACATTAAATATATAAGATAGATACAGTTGCAAGAAAAAGTATGTGAACCTTTTTTGGATTACATGAAGTTTTGCATTAATTGCTCATACAATGTGCTCTGATCTTCATTCAAAGACCATCAAGGCCTGGACAGGGAGTTTATCAAGACATTTTGCAGATTTTCCACCCTGCACTGTGAATGTTTACATGTTATGTTCAATAGAAATGTGAAAACATATTTGTGTAGTATTATTTTAAGCAGACTGTGTTTTTCTATTGGTGTGACTTTTATTACCAATTCATGAAAAACTCCACATAATCCCAAAGGGTTCACATACTTTTTCTTGCAACTGTAGGTGGACAGACAGAAATAGATATTCCTAATCAGTGCTCTTTGCATAGTTTAATGTATGCTATAGATCAGTGGTGGGCTGAGTTGATATGGAGGGCCACAAGTGCGGCCCTCTGCATCATTAAAGGGCCGCACATAACATCGATCCAGACCCTCCCCTTATCGACAAATCTTAGCAAGTGGTGGACCAGATCCCGTCAGGCAGTCAAAACCCGACAGCACCCCCCCCCCCTCCTGCCCCTAGGTGCAGCGCTCATATGTAGACCTGTTTTTCAGGACCACCAAAGTTGATTAGGAAAGCTGGGTCAGTGTGTAAACACTTCACAGGTGAGTTGCTATGTATGTATTAACAGTTAGGTTTTAGGGGGCCACATGTGAAGGACCATGGGGGGCCGCCGAACAACTCCCAAAGGGCCGCATGCGGCCCCCGGGCCTCAGGTTGGGCACCTAGGCTATAGATCATAGTCCAACTACATATTAAAATGATGGAGGGGTCACTTGACAATGTAAAATGTAAATTGGAGTGTTAACCTTTTTTGATTCATTATTCCATTTAAGCTTACCCAAACCATCACCACCACTAGTGCCTAAGCAGTGCCACGCGGTGTAAATGGTAACAATGGTAATGGTATCTATGTAAACACGCATGCAGTATAAAAACGTGTGCGGTAAAAAAAGCGAGCGTTTTTAAAACACAACACATATAGTGTGAAAGGACCCTAAAGGCACAATAATTATTTAGATTTAGTAATAAGAGCCTTTGTCTATTTAGGAGATTCACTCTCTAGTTGTTCTGATTAGAGACGGTTAAATAATTAAGATTGGCTGACTTTGTGAGTTAATTGCCAAGCCCCTACATGCCCCTACATGCAAAAACTACATGTACTACAGCTATATTTTCTTTTTTTAGTAGTGCTCCCACAACCACTCTTTAACTATCTAGCATTTGTGACAATGATACTGTATTTAGGTGCTTTGCAATATTGAGTTTATAAATTGCAATTATAGTGACTTACTGCTTTCCTCTTCAACCTTAACTTAAAAAAAACATAACCTTAAAAAACTTATATATGTCCATTGCATATATATTGGTTCTGATGGAGCAGATTCAATAACAATTACAATGTTGTCCCAAAGATTTAATCAGTTAAAATAATATATTCATAAATCATATCAATCATAAACAGTCATCTCCATTACATGTTGACTTTAAAAAAAAGAAACATTTCATTAAATACATGATGCACATGTTAATGAATAATTTGGCCTTATGTGAATTTACTCTATTGGCAGAAAAAAAACATTAATACCTGCAGAATGGAACACCATAAAACAGATTTCATTGACACATTCCAAAAATGTAAAAAACACATTTTTATTACTTGTAAACAAGAGTCAATTTAGCAATGGCTGGAACTCAGGATAATTTCAGCCCAGCCAAGAAACAGATGAAATTGGCAGACAATTTTGGCTGCACAAGGTTTTTTATTTTTCATGCAAATCAAATCAGCCTGTTACCACTAACTCTCATCAAACATTAGAACTTGGTCCAATCAAACAGTGGCTGTTGGGACACATATACACTTGATAAATCAAGTCCTGAATTTTCTGAAATGACATTAATACAAACATACTAAACACTCAGCATACACATATGGGAAGAACAGTGGGCGAGAACTGTCAATGCAAAATGAATCATTTTTCCTTGAATCATTTAGTTGCTCTGGAGCCAACGGTTCATTAGTAAAAGCCCTACTTTTAAATATATTAAAGATTCTTTTCAGAACATTACTGAAATAAGCAAGAACATGTGTCTGCCTGGAAAAAGCTATAAAATATATTTCAGTCAGAAATAAACAAACATTAAATTAGGGCTAATGACTTCATATAATATACAGCACACATTATGAAACTCCATTGAGCACAGTAATGGACAATACAGAGGTCACAGCTGTAACACATATCCCTCTGGGCTCCATATACTTGATATAATGTATAGCATAAGAATGGCATAGAGTTAAAGGCTGGAACATTGTGTTAAGATACAATGGTGACATCCTTCCATTGAAAGTCTTCAATGCATTCATCATTCTATGCAAAATTATTGTTTTCTGCCAACTGCCCATGACCACAAGGCAACATGTATATTGTATACAATTTGTATATCTATTTGTATTGTATATAGAGGCTTTAGGTGGTTCCGCCACTGTTAAAGCTTACTTTAGTATACTACTTACTGGTGCAGCTTTTAAATATATTGAGAATGCTAGAACCTGTTTCATTAAATACTTAACCATGATCTTTGATGTGGGATCACAACACCACACTCATCATATTAATTAGTATTTTCATCTATTGACACTTATAGAACATTGTACTAATGCATATGTGCATGTATTTCAATACAACTTTGGGTTGTTTAAAAAAAAACACTAGATAATGCTGTAGGTAATGTTACAAGAATACATTATTCTTTAAATATTTTTGGATATCACCACTAGAGATAGTCACAAAATACTAGAGCAATTCTTTCTTCTTTTCAATGTTACCTAGTAAATTTAGGGATAATATACTGTTAAGAGGCTTTGCAACTAAGGGCATGTTTCCACGGGCATTATGAGCTCCGTTGCCACCCCATACCAAGAGCATTAATTGACGGAGGTTGACGCACTGCACTATGTTAACCTTCCAACCGGCGGACCGGTTCAACACCGTGGAAACAGCCAGTGAGGTAGGCGTGTATATGGATGGGCTCCGTCAACATCCCTGTCCAGGGATGCGCTTATTGCAGGGGGTGTCGATAGAGCCCATAATGCCTTGGAATGTTAGCCTTGCTCAAAAATTCAGTTAGTCAAAATTAAAAAAAATCTCTAAGTACCACATCACTTGCAAAGGTTAGGCCCATACTAAAATATAAATACCCCTCCTATGAATTCTTTTTTTATTTTTTTTTATTTTACTCAAGAAGGCAGTAATGAGAAAGAGAGCCACGCGTAACTACATTTTCTATGATAAAAGAAAAAATAATATTTGAAGGTCATTGCAGATGAAGAACCTAGGCGATGTTTAGAAATACACATAGTATATGTTCGTTTGCCTACACTCCGTCAACAAGGTTTTGTAGGTAATTTAGAAACCAGATATGAAATAGTATGGAAAGCTCAAGCAATATTGCTGAGCAGTTGCTATCCTCCATGTACAGTTTTATGATGCCAAGCACTGTCTTATTCATGAAGCCTACATTTCTCAAAAATAGAACACAGGCAGATTCTGGATGCTGATTCTGGTTGTTTGATCTGAATTTGTACATCTGGTACACACTGGGGGAAAGGCAGTGCACCTCAAAGAGCTTTTCAACAAGTTTTAGTAATGGCTGCTGGTGAAAGAAACATCACGGTAACATACAGCTAAGATGGATCTATGGACATGCTGGTGAAGATGATACATACAGTATATGAATGGGTTTTCCTACCATATGTTATGCATTTTAATAAATTATTTAGTAACCAAACTCTCACAGCCATGAGGAGCCGAAATATACTGTAGTTTACAGGTTATATTTCTTTTTGCATGCATTATTATTTCATGAAACGAATCTTTCTTTATCTTTTGCTTGGTAGTAAACAAGGACTCTACCTGTTAAAGGTACCTTTCCACTGATTAGTATTATCACTGATTAGTAAGCTTCTATTAGATCATATCACTACTATAGGGCAATACTTGCTTAGGTTTGCATAGATGTTTTTCCATTTTGTGACTTTACGTAGGTGTTCCAATTCTATTCAACATTTTATTATGGGACTACCGTTTGGCACCTTTAATGTTCAGTTTTTCTATGATAACTGGTAAAATGAAGAATTTTGAATGAGATTTACGTATAGATCTGCTGAAAAAGGGATAAGTGTGACTGTATTTTCTAAGATGAAAGCCACTGGCAGCTTCCCTACCTCTTTTAACTCCAGCTCTGCTGGTTGAAGCATGGAGCTCCAATGGCAGAACTTTAGTTCCCTGGCATTTTTAACAGGATGAGACACTCTGCTGTATAGGGTGCATCCTATACAGGGGATCGTCTTATAAGCCAATTAAAATCCATAGTAATGTTACATCCCAGAACAACATCCTTTTCTGTCAAGCTCCTTCAAAAATCTATATAGTCGCCTAGATAATGATTAATCTTCAAATTGGCCCTGGGACCTCTGTAACTCCAGAAGTCCATATGGCAAGGTAAAACCACCACCAGAGAATCGGGTAATGTGGGCCAATAATGCAGCAGATCATTGTAGTGATATGAGCCTGGTTTCCTTTTATGGCAGAACACTACATGATTTTGTGCGATTGTTGTACACGCACTAAATTTTTATACAAGACAACCATAAAAAATCTGAACTGGATGATTCCAATAATTTGCTATCTCAGCAAATCATCACATAGCCTACTTAACATGTATAGTAGTCTTCACTTTTTTGTAAAAAAAATGTTTATACTCTAACCATTTATGTAAATGTTCTACTTGTGATATTTAAATGAATCATAACCTATACTAATTCAGTGATTCAGTTGTAAACATCCCATGCCTGATTTGTAAAATCTAATTAACATATAATATGTAAACGAAATAAATGAAATGCTCCATATTTCTTAGAATTTTGCATGTTTGACGAAACAATAGTTTGGGGACTCTGGATTAAAAAAAGAATGTGTTTTGAAGCTTTATTGAAGTTTTTTTGTTTTTTCCCAGAAGCAAGGAAACCCATCTGTGAGAACCTGTTTGAGTGTTAGTTTTCTACAATAAAATTCAAAGTACGTTTTCCTGTTAGTGGATTATACCATATGTTACTCCTTGCAACTGTGCTGTCATGTACAAAAAATAAGGGCAATCATCAAAAACATCAAGGTGTTTTTATGTCAACAGAACCAAAAATATAAACAATCTATTACTTTGCTCCCACGAGGCAAAGACTTGTGTATCTGCAGTTTGGAAATCAGCTCTTTTTTTCTAATGTGTCGGGTTTTTTTTTTAAACCCAGAACTTTTTATTTTAGATAACTGCACGATCAGACAAATGATTGGTAGTTTCCTGGTGTCATATACTTGGATTACCGTGGACTAGTTACCCTTTATCAGATTGCAGCAGTATCCTAAAGCCCCCCATACACCTTAAGATCGATCCATACAATCTCCATTAGATCTACCAACAACTGTGTAGTATACTGGCCTACCTGATAGAATACATAGGGATTGGTTAGATTAGAAAGGTCCTCATATTACATGGTTTTGGTAGAACAAAATTTGATTGTACAGAAATTGTATGTAAAGATTGTAAGGTGTATGGGGGGCTTTACGCAGCATTCACATGGTCAAATTCAGGGAGGCCGACAGTTTGGAAGCCCCCCATTAAAGGCAACAGTAGGTTTGGTGGAAGTTGTCATTCACTGACAACTGTATTAACTTATAGGCAACTGCCTAAAAACCAACCTTGGAATGTCGCAGGTTTTGGTGTTTCAACCCCACCTGAATGCAGCCTTAGTGAATATCAATTGGAATTCTGCTATCATTACATATATAACTGTCATTTGAATGTCTAACATCCTGCATTCCCTTTCACACTCAAATGACAAAATTTCAGGCAATAACATCAACGTAATACAATTATCATGTTTGATTGTTATTTGGATTAAATGTAGAGTTAACAATTATTCACAAAAGATTTTCAATAATGTTTTCTATCAATAAAATCTCTAATCTATTAAAAACATCTAATACTGTAAGGCCACCTCTGCATTCTAGAAGTTCCTTCAGGTTGGAAATGAAAGTAGCAAAAACTCTCAATCGACATTCCCTATTGACACACAATGAATGCCAACAAAGAATAAGAGTTAGGTGCCCTTCACATTTTATGCATTGAAAATCAACTCTACCTAATATAGTCCATTCTACTTAGGCATCTCTTGGGTTCTATTGAAAACGACAAACATTAAACAGCTAGCCTTGAGGAAAGGTCAAACCCTTTTTATACACATTGTCTGTTAGCATAAAATATATTAGAGAATAAGTAGGAGGAGCTTGTGAAAAGAATTACATCAATTGTTTAGCCAAATCGATGTACAAGCTAAGTGTACTAGCCAGATGGATAAGGTCACAAATAACAATTAATACAAAGAGATAGATGGTTCTGAGAAACTATTCATAACTATTTAATTATATATTTCAAATACAATCTCTGTAAAAGAAGTAATAAATCAATAGCCATATATTTTAGACTAGGGAAAGGGGAGCAAAAGAGGGAGTTGTGCTATTGCAGTAAACTAAAATGTTTTGCCAACACATACACTGTTAGCTATGGTTTCAATAGGACTCCATCCTTCACTCAAAAATACTTTATGATTATGACTATAGAACAACAATTGTATATAAATAGTATCACTTGACGTTGGAATGCTGGGTTTTACACTAGCAGGGTATCTTACAGCTCAGTGGTGGTGAGTTTGAGTTTTGTTCACGAATAAAAAAGGCTGCTCTTCCTTGTAAATAAGTAATTCTAGGCCTTAGTGCAGTGGTTTCCAAACTTTTCCTGCAGGGCCTGCCTTTTGTAGATAGGAATATCATCGAACCCCCCCCCCCCATTCAAACTACACAGTTGTGATTGAGGGCCATTTTACACTAGCCCTGATAGCATTACAGTATTTAGTACTAGTGTGAATTGGAATTGGTGTGAAACTTGATTTAAAATACAACTCATACAACTTATGATTTCACACCAATCATGCATCCAGGGCCGTTTCTTGTGCTATGCAGAGTATGCAGGTGCATAGGACTCTTTTAATCACTAGGGGGCCCCCAAGCTTTGTCAAAACATGCTTCCCCCTGTAAAATGACCACAGATTTGGAAACATTTTGCATGGTTGTAGCTGAATACCATACCTACAATCCTATCAAATTAGGGGTCTATAGCTCCCTTGGCTCTGAAGAACCGCGACCCCAAAGTGGGTCACTTTTTTCCATAGAGATGAATGGGGAGGTTAAAAGGGGCACTTTTAAAGCCCCAACTTTCAGCCTTATTATTTAACAAACCTGATGGGCTAGAGACCCCAAGTTTGGCATGGTTGTAGCCAAAGTTTGCTGTTACCCAAGTTTGAGTTCAAAGATGAAAACGTCCAGGGAGGATTTAAGTCATCCCCTTCCCTCCAGAACCACCTTGAAATCGGGTTCTGGCACTTCAAGAACTGCGCTTGAAGTGCTCCCAAACTCGGGCATTTTATGTTACCTATAAATGATTGTCCTGTATTCTCAGACTTGCATCAATGTGTATTCTAAATGGATAGATCTTGACATAATGATAGACAGAAGGTTAAGAGGAAATGGAAAAGGATAGAATAGAGTTGAAAACACAACTAAACAAAAAACCTTGGTAAAGTACTATAAAGAGTATTTGCTGTTCTCTTGATACATCCTTGTCAGTAAAGTTTTCTGGTCAATTGCTAAGCAATTTAGTTAAAACTGCCTACTGGATTATTGAAAGCATTTTTACCATTTTTACCCCTTCCTATTCTGGGGTCAACTAAGCTAATGTATGTGTATACAGTATGTATACAACTCTGGGAGAAAAAAATAATACCACTGCAATTTGTTTTTAAACCAGCTTTTCTATGATTATGACAACTATTTCATGCCAGTCTCTGTGAAATTCTTACACAAGCACACCACAATCTGCTTTATGAGGTATTGATTATGTGATCACATCAAGCAAATCTTATTTAAAAGTTTTTAAAAGTATAAAAAAATGCCGTAATCAACACTCCCCCACCTTGCATTAAGACCAGGTGGATGGCAAAATAGTTAAGATGATTGGGCATTTAAAAATAACTATTAACTAATGCCAAAACGTGTGAAAAGAAAGGTTTGGGGTGAAGAAAGGCTTTACTGGTACAAGGATACAGAGACTACACAGGTGAGCATCTGGCTGCTTTTATCCTTGAGATTTCTAAAGCTAGCCATACACTGCACGGATTCCCTGGCTGATCGATTCAGCACCGATGGATTCCGGCGATTCCGCCGGCATCCACAGGTGAGAACGATCAGCCAATTAGGGAATCCGATCGTGCCAGCCCACCTTGCACGGCCGGATCCGTGTCCGATGGATCGGCTCCCTGACCGCAACGCCCCCTGATCAGAGCAGAATCGGACCCGAAAAGACCAACAGGTTGGTTCTTCCTCGGATCCGATTCTGTGCCCCCGATCCATCGGATGCGGTCGGACAGGCAAGGTGGGCTGCAGGGGATTCCGGCACGATGGATCCGCGTGCACGCGCCCGGAATCCATCGCGCCGGAATCCGGCACGAATCCGTGCCGTGTATGGCAGCCTTAAGACAGCTCTACAAGAATACAAGTCAAGCAACAGGCATAGGCTGACATTAAGTAACCTAAATGAAATTCATACCAAGATCAGCTGAAAACAGGCAGAGAAGTAATGCAATGACACAAAATGCCCTTGATCAGTAAAAAAAAACCAAAACAAAGAAAAGCCAGCTTGAGGTTTGCTAATGATGTAGTAGTAAGGTCATCTTCTCCGATGAATGTAATATTTAGCTTTTCCCAAAACCTGGTCATCTTATGGTTAGACAAAAACCTGTCTTGGCCAGCCCAATCTCCATATTTGAACCTTATTGAAAACCTTAATGGTCTGAGCCAATGACTTTATCCCCAGAAATGAAGCAATTAAAGCCCTGCATTTTAAGGTTTGTGAGCACTTATTAGTATGTTCCTGCTCCTTCAATGTCCAGCCAGAAAGCAGCATATCCTGCTACAGACAGAGCTACTTAAATTCTAACTAACTTAAATCTCAAAAGTTCAGTATTTTCCTGAATACACTTTCCTTAGTGAGGCTCCACCATGCTTTTTTGCATGTGTTTTCTGGCCGCATCAGTGGTACCTAAATGCCACGTAAATGCATCTATTGATGCAAGTTTTTGTGCAGTGCATGTCTGATTGGAATCAACAGCAAGCGAGCCAAAATGGCATCACTCATAATGCTTAGGGAGCTGCACAGTGTTGTCATTCTAGGATTTGAAGTCTGTTAACTTAATGTATAAATGTAAGTTTCAAAAACCAGGATTGTATTGTATAAATGTAAGTTTCAAAAACCAGGATTGTATTAGCCTGAAGATGGGATCTGCGATATCCTGAAAGCTTGCTTCTCTAATGACTTCAGTTAGCCAATAAACGGTATCACTTGAACTCCAAACTTGCTGTAAGTCTGTTAACTGGAAGAATTACTGGACAAAGACATTTCCTGTAATAAAGAATAGGTGATGTAAAGTAATACTTGAAGGGCAAACAACTATATTATATATTTCTTCACAGAAATACTGTCATCCTTTTGGCAGTGTTGGCAAATGTACCAATATGGGCAGACAGATTCACAAATCCTTGGATAGAAATTGTAAAAGTTCTGTATATTTCAGGTTTGAATGTAGCATCATTACATATCATGTATTTTTAGTAAGCTATCCAGATTTACTTTTCCCCAACCCCTTTGCTATTCTGTGGCCTACCACTGTAATACTAGCTATTAAATACACCCATAACTAAAAGTCTTCATGTACTTTGACATTTTCTTAAATGTCTGTGCTGTTGCCCAATGCCCCTATCAATATCATGTGAATTACAGTATTTGAGTAGAAATATTTACACCTCCGAAGTTGCAGAACATGTTGTTATTCTGATGGCATAGCTTGGCTGCTTGTTACTGAGCACATGCTTTGCAGATTAGCCTGTTTGTATAGCCAATTGAACATGTGCTCCATTAAATATTTAAGCATCCTGTTTTAAGGATGGAACAGAAGACATCATCTGCCACTGTGCAGCAGACAAGTGAGGCCCCCAGAGCCCATTACCATAGGTTACAGAAAATGTTAATCAGTGCCAATGCAGTTAAATAATGCAGCTTTTGCAGATGGCAACTACAGCATCTACTCACAGATGTGTCTCACAGTCCCTAAGGTGGCTATATCACAGGACTTGTCAAAAACAGTCAAAACTGACGTTGGCTGCGCATATTTCTATTGCATCTACCACACAGCAGTCAGAAGATGAAAATTTGAAAAAAAAGTGTTTTTTAGAAAGTGTTAGTATTTCATTTTGCTGAACATTTGAACGTAATGCAGTTTACCTGGCTCTCTTTCAATCCCATTCGGAACACTTGTAGTCATATGTCTCCGTTATGGATTATTGATTCCTGTATTATTGTTAATGTAGGCACTTTATATTATTAAGTGTTTTAATGGTTATAGCACAGCTCAGTACTCTAAAAATGTTAAATTGCTTTTAAAATTATGAAAGCTGATAATTTTATAGATAACTGTGGCACAGAACTGCTGCTGTAATATGTAAAATTTTATTTTCTCTGTCCTGAACATGTCTCCATGAATAAATTCCCAACAAACTACAATATATTTTAATATAGATTAGTTCCAGCCTGGTGACTTTGTCTAGGCTGGCATGATGTCATCAATCTGCTGCTGGAAGCAAAATTTGCTCAGTCTCAAAACATAAGGCTGGGTTCACCATGGGGGACGGCTTCTAACTGCCCGGAAACCATTCATTTCACCATAGAGGTGTTCAGTGGTGGTTGATAATCACCCGCCTGCATGCCACCGACCACACAAAAATATCACCCCTCAGTAGAATGGTGCAGTTGGTAAGGCTTCTGGGTTTTAGCTGCCATTGAATATGTCAGTGTTTCCCAAACCTTCTATTTAGAAACATTATCGAGCTTCCCCTCCCTATTCAAACACAGGTAAAGAATGAGGGCCCGTGCCACCCTGGAATACCTTCGCGCCCCCCCTAGTTTGGTAACCACTGGAATATGTAAATATGGGCGAGCAGGTAGACCTGACATTGTATAATATTTTATTTCTTTTGTTTACATGTATATGTGTATAATATATAACAAATCTAATGCAGACACTAAACAATATTTAAGACAGAAGACCATGAAGATCTTAACAATATATTAATAGTAATAATCTCATGAACAGAGTTTCATGCATAAATTGTAAAGTAAAATTTTTCCATTCCATCAACTTAAAAAAATTATTGCATTATGTTGATTGTTTAAAAATCCACTGGACACCAACAGGATCAAACATGTTAATACATTTCAGGGAAGTATCTGAGCCAGTAACCTCTCAGCCAGCTGACTCCCAATATCAAGGCATGAGATATTAACACTGGGGTTACGGCTAAATGCAGTATAAACATAACCTTAGGAAAGGAATTGGTAGGTTTTGATTCTTTTACATTATGTGGTAATCAAAACGATCTAAATGTTATTTGTGTTTATAGTCGATTAAATGAAAAATCTAATTTGGTATGGCAACCTTAAGTTAGATCCAAATTTTAAATATTTTACAAGCTTAGTTAATGGATAGTTCTGCAACATAGCTCACACTATAGCTGTGAACCTCCTGCCACAGACTATGTGAAAAATAAAGCAGGAAGAGGATGCAAGACCAGTCATCTTGCATTAGTAAAGAAAGCAGCATGAATGGTCCATACTATAGATTTAGGACAAAGTAGAGGGATATTTTTAATTCTGGGTAAAGCCCCCCCTACACCTTTAGATCACTTCATACAATCTCCTTTAGATCAACCAACAACTATGTTGGGCCGGTTGAGTTTTCCGATTGCTCAACTTAAAAAAACATTGTTTAAGTTGTTTGTTTAGCAAAAAGGGGGGTTGATGAATGGAGAGACCGGAGGTCCCAGTCTCCCCAAACATCG
>CM070033.1:84467382-84488982 GCA_036250615.1 Ptychadena robeensis | reverse complement strand
TTTCGGGTGCTGTAAGTCGATGGATAGACCAGTCCGCCATGGAACCGCACAAGAGGAACGCGGGGCCACAGGTTAAGTTTGGAGTTAGTCAGGTAGAGTAGTTAGATAGAGCGCGTCCCCACTGAGATCCTCCGGTGCATGCACCCTGGTACCCTGGTAAGGAAAAATTCCGATGTTTGGGGAGACTGGGACCTCCGGTCTCTCCATTCATCAACCCCCCTTTTTGCTATTGTTTTTGGGATGCTGGCCATGCACCTACTGGGGTTTAGTGGTAATCCCTTTGTTAAAATTAAGTTGTTTGTTTGAAAATTGATCTGACTTAGACATGCCATAGTTGCGGGTGATCCACCGCCGCATATGCTCCTGTCTAACACATGATGGTCGCTCACCCGCAATTACAGGGGTGCCCACCTTGAAGTTTCGACCCAAAAAGCTGGCAGATCCATCCTGCTGGTTCTTTTTGTGGCGGATCCTGTAGTAGGCAGTTAACTATGAGGGGGAGTCTCCTCGCCCTCCTAGTTAATTGGCTACAATCTGACTAGAATACCCTGTATTAGTGGAGCACACAGGATTCCCATCAGTTCTGTAGATTACTCCTCACAGCGTGGTGTCGTCTGATACAAGCCGGCCATGAATCGAGACGTCTATGGCCGCCTTAAATTGCAAAACAATTGGTAATTTTTACCTTAAAGTATAGTATTTTGTTATAGTGGCTTACAGTCAAAGTGTAGATGAAAAATGATAATATGATAAATAATATAAATGATCTTTGCTGTTGCATTCTGAAAGCTAAAATAGTCAACACTGTACTAAGACAATAAGGTGAAAGCAATTGGAGCTGATTATCCGTTTGAATCTTGATATTTGCTTTAGCAAACAACTTTTTTTTTTCAGTCTATTTTAAACCAGCTTCAAGAGCTGCAGTGTATGTACATGCTCATTTACTACAGAAAAGCATTTATATGGAAGTGAGGTTTTCTTTCCCAGACACAAGGTAACCTGGAAACAAAGCAAGAGGGCTTCTAGGCCTAGTAATCTGCATAGAATATCCCCCAGCAGTAATTCTGTCATCTTTGCTCTACATTTATGGTAGTGCCTAAGCAAAAAGCTGTCTTTCACTGTCAAGTACAATAAGAAGTGTTGGTCAGCCTAAATTCCCTCGTTGATCAGAGTTATGTCTTGTGAACTGCATGTGCCTCAGGCCTCTCATGCATCATTTAAACTGCTTTGTACATGTCAATAGGTGGAAAAGCATTAGATCCCTTGTAGACTTAGCCAAATCCTCAAAGATATATGTGCCATGTAGTATCTAGGCTGCAGTTTCAAGGCTGTTGTACTTTTTACACCTGCTTAGCTTGGGCTGAAGGTGTTGCCAGAAGCAAAAATCCCAGGGAGCTTCAACAATCTGATCACGCACACCAACTGATTCTTCTTCTTCTTTACACAAGATTTTCTATGTCACATTGTTTCTGCTGTATTTGTTAGCTTAACATTGAATTGCATTATATCTGTACATCAGATTTCTTTAAACTTAAGGCTCCCACACATGTAGCGAGTGGGAGCCGACAGATGAGCAGTAGAGTACAGCGTGATAACCTTTGTGTGCCGGCCAATAGTTTGAACGTTGGTCCCCATTCAAACTAATGGCCAGAGTCTGTTCTCTGGCTGTTCGAGCTTTGGGGCGACAGGGATCCCGCAGCAAAATCGTCCACGACTCATTAAGTGTATGGGGGCCTTTATAGTGGAGAAATAACAATTTCATTATGCATTGATAGGCATAAAAGTTTACTGACTTCAGTCAATAAACAAGTCAACATTAAAGGCAAGAGTTTCAACAATACTTTCGCCACCAGTGACCTCAAAGACCTCATAGTCTCGATTAGGGACACACACAACAATAAAGCACTCTTTAAAGTTAAGTTTTAGGAAACTTTACTCTACCAAAATCTTGGAATAACCTTTTGAAATGTATCATATCTCATAGATATGGGTACTTAATAGGATTTTCTTTATTGTTAAATCAAAGATCAGATAACATTTTAGGAACTATTCTTGCGGAAAGGCAAACAGTTCACCAATAGTGCATCCTAATTGTATGTGGATGGGATGACTGTTGCTATGGCTGGCCATACACGGGTTTATACTAGAGATGGTCGAAATTTGACCATTTTACATTTCCGGTATCATCACCAAACTTGCTGGAGATGTAGAGAAGGGTTGGGTATTATTACAGATAATAGCAATAACACAAATAGTTTTTGCATAAATTAAGTTGAAAAGTCAAAGCAAAATTTTGAAATTTCGACTTTGATTTTGAACCTTATTTATGCAAAAACACCATGTGCTAGAGCAAAAAAAATTTCAATATTCCCACAATCCTTTTCTACATTTCCAGCAATTTTGGTGATGATATAATTTTCAGAGGCTTTGCAATCAGTTTACAAAGTCAGCTAGTCACAAAATGCGGCCATCTCTAATTGATACCGGTGCAATCGATGAACCCTTGAGTGCAGAGTGATGATATCACCACGCTGTGCTCAAGCTTCAACAATTGAAAGGAGACTCGATGTGCAGAAATTCTGCACAATCGATCCCGTTCGATACTTGGTAATAGAGATGGTCGAATTTTTTTTCAAAAATTCGACCATTTCAACGGTTTCGACTTAATTGCAAAGCCCCTGAGCATGGTATCATCACCAAACTTGCTGAAGATGTAGAGAAGGGTTGGGGGGTATACTCCAAAAAAAGAAAGTATGTCTCTTACACAAATAGTCTTTTCACAAATAAGGTTCAAAGTCAAGTAAAAATTTTGAAAATTGGAATTTCGACTTTAACTTTGAACTTAAGCAAAAACGACATGTGCTAGAGCCATACTTTTTTCTTTCAAATGTTCCCCCAACCCTTCTCTACATCTCCAGCAATTTTGGTGATGATACCATTTTCAGGGGCTTTGCAATCAGCTCACAAAGTTAGCTTGTCGAAAAATTCGACCATCTCAAGCACAATCAGTCACTGCAAATGGAGCTGTGTTTGCCTAGCTTAAGTTGCTCATTGTCTGTTCTCATTAGATAAAGATCTTTGCAGCATATAAATGTCTTGTATTTTTCTCTTTATGGTTTATTAAATTACTAGCTAATACATAAATATTACATCTCTACTGATTTAATCAACATTAAATAAAGGTGGCAGTTAAGGACCAGCTCTGTGTTACATACTTATCAAATCCATATATATATATACTGGCTGCTTTAAACAGCTCCTTCCTTTAACAGCTGTTAAAGGAGGTGTGACAGGGCCTTAGGAATGTTATGTGAACCTTCTTAATAATTAGACATGGGTTACTACAAAGACTGTCACAACAAAGCAAACAAGAATGTACAGTTGGTCATAGTTCAAGGATAAAGATTAAGCATTGTGGAAGATTTCAGTCAAGAATAAAGTAATGTCCTAAAGAAAACAGCATCTGCTTACAAAGCTGAATGAATGGCTAGATTGTTAAGGACCTTGTGATATATTCATATGGGGTGTTTTAAGATTTAGGATTTATAGGATTTAAGTTTGAAGATGACCCCCTCCCCAATCAGTTGAAAAGCTTATTAAGTGTATCTCATAGACAAGCTCCTAATGGAGCATGACACTGAACCCAAACACTTTTGACCATCTGCATAAAAATATAACACTGACAAAATATTGTTCCAATGTATACATTTGTATACATACTTTGTAATGAAACATACAGTTGAAATCAATAGATGCATTCTCATTTTAGCATTTAGAGAGTTAATATTCTTTGGAAAACATGCAAAGAACAAGTTAGAATACATAAAAAGACTTTATATAATGTGAAATGCAGAAAAAATTCTTTTTTCAAAGATGCTAAACTTTTGTTACCCTATATTTTCATCCAAATGTATAAACATCCCAATATATCCCTATATAGGTTTCATTTTATGGACATATTACTGGAAAATATTTAGAGTAAAAATTTACAACCATTTTTTGATAACATTTAGTAAAAGTGTGCTGAATTTAGAGTTTAGCCAATAGAGTACCTATGCCACCTCAATCTTTCAGGATAGCAAAAGAGACATACATTGCCACTGCACCCTATTGTGCATAATCCTGGAGTACAACTTTTGACCCCAGAATCCCAGACCTCAAAACCCCAATGCACTAAGCAACAAAAAATTTAACCAGACTTCCATAGAACATAGGCTGCAAACCCCACTTTGTAGATTCTAACTAAGATAAAATTCCAGCAGTGCCTTGCCATAGGTAACAACTTGATTCTTAAGTTAGCCATACATGCATCAAAGTTCGATACTTTGGATGGGGATCAATGGGTGGGGATACTTTGGTTGGGAATAATCTACCCATGTATGGCCAACTTTACTGTGAGATCTTAGGAACAATAAGGAAAGTCTACACACCTCTGGTAAAATATAAGATTTTTTTCCACCTTTAATGTGACCTATAAACTGTACCACTCAAATGATAAACATACTGAAATCTTTTAGGTGGAGGGAAGAAAAAATATAAAAATAAATTAAGGAGCGGAAATATCTGGCCAGAGGCAGAATGTTTTTACTAGAGACGGGGTAGAGAACCTGGTCTCTAGCGAAAAATTGGCTCCGGAAACCAGAAGTGAAGTTAGTGACGTCAAGTCCGGTAATCGGAATAAGTAACTGTGCATTCAAGCTACCATGAGTGACAGGCCGGGAATTTGAATTTCCCTGCGAATAGGTCACATCAGTTTGCGAAGGGACATGGCCGATGTTCCGCCATCACTACTGCACATCACCACCTAAAAGATTTCACTTTGTTTTTTATTTGAGTGGTACAGTTTATAGGTCACATTAAAGGTGGAAAAAGTTCTGAAATATTTTCTCTTTGTCTAATTTTTGTACAGCACATGAACCTTACATTTTCCTGGGGTGTATATCCACTGTAGGACATGCTGAACATTATTGATGACAACTGGGAAATTATATCTTCCATCGTCTATCACTTCTATGTTCTTGCCATCATTTGCTAAAAAAAAACTGAACACATGACAACAACATCTGTTGCCCATGTGGGTAATTAGGGCCACAGCACACTGAGTCACTTAGGGTAAGAAAAAAGTAAAAAGAATTACTGACAAGTGCTATGGAGCAAGACAACGCACTACCAGCTTGAGGCTAAGTTTAGACTGTTGGTTCTCGAGCTGCTTCCAGCTCAAAAACTGACGACTCCCTGTGATCAGCTGCAAAACAGTGCAGGCAATTACAGGGTGTCTAATTAAGGACCCCATAGAGGTCCTATGGCATGGCAGCCCGAAAACCGACCGGTGGACGCCTAATGTGGCGTCCGCTGGTTGGTCACGTTAAAGGGTCGTTTACCTGGTGGTAAAAAAACGTCAGTGTAAATTTAGCCTAAGTATTCTACTGCTTGATACAAATAACAGTACCCCCCCCCTTCCCCCAAAATTTCAGAAAACATTGTATGTCAAAATACTTCTTGTCCTACCGGCAGCTCTCTGCCAGTGGATGTAAGTTGGACGACTCAAGCTGGCAAAGCTCACATACTAAAAGCCCAGAGTAGTTGGAAAGGTCCACCCATGGGATCAGCCATGTAAATCAAACAGACTCCTGGCAGACTTATACAGTGCTCCAGCTCTCTGTGTATGGGAGAGCTGGCAACGTGAGATTGCACATGCATCTTAGTGTGTGAAAAATATGGTAATTTGTGTGATAATGTTGTGAAATTAATTTTCAACCATTTAGCTGAAAAGGTAAAAAACACAGATTTAGATTCTTCCTTCTTCCCTAATTTTGTGGGGTAGAACGTTGTACCCAGAACAGATAAATGCCAAATCTCTGTAATATAACCCTAGTTAGCAAAACAACCTGACGGGTGTTATAACTTTTTCGATATTAGCTATAAAAAAAATGTACAGATAACAATATGCTTTGATTTTACCATTTGTTTTCCAATTTGCTCCAGAAAATTTTGCCAAAAGCACCAACATATCCTACTTCAAACATAGAAAACATAAGTTGTCAAGCTTGCCACTCACCAAACACGGGCCCAAGTGGCCATGCCATTAACATGTGAGTTACACCTTACTTTACCCAATCATATGTCAGGGATTCTCCTAAAAATGGAACAGCCCTTTGTTGCATGTTACTAGATAGTAAAGGTGAACTCTCCCTCACCCAATTATATTATCACCACAGCTTAATAGCTATGAGAGCATATTAAATGTATCATTTAGTGCACATGTTCATGATTCCACATGGTTGATATTTGAAGCTGTTTACAAGTATTCATATGCCAATAATTTAATCAGCGTTGCTTTGAAGAGAAAGCAATACTTCTTGGAAAAGCTGGTACATGCTATAAAATGTCTGTCAGATCATTTATAACTCAGCGGTGCCCAGTAAGTTAAGCTTTGCTCTTATTACACCCTATAGATAACTTTCTACTGACGTTCCCGTCTGAGTGCTTTAACAGCTGTTGTGGATGAAGCCTTCCTTGACATATATAACAGATATGAAATAAAGAAGCTCTGTCCTGAGCTTTATTTTAGCAGAAGTGATGCCCGTAGGATTATCTAGTTATGCAAATAACAAGGATCTCATTTTTTCCTGCAAATCTCTGTGGAATGGATGAGGGATGGGAAATCACATTCATCTGCAGAAACATACATTGATGCCGGCCAATATCCACATTTAGACTGCATTGACTCATTTTACCATTGGCAAACACATAGCCCGGCAGTAGCAAATCCACTGTCTGACCCTTTAGCATGTGCAGAAAGGCAGCTACTATATGTATTTATAGGCAGACTTTCACCCTTTTTAGTTGTCTGCAGTCACTTTTGACATACTGTCCTAGTAATCTGATCAGCCAGACTGCTTTTAAATGAAAGGCTAGGGTTTGGCCTCAGTAGAGAGGGTGACAGCTGTCAGATACAGATACTAGGCTCCAGATCCTGGCTGCTAAAACCCACTCATTCATTTCTTTTACAGATCATTGCCCACAGCTTGAAGCCATGCTTTACAGTCCAATGGTTAGCTGGCAAGAGATCTACATAGTGCTGTATATAAGTAAGGTCAGCTACTCAAATAATGGCTTAAAGTTAAACACATCAAAACTGCTTTTAAATTGGGGCCTTATTTATTATCCATATTGGTGTTTCCTGTTTTAGAAGCAGTGTTTGCCAAAACTAACAGGCTCATGGTCTTGATATCTTAAAATGATTAGTTTCCTAGACTAGACTTCTGCTGCAGGAAAGCCCATGCTTTTAACCCTCTTAGCGTTTCATGGTTTTGAGGGTTTTTTCAAAACCATGCCACGGGCAATCGCGGTGGAGCACAGTGTGCTCCGCCGCGATTGCCTGCTCAGCTGAAGGTTGTTTACATAAGCCCGGCGTCACTGGAGACGCCGGACTTATGCTGGAGAAAGGCCACGCCCCTCCATTTACATGGAGGTCTATGGCGCCGCCTACCCCCGCCCCCTTCGCGTCACCGGTGACGCGATCGGGGGCGGACCCGGAAGCATCGGCATACATGCCCATGCTCCCGACCGTCGTCAGAAGACGGCGAGACCTCGGGCGTTCCTCCGGCTAACTGGGGTTGAGTTTCATGATGCATGAAACTCAGCCCGAGTTAATTCGGGGAGAACGCTCAGAAGGTTAAAGGCCTAATTGCAGAAGCTGAATGAATTGCAACCTTTTTGTATTAGTCAGTTATCCAGTTTACCTAGTGCCTCTAATTTTACACACATTTGAAAGTGCCATTGTCATCAATGGTAGACTGCATGCACCCTGCTGGGATTGCTATGTTTGAGCTCTGCATTTTTTGGGGACAACTGGGCTTTATGTTTGGTCGCCCCTCCCTATTAGTCACATAGATACTAAAGATGGTAGCAAAGTAAAGACAGGTTTATTTTGTAATTAATTGCAAAGCCCCTGATTAAGGGATCATCACCAAAATTGGTAGAGATATTGAGAACATTACAAAAAAAGTATTGCTCTAGCACATGTAGTTTATGCAAAAGGAAGTTCAAAGTTAAGTCAGAATTTTGACTTAAAAACTTGAGGAATGTTCCCACAACCCTTTCTACATCTCCCGTATTTTGGTCATTATACCATGTTCAAGGTAGCTAACTGAAATTTCACCAAACATTTTCCACCATCCCAAATTACATTCTGGTATTAATTACATTCTGGTTCACCCTAAACATCAGCACTATGGTCCATGACTAGTACTATGGCTATAGTCCATGTCTAGTACAAAAAGCAGTGTAAAAGTCCAGCTGTTGCATAGATTTGCAGGCTGTTGGATAATTAATGACTTGGATAATTGGATAATTAATCTATGACTTTTACATTCTGGCCCCAACTATACAAACTATCCATGCATAGAGTTTGCCAACACTTCCTTGGTCAAAAACTTTGTAGGAAAGGGCTACTTGGAGAATATCTCTGCAGAGGTGGTAAAGGTAAGTATTTAGCTATAAAAGTCACACTGTACAGCAAGGCAACCTTTAAAGGATGTGATAAGACCCCCATAGAAATAGTATCTGACACTAGAGATTATAGGGCTTTACAGCCAGGAGGACAGGAAGGTTTTGTACTAAGAGTTTAGAATTAATAACATTTTTGTCTTTTAATAACAAAAGTTAAACTGGAGTGTGGGGAAAAAAGTTAATGTGAAAAAAATATGTACCAAAGAACATTTTTTCATTATAGAACTTTAGTAAAATACAAAGAGTTAATCCAAGCCATAACCCGTCTTTGAAATCACAGATGTTCCCAAGCATTAAATATATATCTAAATGAAGTAAGTATGTGCGAAATGAAAAAAGGAACCATGTGAGAGTGGAATGACGTCAAGAAGCATGAAATTACATACAATGGATAATGATTATGGGGGCAAAGGGATACTGCATTTCTAAATTTGGTTTGAAAACAAAGTAAAATCATAAGACTCTCATAACTGTTGCTATTCATGCTGCTTAAGAACTCAGAAATCATAATAGCTTGTTATCATTCCCTATGCCTTTGAAAAGCTCATGAAAACCCTGAAAAAATACATTACCACTTAGAACATATTCATATAGACATAATAAAGCATTAAAGAGCAAATATTGTGGAGACATCTTTCATTATGCATCATGCGCCTTATTATCAAATAACCAGAAGTGACTGAGTAAAAGAGACATAACAATATCTGTAGTGAATTTTATTATCTGATTAGGACCTTTCTAGTCGCAGCTAATGTCGGGATGCGGTGGCTGGTTTTCAATAAAGGTCAGGAGCAGCTCCTCACTGAATAAAGCTAAAAATCTGTTTCATTCTTTTGTCGACCACTGACACTGTTGGGAATTGATCTAAGAATATGGTTCGTTGCGGGCCTTTACTCTCCAGGGAGATTAATATTTTAGCTATTCGTTTTTGTTCAGTGTTTCTAAATGTATGTGGAATGAAAAGAAAGGTTAAAGAGGGGCTTGGGGACAGCTAGCTTAAGAGACTAGATCATTTCATGAAGGAAAATCAATTAAAAAGGTTGACTGTGAACATTTATCCACTTAGCTCTGCCGGCTATTGAATTTTCATGATGGGCTTCGACTTTTTCGGAGAGAACAGAGTTAATGGCGATTGTTCTGTTCTCTTCAAAATTTATTATCTGCTTTATTCAATGGAAAACACTCCATCAAAATAGATAGAGGCCTAAGGCCTATTGATAAACTTGCCTGTGTGGGGCTGGAATGGGGAGGTTTGTCACAGATGTCCGGCCTTTGAAGAAAAATTAAACAAGTATCTCATTACAGAATGCTTCAGTGGTCCCTGGAGGTGGCCACAGAGGCAGTGGATTTAATGAGCTGAGAACACTAATGCTGCCAAAGTTTACCTCAAACTGCCTTTCTGAAGAACTCCTCTATTTGGGCCCACTCAAGCAGAGGAGAAAAGGCATCATGCTGTTCTCTCCCTTTCAACTCCAAAGAAGGGGATAATGCACTTTTTGTGCCGTGCATCCAGAGGAATTATGTGTGCTAATTTGATTAGGAGAGATTTGATTAACTGGAAAATGAGGGCTTTGCTAAGACTTTCACACGCTTAATTTATCCCTTGCAAAGCAGACGCAACATTTTGTCATGAAGCTCAGAAGGCATATGGGAACTCTATTCAGTGCATAGACGGCCTTTCAGGCCCAACAATATCGAGGATTGCTACGGTTCATATTGGGATAATCAGTTTAGAGCATTTGCTTTGCTGCAGAATACAAATTGCATTTGGCATTGCCAGTTAAACGGTTCAAAGGATAATGAGATTAATATAGTAGGGAATTTAGCAGCGCAAAGAGTTGTTTTTACATATTCACATAACTAGTTTGTGGAGAAACTGTTATCAAGATTCTTTTGAAAAAAAAAATTCTTCTTCACATCAGAATTAGTCATTAGGAATTTCTATATGAAAGCAGCAATTAGCATTTTACATTATGAAAGCACAAGCTACTTTTTGAAGAAGATCCTACTTTAGAATTGACTCAGATTTTGTTAATGAATGCACTGAGTCCCCTGCAAAGTTCTAATTTTAGCCAAAATCTTACCCATACCAACAATCATAAAATCATGATATAATCTGCTATCCATTAGGGCTGATCATACATGAGAGAACCGTGTTGCTTATTTATATATCATTACACTATTACTTATTTGATATGCAAATTGGATTAATAATACAGATCTACTGAATTATAATTGTAAAATTATGTTGTAAGTATAAAACTGTTGTTTTATACTAACAATTGTCTCTATAATTTATAGAAAATGATGTGTAACACTGTATACGACATAGTTGTGTTGTATAATTGTGTCATTCTATGTTTAAATGGCCAAACCCTAAAACCATTTCACGCCATTTTAAGAAAAGGTGCCTAGGAACACCGTATGGGTTTCCCTTTGCCCTAGCATGATCTGTTAATTTGGTGAAAGGTAGTGGCACTTGCGCAGGGCACTGAAATCTAGAAATTGTTATGATTAAAGTGCCCTTAAAGCACAATCGAGTGGAGTTATTTTGATACTGGGATGGTTTAAAGACCCAATACATTGTAACTTAAGTTGTCCATTTTAATAGAGGAGCAAAGTAGACTCAAAGTATAGAAGATAATTATATTTGCATATGTAGTTACCAAAGAGTTTTCAAAAAGGCCATACCTAAGCTCTGCAGATGTAGTCGTTGTGACACAATTCCTTCTTTATATTTACAGGAATTGTTTACCGACTTGAGCAGTTAGCCCGAGTTAGTTCGGGGTCAGTTTGTTTACCAACAACACTCACCCTGAATTACACATTACAGGCATACTTACCTGTTTGGAGGAAGCCCTTGGCGTCCTTCCTTATTGGTGTCCCCACAGATCTTTCTGGGTCCGCCTCTCTGGCACCATGGTTGACACCAAGAGGCGGAGGGTGGCTCAGTTGCACTCCATTTAAAGGAGAAGCCATTGTTTATTTCCAGCACATCCCCACCATCATCGATGTTAAGGGGAAGAAGGGAAGATGGGGAATCACAGCAGATTGCCTGTACAGGCATAATGCCCAGAGAGTAAATCTTTCAGCAGCCCAGATCACCCTGCTACTTCACCAATTCTAACAGTTATCTAGAAGCCTTTCACTCAGGTAATATCTAACATACAAGGGAGCATGGGTAACTAATCTGCTAGGAAGATGATTGTGATGCTTAGTGCTTTTGGTTGGAACATTGAAGCTACAAGAAAAATCTCCCACATTGGACACAGGCAGCATTTAATTGCAATAGAATATCTAATAACTAACCTTCTTAACACAAACAAAAGTTTTGCTCTCTTTATGAAGTTTCTTGTTTCTTCAGGTCATGTATATCTACAGTATTAAGTCAAGGCAACTGGGCTTAATATCTACTATGTTGTTATTAGTGATGGCCGAACTGCCCGCAAGGAGGACAGTTCGGCCGCGAACAAACATGTTCGCCCTCCTTCTCGCCGGCGGACAGTACGGGTGTTCAACCCGCCCTGTTCGCCAGGGAGAAGGAGCCCTCTATTCTTCCTCCGGTGGGATCGTTAGCAGCGAGAAGAATATTTCACTGAAGACCGGGTAGAGAACCCGGTCCTTCAGTGAAATTCCGGCTTGTAAACACGGATGTGACGTCAGTGACGTCACATCCGGTTAACACAACCAGGAACTATGCGTTCCAGGATGCGTTCCAGGGACTGGATGTGACGTCACTGACGTCACATCCGGGTTTTCCGATTCAAATTCCCCGCCTAGAGGAATTTGAATGTGTCCGCGAACGTGCGGACGGCGGACTTTTTTAAAAGTCCGCTCTGCCCGTTCGCGGACAGACACGGCCGAAGTTCGGCCATCACTAGTTGTTATATTAAATTCATCATCTCAATTCAGAATAAATATTCTTGTACTTTTTTGATGATGCAAAATTGCATCAATAGAATTAACAGTTTTAATTCAAGAATATACTGAAACATAGAATGGGGCCAACTGTGTTATGGGATCTACAATTTGTATAGGCAAGCAAATCATAAAAACATTTTTTACAATACATGATTGGAGAACATTATTTCATTCATTCATATATTGAATTTAAATATATTGACTAAAAATATTTCTACCCAAAAGGTTAAGTAGCAGCTGCACATTGGTTATAGTAATAGAAAAGCTTCCCACCCCAGTGTGACCTGAATCATTACATCCACATTAGCCCAAGGCACAATTGCTCTCCTGTCACTCAAGTCAGCATGCGCCTAGATCAAGACTGTCCAATTCAAACCTCAAGGGCCATGGAGATACTCCACTAATTAACAGGCAATCAATCAGATTTTTCCTGAACAGATCAATCAAAAAAGTTGTTCTTTGTGACCTGAAACAGAGACAATGACTGGCACATGGAGGTTTATGTCTAAAACCCAAGCCGTTATTTAGGTAAACCAGACAAATAATTTTGTCTGTAGATGTGCAAAGTACTGTCATTTCCGGTATAGTTCCTATTCAAATTCCCGGCAAACAGGCGGGGAATTTGAAGTTCTCCACGAACAGTGGGCGGATGACTTTCTTAAAAGTCTGATCCGCCTGTTCGCTGACGGACACGGCCGATGTTCGGCCATCACTGCCCACTACATTGTAACACCACAATAATACAATACAGTAGCAAGGTAGACTAGCAAAGTAGAGGAAAGTAAATGTTATGAAAATTTTCCAGTCATAGACTTTAGGTGGACTAAAGCATTGTAGTAACTGGTTTTGTGTGTAATGTTTCACAATATAACAGTAGGCCACCACTGCCTGATACCCCCTATTAAAGCAAATAAAAACATCATATCAATATTAAAACAAAGTCACAAGATAAGGAGAAACCAAATTAAGCCATCAATAACATTTCCATTTCACTCCAATTTTTTCCATAATATGCCAGATATATTGCCATACAATACAGTTAGGCCCATTAATGGTTAGAGACGCCCTTACAGTGGGAAATCTCCTACATGGGGGCACCAACAACAATAAAACCCTAAGGGCTTGTACCCACTTTAGCGATCTGCCTCAATTACAATTGCAGCGGGAAGATCGCTAGCACCCAGCGATCCACCACGGTCTCCCGCGATTAGAATCCCGGCATGGAGATCTAAGCACCTGCAGGCAGGAAGTGGTGGCGGATGGGAGAGGACATCTTGCCCAACCCTGCCTGATCGCATCCATAGAGAATGAATGGGAGCAGTTAAAAATCAATGAAATCAGACACATTTTAAACCACGTTCATTCATGTCAGGGGCAATCGGCCGCCACCACCCGAGGCTGACTGCAGCTGTGGGGATGAGCCCCATCAAATGCATGGCAATTATAATCATGGGAGACCATGGGAGATCGCTAACTTGGGGACCAGCCCTAACAGGGGTTCTAGTCTAGCTGCGCAAAACCTTCTCCAGCACATCCCAAAGATTCTCAATCGGGTTAAGGTCTGGACTCTATGGTGGCCAATCCATGTGTAAAAATTATGTCTCATGCTAGTTGAACCATTTTTTCCACAATTAGAGACGTTAAATCCTGGTATTGCCATCTTGGGATATGCCTGTGCCATCAGGGAAGAAAAAATCCATTGATGGAATAACCTGGTCATTCAGTATATTCAGCTGACCTCATTTCTGAAGAACATATGGAGCACATAGCTGAACCCAGACCTGTAACTATTTGCTTAGTTAAATCCAGGTGGCGACATTTTGGGGGCCAGGCAGTGTATGTTGTAGTTTAAATTGTAGCACATGACCTTTTTTTTACAATCAACATTGGCGAAAACATGTTCATAATGTTTTCCGTTTTTTATTTAATCATATATATTCATTTTATCTTGCATTGGGTTCCAGTATAATACTTATCTGCCATTTTCTGAGTCACAATAAAAAAATACAGTTCCAATATGGCATCTTAGCTAATTTGTTCTAGGGTCTGTTAATGAGATTAGAAAGACTTCTCCTTTTATTTTTAGAAAGTCATGTGGATTAGCATTTTTTATTTTGGACCTTAGAGTATGGGAGGTTCCAGATTACTTTTCATTTCAGTTCCCAATAGTGTTTATTCTATATATTACAGATTGGACCACTTACAACAATAATTACAGACAACATTGTTTATTTATGTAGCAATGACACCCGTGGGTGCCGCTGTGTGGAATGGGAAATCAGGGTAGCAGAAATGACCAAGGAGAAGTACTGTAGTTGAACTTTGAGAAAGTTTATTGGCTCGTGTCATCAATGGGAGAGAGGGTCAAGGGACAAGGCTGTTCGAGTACCTGAGGTCCTAGCTCCACACCTGGCAGCTTCTTCCACACTCACAGCGATCACTGGCCATCCCAGTACCTCACTAGGCAGCTTCTTCTCCCGACACGAGTAATCACGGTCACCACTGCCCTAGTACCTCACTAGGCAGCTTCTTCTACACACGAGCACAGCACCGTCTTGGCTAAACCTCTCTTGTGGAATTTGAAGTAGACCTCACTCTCACTGATTTGTCTTCTTCTAGAACGTGCAACAGAGTTCCCCTTTAGATCCAGTAGGCCGCCCTTGATTGCTTTGCTCAATAATGTTTTATCTTCCGCAGACCAGATAACAGGATCTCCTGGCCCAGCCAAGTGTCCAGACTTCACACACACTTCTGGGCCCCTCCTACTAGACTGTTGCCTCAATGCACCCCAGGGCCCCCAGCAGGGGAGCTCCCTGGGCTAAGACTGACTAATACATCTTAACTCTTTACTTTTATAACTTCCTCTCCTCCCAGATTCGGAAAAGGCGCCAACTCTGAGCCTCTCAGCATCCAGGCAAGACAGCACAAAAAGATACATTTCCCAGACTGGGCAAAGAGCCAAGCCACTCACTGACAGGCATCATCCATGCACCTGCCAGTGACAACCAGACTCTTTTCCCTCCTAAACATTAGCACACTAGTCCCGTGATTATGGCAGGGGCTACATCTACAATATTCCAGTTATTTCCCTTCACGCAATATTACTGTATTCTGATTAATATAATTTTTCTCAAATGTTTTATTTTATACATTTGCTGGATAAAAATATGTTGTGCTGTATTTCATAGTAGTCAAGTTCAAGTTGCTACGGCAATATTGAACCATTAAAAAATGCAATCAAGTTCTGCAGAGAATATTATATCAACCTTGCAGTGTTAGGCCACGAAAGAATATAAAACATATAAGAAAATAAACCCAGGGGGATCTTTTTATGTGCCTCAAAATTACTTTTCCAATACTTCCCTAGGGTTAAACTCCCTATATCAAGTAAAAAATTGGGCTTTCTATTGATTCCTGAAAAATTGTAAACAACAAAAAAAAGTTATTTCAGCTTTTTCCATAGAGCAAGTCATACAACAAATCATTACGGTTGATTGCCATAGTACCTTTGGGTGGGCTGCAACAGCTGGCAACAGCTATTAAGAAATCGCCCTGTAGGTAAACACTTGCACAGCTAAATGAATATTGGGTTATTTAGCTGCATTTTGAAAGGGGAATTTAGATCTGACACACTGGATATTTTGTTGGGGAATAGTCTAGAACACTATAGCTTTAACAGCAGGGTTACAACGCTGAGCTTTTTGCATAAAGCTAAGTAGAAAGCCACAATGTGGGGCATGCAAAGAGGAAAAGGCTTCATTAAAACACTCAAGTCTAGACAGATGAATGGTCTCAAGCTGGATCTCTTTCTACCTTCCCCATCTGTTCACTATGATTTTAATTAAATCTACAGAGAGTCTTGTTGGCCTTCTCTTCAAAATAGATATTCAGCTTGTGCCAGTGTCCACTAACTCCTGCTCCTCACTGCCAGACGTTAATGAGGAGACTCTTGGGGTGGAGTTCAGCTTGTTCCCTCTCCTCTCACCACCCGTCATAAGCTGTTAATGATGAAGAAGCCAAGGGGGCTGGGTCGGTGTCCCTTTTGTGCCTCGCTGCTAAGCAAAACAAACTAATGAAACATTCACTTGTGGATAGCTGGCTGATAGAAATGACAGGATTCAAATAACCTTAAAGCATTCAGTGCGATGGTTCTCTAACTGTTCAGGGCTGTTCTGCTGGCACCTGACACTTTCAATACCATAATGGTATTCACATGCATTCTTGTACAATACTGTCATACAGAAACCCTCCCTTTCTTCATCTGCTTGGAGAATGCATGGCAAGGCTATTAGAACTCTGAAGGCAATGACAGTTAACTGTGGGCCTGTCAGTCTCACTTCCGATGTCAGCACATCCTTACTCCCATTAGGAGCATATTTCTACAGCTTCACAAATAACCTGCAATAATATACTGGGGTATGTTTAACATCTAAACATAGCACCTAGTAGGGTTTTAGATAGCTCTCTCTTACATATGATCAAACAAAACCCTTTGAAGGACTTCTGCATACAATAAGAGTTTTTTTTCTTTCTTTAATCAATAGCCCAATTTTTTTGTGCAAAAAGTTAGGCCATAAACACAACTTTTGGAACTTGAACTGAACCTCACAAATTACCTATACGAGTTGAGTATTATGTAAAAATGTGTTTGCAGTGGTCGGGGTCATTCAGTTGTAGGCATTTAATCTAATCATGCTATTCTGTTTTGAATTCCCAGCTTAGTCATTGTAGCATGAGATCTATTGTCATATTGGATCTCCATTTAGTTTTTTCACTTTCTATTATGAAACTACTCATTATGTGTCTAGACAGTGTTTTGTAGTGTAGCTTATTGACAGGTCAATTTATCTCTATTCCTGATAAAAAAAAATGTATATCATGTTGGCACCTTGGTTCTATCCTATATTGTGTACTATTCTGAAAGTAAGCTTTTCATTGGTGCAGGTTGACATAGACAGAAATATCCAGTGTATATAAACTTGACCAATATCCAGAGCCTATATGTACTGCCCACACAAACTTTACAAACCCTCTCTGGCAGCTTTCAAGTGGGTTGGAATAGCACCGGGTGCTGGGAAGTCTCACAGCAGGCTCGTCTCACGCCTTTAGATAAATCCAAAAAAGAAGTTCAACACTCCAGGGTAAAAAGTCCAAACCAATATTCTTTATTTTTAATAAATAATAAGTAATAATAAGCTCTTCATGAGTGAAACACGTTAGAGGGGGACATCCCGAATGGGGTGACTGTTACATGTGCTGTATGTTATTTTGAAATAAAGAATATCAGTTTGGACTTTCAACCCCGTAGTCAGAACCTCTTTCTTTCTTACATTCATTTGATATCCTAAGACATTAAAGGGTCATGGAAATTAAAGCTTGAGGCAGGAGACCGCTTGGCACTGGGTCAATCATCCTCATTAATTGTCTACTCAGATCACAGAAGGCATTAGAATCTACCATCCACTACCTCAGCTGAGTACACTTGTTTTGATCATATACATGGTACCTGTTATTCTTGAGCTCTATTAGCTTAGCTACTGATACAGAAAAACATTTCTGTGTGATTCTATGCCTGGCCCACAATATAGTTGTAAGCCTGATTTTTTCACCTGCTGGCAACAAGTAGTATATATATGAAATACTCACAATATTTTATATTTTTCTGATTGAAGAAAAACTTTTCTGAAAGTGTAGTCTTTAGCAAAGAACATAATAAATAAAGAATACTTTACATGGAAAAATACACTTTGCATTCCTTTTAACAAAATCAGGCATTGAACAGCTGTCAACTGCCTTAACCTCCCATGCTTCCATTCTATCAATCTATCTAAATCTGAAGCACACCTTTGTATTCTGTTTGCTTCTATAATGGCTTTTACAAGGCAAATGTATTGCTCATTTTATAGGTAAAGTAGACAACTGTTATTTAAGGCAAAGTAGGCACCATTTCTTGTTTCTCGTTATTCATTGTAACTCTAAATAAGTACTAAAGATAATGACTTTCGCAAAGTCTGGAAAACCATATTAAGCTGCTAGTGTAACTTTTACAATTTGTATTTTAAATTCAAAGATGTTCTTAAATCTTCCTTAGTATATAAGCAGGTTGTTCACAGGTCATCAGGTTACCATAATTTATATGTGATGTGTAGTACAGAACTCAACTCATGTCACCAAAATAGATTCTGCAAGTCTGTCAGTGGAGGTGTTAAATCAGCATTTCTTGTTCTTAAACCAGCAGGACTCTGTAGTATAGAGTAAAAATAGGTTGATTACACTCTTCAAAACCTCAAAAGCTGTTTCGCCAGAGTGACAAATTCCTTGCCTCTCTCTGGAAAAATACACTGAAGTGATTTAATATGCTGTTATACTGTCTTGTTTCCTCATTTGTACAGAGCTACAATCTGTACTAGCACTGGGAATATAGTTTGATCTAGTGTCAAGAAGGACACACTGCTTGCTAGAGAAAACAGGTGAACTTTCCCAAACCTCTAGCTGCAAATATTGAAGAAGGCAGTTTATTATATTTATATCTCATCTTTCTTATTCCTAATACATACAACATAGATACAACATGATGACACAACTCTTCTTTTACATACAGAGCAAGGTTACCTCTATAGTGTTTGAGATATAAACTAAAAAATAGCTAAGACAGCTAAAGAATTAAGCGTGCTTAAATATCTAGAGCTAGAAATAGCCACAACCTTTCATTTAGTTAATTTGGTTTTGTTATAATAAAATTTGAATTGGAAAAAAAAAAAAAATAGTTGGATATGAAGTAGGAAAATTACAAAGAAAGTATTGCTCTAGCACATGTAGCTTTTGCATATTTTTCGCACCATAAGACACACTTTTTCCATGCCCATGGTCTTGTCTCCCATTTAGCTCTGCCTGTGTGTGAGAGCTGGACTCATTCTGCCACCTCTCACACACAGAGAGCTGAGCAATGTGTGTCAGCCAGTCCCGCTGATTACACAGTGGGGCTATGGCTCTGTGTTACTGTCTGTGAGCTGGGCTGCATGAGTCCAACTCACACACAGTGGCAGATACAGATGGGAGAGATGTCTGTGGGTGGCTCTTTCATCAGCACATCAGCACTGTATGTGAGTTGGGCTCAAGTTGCCCAGCTCACAGACACCTCTGTCAGAGTAGAGCTGTATGTGAGTTGGAGCACTGGCCAGCATAGTGTTAGAAAGCTTACATTTTCTTTCACCATCAGATTCCACCATCAGATGCTACATAGCGTCATATACAATGAATTGTCTTATGAGACAAAAAAACACAGTAAGTTCGAAGTTTAAGTAAAAATTTCAACTCCAACAGTTAAACCCGCAATCTCACAAACATTTTTATTTCAATTTTGCTTAGTTGACATGGTGGCTATAAATCCAGAGAGACAGATTTCAGAGGTTCGCAGAATGATTTAAAATAATTTTTTCTTATTGATTTTTGACCACCTAACTGCCAGTTAGGACATTGCATTAGGTATTCAACACTTGCCAATGCCTCTGAGTTGCAAGAGTCATGTGACTGTGTGGACAGAGCTTTCCGAGCCAATAGCAATAGCTGAGAATGTGAGTAGAATTAGTTACATAATAAAGTACTGAATGTACTTTACACTATTGTATGGTATTTGGTATAAAGGTCTACTGAAAACCAAGAATACTCGACCAGTAGGGTTAATGAAGCATCATGATTTAATTAACATAAAGTCGAGCCTTCTTGAAACAGAAGGTATTTACATGACCCATTCCATCACATATCCCAAATGTTAAGAGAAAAACCTTACTTCAAGAAAGTGGGTGGAGCCATGCAAATCCTTTCTTTACACCCAATCAGCCAAATGCACATCGAGATCTGCTGGTGTACAGTGAAAATATAGCCTTTATGGTACAGAGCCATTGATTCCAAACTGCATACATGTTTCAGGCTTGTTGGCCATCATCAGTGCAGTGCATGGAAACCATGGATCTATGGAGTAGGGCTGTTTGGGGCATAAAGGAATAATCTTTTTCCCTTTACTTTTGGGATTTGTAATGGGCTGGGGTATGTAAATACCTTCTGTTTTAAGAAGGCTTGACTAGGCTTCGCACTGCTTGAGTTAAGGGCTTTTCGATTCCTTAAATCATTCCTCAAGATAACCTTCATGCTTGATCCTCTATTTACATACTTATAAATTTATTAATAAAATTATATTATATTTATAAAATTGTTAGTTCTTTATTTAATCATAAATTGAGCAAATCAAGTATAACAGCTGCTGTACACGATTGGCTCACTTTCAGTCTGCATACAATTTGCATGCATTTGTGTGCAATTGTCAAGCTTTTAGCATCTCATTGACTATGTTCATTTTAACATGCAGACATTTTTAAGTACTTTTTTGATAAATGCCTTATAGACTGTGAACTATTATATTACAGAGTATAAATAACAAACCAACAAATGTGAACTTAAATACTCTAGAAGTACATCCTTTAGAAAAGACACTAGTCAGTTTATAGTATGGAAATATAAGCCAGTAGATGGGTAATTTCTGCACTGGGTTAAACGGTATGTTTTTCCCAAGTTAAACAATACATGTTATAGTATTTACATTAACATGGAGGAAAAACTTTGAGTCATATGACAAAAATGCTCATGTCAAAAATGCGTATGTGTATTTTCATTGGACTGACACAAGGCAACTCTGCCAGCCACGTTAAAAAGGCATGACGCATTGCAATGACGCATTGCCTCAATGACACTTCTATTAAAAATCAAACTTTATTGCAGTGGAGACTAGGCCTTCCTTAACTGGGTCATACAGTTTCAACATGGTTCAGTGTATAGTTTTCCTTAACCTTCTGGGTGTTTAGCCCGAGTTAACTCGGGCTGAAGAAAGTTGCTTAAAAGGATCAGCCCGAGTTAACTCCCTGCTCTTCTCCTCCGTGTCCCCAGCTGCCTGATCTTCAGATGCCGATGATCGTGATCGTGCCGGCGGGTGCGCGATGACGTCATCGGGAGGGGGAGGGGCGGGAAGTTCAAAATGTGAAAAAAAAAATTGTTTTTTTTTTGCTTCTTATAGTTTATCTTTCATTCTGACATTGATTGTAGTGATTGTTGTTCGCTCCAATTCAATGTAAAATGAAAAAAACACATTTTTTTAAAAAAAAACATATATTT
>CM070033.1:84435353-84467282 GCA_036250615.1 Ptychadena robeensis | reverse complement strand
AACAGCGTAACACTTTTGGTACAGAAATCTGGACCTCGGCGAAACGCTCAGGAGGTTAAGTCCAAGTCTTTATACTGTATAATGCATAGCACTAGAGCAAGTGCGGCTCCGGAGCCATATATGGCTCTTTAGCCCCTTTTGTCTGGCTCAGTGGCATAGGGACCAATTCTTTGTTTGTCTCCATTCATGCAACATTCCCCCAACAGGATAACCCCCTGCGCTACCACCAACAACATCTGTGACTACCAGTAGGGGGCACTGTGGCTACTAATAAGCTAATAAGTGGGGGCTCTCCGTTTACCATTAACGGAGGGGCTTTATGGCTACCTACAGGGAGCTTTTTGGCTATCTTTAAGGGGGAGGGGGACTCTGGCAACCTACAAGTGGCTTGTGGCTTAAATTCAAATCAACAACATACAAACCTGACTTACCCAAACTTTCCAAGGAGATGCAAAGCCAGGGTTACGTTAGTTGTCGTCAGTCATGGTCATTGTCATTGTAATATTGTTATTAAGTATGATATCAAGTTTTATACATTTTAATTTTAACTAAGACTTAGTTTCAGGGAAAGAACACATCATTTCACTTGTTGTACATTTTCACAGCACCCCGAGCCCCACCCCCACCCCCACCAACAGATCTCCGGCTCTCAACATATATTTCAAGCGTCGCACTATAACAATTTGGCTCTTTTGTCGAATAAGTTTGCCTACCACTGCACTAGAGGCACACTACATCTCCAAGGGTACAAAAACACCTGGTGATCCCTGCTATCACTTTAGATGTTAGCTTTGTTTGGCTAATAACCAGTTGGGCTTCTCAAGTCCAGACACATTTATTTTCTATAATCCTGCTTCCTGAAGACCACCGCTGAGGGACATAAGTAACACATTAGAGAAGTTTACAGCGTTTAAAGGGGAAAAGCAAGAAAGTAAGAAAAATTAAAATTTTTTGAAAAAATATATTTTATACAGGTCACAGAGTTATCTGATCTGTTGAAAGGCTACCCAAGCTTAGTATGTCTGTTATAGTCTGTATATACATAATATGACCTGAACTAAAAAAGCACACAAAAGCCTTCGTAATTCTACACTAGTGTGAATAATGTAATGGCAATGCATTTCTTTGATGTTGTGTTAAAGCAAGCTTTAATTTCTCCAGAAGGTATTGGCCTACTGCCACACAACAAGTGGAACAATTGCTTATGGACAAATTTAAGCAAAGACTGGCACTTGGCACCACAAGGATTTACTTAAGCGTCTACTATGAAACATATCTTGTAATGCAATCATCTTAGAAAGCAAATTAGTTTGTATTTGAAAAGATTTCTTATTATTTCTATTTATTTTTCATTTCAAGAACCATAGACTGAATAAGTTTAAGGAATTTCCACAAAACAGTTTAACAACTGTGAGGATGAATGGTTTTATGGCCTCCTTCTTTACGTCTTTTATGACCATTCCTAACAGCTTTATAAATGGGAACCAACTATGTAAAGTAAGCCTACTGTGAGGAAAATGTACATTTTTTTTACACAGCCACATTCTTCTGGATAAAATTCATTGGGTTCTTAATTTGTCAGTCGCTCTGTGGTAATATAAAAAAAGGAGGGAAAGAGTGCATTGTGCAAACCTGAATTATTTTCTCATAAACTGGTTTTAAAAATCTCTCCCTGGTGAGTTGAAGGAAAGTCTGTCTAGACCCTTTTTGTTCCTTTTTTATTTGCTTTTTTTTTGTCAAAGATACAGCAAGCTGAGAATTTGTATTACAATTCACAGCTAAGCCCCTTGACTTACTGTCAAAACACATTAAAATATCAGCACAGACAATCCTCTGTAGGATTTGTGAATTGTACATGTAAGTTAACAAGAAAGCATTGTGTCTTGACCAGATATTTTTTCTAGCTGAAAAGCATAAAAGAAACTTACATAACGCATAGCTTAAAAATATAGCATAGTATTTGTGAGTAAAATATTTTATTTAATATCAATAATAAAATAGACTTAGTCCTTTTTTAAAAATATGGGGTAATAGCGACACAGCACAGGGAACCAATGTAAGAAAGTGTGTCCAGTGACAGCTACACCAACTAACCAGGAAGTACTGCTTCTATTTTATTCTTCATTTTGCCATATACACAGGGGCGGTCCTAAGGATATTGCCACCCTGGGCGAGCACAGGGCAGCTGCCGGGGCTCTCCATCACAGCACCCCCCGCCTTCCCTGATAGAGATCACTCCCAGCCAGGGGCGCTGAGGGAGAGTTCTGTCAGCTGTTCAGAGTGGGGTTTTTCCGCCACATTTTTTACATGACAATTCAATACTGCTCTAAAGACAGATCTGCAGGACAGAATGGAACTAAGATCTTCATGGCTATGGAAGCAATAGTCCCCCAAGAATAAAAGGGGTTAAATAATGCAGGAAAAGGTACATAATGTGGGCTTACTGGACTGAATGTCTAGGTCAGGTGTCCAGAAGAAGCCACAGGCAGGGGAAGTCCTTGCTGGGGGGTTCTATGAGTTCATTCTAGAAAGGTCCACTAAGAAGAAAGTTATCCTACCCTCCAAACCTGTTTTGTCTTCCTTTTTACATTTTTGTTCTTTTCATGGGATTGGTCCCATTAAATATGAAATTATTCATATATTATTCATTCATATATTCATATTATTCATAAATTATTAAAAAAGAATAGAAAGTAATAACCATACTGCCAGGGAGGTATAAAAAGTATTATATTATTAGAGACATGGGCAAGCTATGGCATCTAGAAGTAGACCATAACGATCATCCTCTAAGCATTTTCTCCACTTATTGCAGAGAACAAGTGGAGGGGATACAGAGCATCTTGACGCCAAGGTGACAAAGGGTTGTATTAAAAGACTAAACGGGTCAGATATGACCTGCGGACTGTAGTTTGCCCACATCTGCTCTAGCCTAATGCCTGTTTGCACAAATGTAAATAAAGACTTTTGGACTTCTGTTATAGCTGCCTTCTAAGTTTTTGTCTAAAGGAAAGTGAGAAAGGTGCCAGAACTGCGCTCCCTTAACTAGTAAATGCAAGTTTTTATTATAACAAAAACAGCAGGGAGAGCCCAGGCAGGCTGACAACAGTGCTTAAGATTTAAGTACATTAGTGACACAGCACAAAGAAAGTCATGAGCTTACTGGAATTTTGACAGGTCAACAGGTATGTACTCCATATGCAATATTACAAATCGTGTCCTGACTCACACTTTACACTGCTGTATGATAGCCTGGGAGTACGGTAATTCCTGACTTTACATCTCACTACATAAACATGCTCATGTGTGTGACTTAGCAGTTTCAATTGAAAAATATAATTCTCTGTTCAAGGATTTATTTGCTAGATATTTAAGCTTTAAACAGTTAACTGATAGTAATGCTGTATTTATAGCAACTGCTCTGGAAGCTGGAGATTAATTTAAAATTGATAAGCACGTGGCAGGCCTCTAACTTAACAAGCTCGAGGCCTACCTTGTGAAAGCAGCTTCACCCTAGGGACCAAAGTTCAATTCTCTCTGCTGCCAACTAAAATCAGAAATCACAACCACAGTGATTAGCAATGAATTTCCTGATCTCAGTGCCCGAGGCAAAAGAAGGAGGGAACACTTCTCCTCTGTGCAGTAAACCTAAAGTAGAATAAAAAAAGGGATTCAGAAAGAAATTATCCTGCTAAACCAGTACATGCTGTAAATCAGGAGTTGTTGAATGACAGGGCTTAAAGTAAAAAGAAGTTGGACGCTTCTTAATTGTCTGCATATAAAATAATACAGTTCAAAAACAGATGATACCACAGAGCCATAAAAAAACATATCATGCTTATTTCCTATTGGGCCTTTCTATAAATACTAAATTATAATGTAGGCAAAATAATTCCTATTAGGCTAAATCGTCACTTAGAAAAAAAATGACTTTTACAGCATACAAGAGTCTGTGCTGATGGATTGTCCGCATAAGATGAAATTACATTCTTAAGTCTACATGAATGCTAAACCTGCTTGTTGCTGGTAAAATCAGAAGGAAGATAATGGTAGATCAAATGCACCCAGCTATAAACAACGCACTTGTGTGTATGTGCCCATAAAATAGGTCAAGTTTCAGGCTTGTCAAAAAGATGCTAATGCTTTGTAGAAGACTGAATGGAGTCTTGGCCAAATCCAAAGCCTCTTGACATAGCCCTTATAAGTTATAAAATGGAAGTTTATCTGAAAAACTTATCCTGGCTGCTTAGTGCCCCGGATCCTGTAGTTTCAACATTTTGGACACTGTCCTAGTTTTCAGCCTGTAGGATTCAGCGGTGCCTACTGCTGGAGGACTCTTTGCTTCACAGCACCCAGAAATTGAATTATGCTAACTTTGTTGAGTTTTTAGAACATGCTGCCTCATATTGACAGCATCATTTGCATCCAATGAGAGAGGAAGAGATGTAATACGGAATAAGAAGCCGTGATCAAGTAGTTAACATAAAGACCAATGCAATCCAATTAGTAAGTTAAGATAGGGCTATAGTTTAATCAAATGCAAGAATATGCTATATTTTACTCTCACTGATCACCAAATCAATGTGATCTTCACTTTACATAAGTATGGACCCCATTTTATTCCGAGTTAAACTGTAGGGAGTAGCCGGTGGGAAAAGAGCGCCAAGGCAATGGGGCACCTCTACCAAGGTTTTTGATGGGAGATAGGTAGAGTTGCTAGAGAGTTTACTGGTGTAAAGTAATAATTTTTTCAAAAAATGCCAATAACAATATAGTCCCCTATTGCACCCACTACTTGTTTTATCTAAAGTAATATGTAAATAGCATATTTACTTACTTTCCATCACCTGGTGGCCGGTGGTCTTCTTGCATTGTTGGACATAATGTCAGATGAAACCACAACCTTATAAGGTACCAGTAGTATAAGGAGGAGGCTGTGGGGCATCAAGGGGGAGCTAAGGAAAAATACAATTTACATACCAAAAACCATAGGGCCAGCCTCACTGCAAGGACAAAGGCATTACATTGTTTTCTCAAAGTGTTGATTGACACATGTTGTAGGCATTGTTTAGGGGGAAAAAAAGTATCGCAATGTGTTAAGCTAGTCATTAGAGATGGTCACATTTTTTTTCCAGAATTCAACCATTTCGATGATTTCAGGTTAATTGCAAAGCCCCTGAACATGGTATCATCACCAAACTTGCTGGAGATGTAGAGAAGGGATGGGGGTATACTGCAAAAAAAAGTATGGCTCTAACACAAATAGTTTTTGCACAAATTAAGTTCAAAGTCAAGTCAAAATTTGGAAAATCGGAATTTCGACTTTAATTTTGAAACTTAATTTATGCAAAAACTACATGTGCTAGAGCAAAACTTTTTTTTGGAAATGTTTCTCCAACCCTTTTGCAATTTTGGTGATGATTCAATTTTCAGAGGCTTTTCAATCAGCTCACGAAGTCAGCAAGTGGAAAGATTCGACCATCTCTAGGTCATACATGGATAGACTTTTTCACGATCGATCTTAAGCTAGCCATACACGTGTCGGATTCCATGTCCAATCGATTCATCATCCGATCGATTCCGGCGATTCTGCCGGGAATCACAGGTGTGATCAATCGGCCAATTAAGAGTATCCATTGCAGCGTTCCACCTTGTCCAACGGATTCCGGGACGCAACCGTGTCCGATTGTCCACCTCACAAATGGCAACTCCCCCTGATCCAGACAGAATCGCATGAGAAAGACCAACATGTTGGTTCTCCGTCGGATCCGATTCTGAGCCCCTGATCAATCGGACGCCAACGATCGGACCAGGTGGGCTGCATGCAATTCCGGCACGATCGTTTGGCGTGCACGCGCCCGGAATCGATCGTGCCGGAATCCTGTGCGAATCCGACACGTGTATGGGGGCCTCTAGATTCGATTGACTTTTCCAGCGAGTTAAAATATTGACTATCAGGTGATTGATTGTATCACCTCACATTATGATCCATTTAAAATCAATTGATTCCTTTCCTTAGCCCTGTGCACATTCAGACCGAGTATGCAGGCATCGATCAACTTAAAACAATGTAATTTAAGTCCATCGAATGGAAATATTAAGCCATGTATGGCCAGCTTTACTGTATGCTTTTATCTGGTTCTATCTAATGACAGCAGCAATGAATTGTAGTTCCAAGGTTCATTCAAACATTTATTAATGTAAGACATTTCATATTACACTTACAGTGCGATTACATAAAGACTGGATTAGAATCAGCAGAGGTGAGGTCAAAGCAGGGCATTAATTAAAAGACTAGGAGAAAAAACTCCACTATATTTCTAAAGTAAGGGGCATGGCATCAATCCAGTTTGTTAATGAACTACCATATCTGAAGCAAAACAGCTTGTCTTGCTACAACAAATTGCAAACCTACTTTATATCATATAAATTCAATGGTTTAAAACCTAGCATTGTGCATGTCAGACTGAATCTTGTAATTTAATTGCAACTCGTGCCATATTAATGGTTTACATTATTTTTTACATCCATCTCTTTGGCCCGCGGGGGGAGGATTTATTTATTGTTTCCTCCATCCTGCAGCTCATTAACTCATTTTTTAACTGCTGCTACACATTATGATTTGCCATTGTCCAATAAACCGCCAAGGGATCATATTCTTTATAGAAATAAAATAAATTGAAACGAGGCTTTGAGTTGAGTAGAGGAATGAAAATTGAGCAGGAACGAGATAACCATTAAATGCTATATATTTTCTGGGGCGTTTATAGTCTTGTCCACTGTTGTCTCCACTATATGACTTCCTGCTATAATTTATAATAGCTGATTGCTGTGTCTTCCTATCCTCCAGGAATAAAAGTAGCTTGAGAAAACAGTGTACTTTATGCATATTCCCTGCCAGTAACACTGAGCGGTCGCTGTGCTTCAGGGCCATTTAGGGCACTTATACATATGTTGCTCATTTGGTCAGGTTACCTGGGTTCACTCTCCTGTTTGCGGAATATGTAATCCATACTGTGAGCCAAAATGACATAAAGATCTTTACAACTAATGGGATTTAAAAATCCAAAGCATATAGCAGAACAAATAATGGGCCTTAAAAGGGGCTAATGTTTTGTCACCTGAACTGTTTACTAAACATATGGAAATAAAGAGAACCATTAGTGCTCAGAAATAAATAGTATAATAAACCTACATCTCAGGACAGGATGTATACATCCACTCTGCTTTATTGTATACTTCCTGAGGGAGTGGATATGTGTTGTAGTGAATAAAACTCTATAGGTAATTTCCCACCCAAACAAAAAACACACATTACTTTCAAATATCTAGAGATACATTAAAGAGACCCAGTCACCAATGGTCATTTGCATCTCTTCAAATCACTAAAGCTGGGCATAGACGTTTACATTTCCCAGCGATCCATCTTTTAAACGATCGTGCATGCGATTTTGGAATCGATGCCAATTACAGAATCGATCGTACACTGTATCATATGAAGTCTTCAATTCCTGGTCGATTCCTTCCTGCCATCGATCACGGATCGTGCGATCTCCAGCCCGCAGCTGTTCTAATCAGAAATGGTTGGGTACCAATAGGCCAATCGATAAGAACGATTGCATGTCTCCATTAACGTTCTGCGATTCCCGAGCAATCGATTCCTGCTCGATCAATTTTACGTGATTGAATGATCACTTTGTGCATGCGCCGATTGGTGATTGATCACAGCAATTGATTCCGATGATCGATCTCACAGAAATTGTACGGAAAATGGACACGTCTATACCCAGCTCAAGACAGTTGAGCTTTGTCTTCCGGTACAATGCTGGTTGTCGTCCCAGAAGTTTCAGCTCAGTTTAAAGGTACATGGCTCGGTATTTCCATTCAATTGAACAAAAAATCAATCAAGCGGTGATCCAACATTACATTTCAGTAGATCTTACAATTATATGATAGGCTCTAGGTATTTTAATCATTTTGTATGGAACGATGGAAGGCGTGTACAGAAAAAAGTTAAGGAATTGATCGGTTTTAAATTGATCACATTGTGTGGTTTTACAATCTATCGATATTAGACTGATGATCAATAAATCGCACAGACCATGGAATCTAAGATCGATCACCCAAAAGTGGAACTGTGTATGGCTACCTTTAGACTAGTAGCCTTAAGATGTTTTATTGAAATATTTTTCTCTACCTTTAATGGTACTGTGCACCAGGTTAGATAGAAAACAGCCACTTACCGGTAGGAGGGCCTACATACTATGCTTGCTTTTTGACCAGAAAATAGGTAAAGCCATTTTCATTTTAATGAACAGGAGAAAACCTAAGATGGATGGGAGCCCACTGAAACCCCTTGTCAGAATTATATGACCAACCTCCCATGCAATCACATCAATCCACAGGCTTCACAACCTGTATTTCAAGAAAATATATCCATCAACATGTTCATCAATATGAGGAAAATCCTCAAAGCCAACATTAAGGCCAATTTGATCTAAAGGTGTCACCATCACATATAATGAGTTCATTAACAAAAGTATAAATGTCAGGATGGACAAAAAGCTAAAAGTGCGCTTTTATCCTTTCTTCCCTCATTTACTAACCTCCCTAAAGCCTCATTCCCCTAATTCAGAGCTGTCCTTAGAATGGCATGTGGTACTAGATCCACTGCATGGTTTACATTCCATAACTCAATGCCATCTTTCCTACGTAATGTAACGTAAGGTGTACGGTCTCACCATTGATGGGCGACACATGCACTTATATGTGCTCGAATCCACCTTCTGGCCGGACTCCTGCAGACCATCATTACCGTCGGCAGAGCATTCCACTAGGCCCTCCATCACAGCCAACACCTCCTTGCTAGTTAGAGAGACCAGTAGGAATGGGATAGATAGATAGATAGATAGATAGATAGATAGATAGATAGATAGATAGATAGATAGATAGATAGATAGATAGATAGATAGATAGATAGATAGATAGATAGATAGATAGATAGATAGATAGATAGATAGATAGATAGATAGATAGATAGATAGATAGATAGATAGATAGATAGATAGATAGATAGATAGATAGATAGATAGATAGATAGATAGATTTTTACAGATACATATGAAGCATTTTAATGTCAGCCATAACTTGAAAAGATGTAACCTTCTTCTGAGGGCAGATTCACCTTTCTGTATAATCCCTGTGGACACTTTACAGAGAGTGATGAACACCAAATGTTACTCGCTAGCACTGGTTTGACGGTTATGAGTATGGATATTTCATCAGTTCAATACCTTGGAACGCAGATAATGCTGGAAGCAATTTAAAATGAATGGCATTCTGCTCCCATTCATTTCAATGAAAAAAGAAGCACCAAGGCAAAAGGCATATTAGGATGCTAGCAAAGCGTAGCAGGCATGATATGTTTAATGCCTCAGGGGACAACCCAAAGTAATTGAGCCAAAAGCATTCAAGGTGATGTGATGGTTATTCTTAAGCTTTAAAAGTAAAATCATGACAATATCAGTACAGCATGTTAGGTAATTAATGTACATAACATGGATTACAACACCTATCAGCATAAAACACATAGTGGTGTTGGCAGTAAAGTTGCAGGAGATTCTTGGATTCTTAGGGCTTGGTAAATAAGCAATAAGCGCAACTGAATGCCAAACGCAACATAAAACGTCCACCGGTCAGTTTTTGGGCTTTCATCCGATATACCTGTCATAGTGTCATTATCAAGATGACCCGCGAGTGTCTGCACAAGTTTTCTGCTGCGAGAGTGCCCGGTCGTGTCCTGGGCTGCTCTGGGAACAACCGTGTGAATCTAGCCTCAACCTACTTCTCAAAGATGGCAAAATCTGTGCATGAATTGGTCCAGTGAATCCCTATGCCCATTGCTTAGTTCAGTTCGTCATTTGTTTTATTGCACTCTATAACCAAAACCAAAAATCTGCTTTGATTTTTTTATTTTATTTTTACTTGGAACGTGTACTGCATGTGTAGGAAAGGAGTAACTCACTTTTACACTGACCTAACCGAACCCATTCTCTCCCTCCAAAGATTGCTTCTGCTCTGGATCCATCATTCAATGGTTTTCTATACCCAGTTCATCCATAACATTATAAGTACATATACCACCTTTTGTTATAGACTGTCTATCTTTATTCAGTGTTTAGTTAGTTAGTTAGTTAAAAAATAAAGATTAATCAACTGTATTGCCAAGTCACATGATCTTGTTTTTCTGACATGATAACCTTGAACTTATACGCAACAGTTATTAATGCAAAATCTTAGTTTTATTTGTGAGCTTTTCTAGTCACATCAAGCTCAGAGTAATCCTTGGAACGAAATCTCCACTCAAGACTTTAATTAGATAAAATGTATCATATATGAGTTCCATTTAACATAGTCAGGCATTTCAGCATACCACTAAGTGGTTGCCATTGATTATCTAATAGACCTTCTAAAATCATGATGTATTGTGAAATATGATATATGGATGATCACATATTTCTTGAACATAAATGTTGCCATGTTAGTCCATTAAATGTTCTTTGGTTTGGGATGGAGAAGCCAGCATTTAGGTTTTTCATATATCCTAGCTATTTGTAAAGGAGTTATAACCTCTAGGCTCACCATTCCTCAAATTCTTGGAACATTAAACCATTTTGTTGTAGTAATAAGGATATACACTGCCTGGACAAAAAAAAGTTGCCACCAAAAAAAAGGTCACACACTCTAATATTTCAGCACACATTTGCTGTGGTATTGTTTTGATAAGCTTCTGCAATGTCACAAGATTTATAGTGTTTTTCACCAAGATCTTGCATTGATGATGGTAGAGTTTGACCTCTGTGCAAAGCCTTTTCCAGCACATCCCAAGGATGAATCCTGGCATTGTTATCTTGGAATATGTCCGTGCCACCAGGAAAGAAAAAATCCATTGATAAAATCACCTGGTCATTTAGTATATTCAGGTAGTCAGAAATTCTGAGATTACCATAGACTTGATTATTTTCTCTCTTTTAACTACATTGTTGTCCCTTAAAAAGGGTTCAAATATCTGACTTAACACACTTAGTAAATACTTACATTCTAGCATTCTGGTTTAGATCAGAAAAATTTATTTTACATATTGAGGATCTGATCTCATCATGTCTATGGAGGGCCAACTGAAAGCGACCTTTATTTTAAATGATCCAGATATACTTTACTGATTATTCAGATACCAGAGTTCATAAGTTGCATGCAAGGGTGCAGCCCCCATTTTTAAATTTCTTTCTTTTATCTTTACACCCCCTTTTTAAGGGTGTCTGCCAATACCTATACTCTAACTATACAGGGCTGTCCTTTCACTTATCATCTATTACTCCAAAATAGAAAGGTACTGTGTTTCTTTCTGGGCTCCACGCTATGGGACTTTCTGGTTCCTTGGATTCTTTTTGAAATAGAAAATAAGTGAAAACATTGTTTTTAATTATTTAAATAATATCACTTGTATATTTCTTCCTGGTTGTATGTATATCTTTATTGAATTTAATTTTCTGACTCCTTGCTGCAATTACTCTAATTCATTGTATGACATGATTTGTTGGGCTCTTCACTTGTTTTTATAAATTTCCTATTGTTCTGATTAACATGTTAATAAAGGAATATAAAAAAACTAAAACAAACAACATAGATAGATAGATAGATAGATAGATAGATAGATAGATAGATAGATAGATAGATAGATAGATAGATAGATAGATAGATAGATAGATAGATAGATAGATAGATAGATAGATTCCCTTTCAATCGGATGTCATACAGTATGTAGTGTACAACTACCTTCAAATAATCCCCAGGTCTCAATCTTATCTGATGAGCTTGAAAGGAACACAGTGTGATATGCAGCAGCAGTGTTCTCAACATGGCCTTGCCTATTAAATGAAAGGCTAACCTGCTGGGCCAATCAGTAAAAACTTGGAAGGAAATCAAGCTCTTGTCTAGGCTAAAAATCCCAACCTTGAATCCGCAATCTGTCAGTTAAATCAAGTGTGCTATACAGTGGGTCAACACAGAGGGGAACAGGCCTTAAAGCTGTTCCTGCTGAATTTTTATAGCTCGTGGTGAAAAGTAAAGCTTAGCTGACATACTTTATAAATCTCTTGTTTTTCTAGCTTTAGAATTCCCCTGCAAATTAGAATTAAGTTGTTAATGACATATGAAACAAGGAAATTAAGGGTACAATAGGCATCAATATGTGAAAGACATGCTGTTATGTTACTATTGGCGCCATCCCAACTTTGTCATAATTTTTGTAGTAGGAAAAATTACTAACAAGTAACTGTTCTAGTTGACTCAGTGTTCTGAAAAATTTCTGTATAGAGTATGTTTGGAGAACAACATGTATAAAATAACTTTCTACTGAAACAAACTGTGCCCGTGCCGGGATCGGGCGCAATCGCCAGCTCTCCAAGAGCCTGCCGCATTTCTACAGAGCTGCAGACACACAGAGCCTTTCCGGCCCCATGTCTTCGGTGTCATCGGTGATGCTGAAGGGAGGGGGGGCAGCGCCATAGACCTCCATGTAATAAACATACACCATGTGTCCTTTATAGGTACACATATACACACAGATACACACAGCTACAATCCTTCAAAAGTACATATTACATCAATTTGTGAGCACCCCAAGTCCAAATCCAACATGTTTCACCGTGAGGCTTCATCAGGGTTAAGGTGCAGACATCTAGATCAAAAAACAATATAATAACAACATACTCTACATGATCATTTATAAAGCCAGTGTTGTCAGTAGGTCTGGTCATTACTCACATTTCTCCAATTAAACATAACCACCAAGACCTGTAGGCCAAGGCCCTGAGCCTATAATGACTGCTTTCTGGATAAAATTAAGTAGACCCCAAATGGGAAGGAGCATCAGGTTGCAGAGACAGAGGTACATCAAAAGCACATGGAGCTCAGGCAATGGAGGTCATCTCACCCAAAGTTGTTAAAATTGAGTAATAAATTCATAGAGAACTACAATAGAAGAAACCATCAATATAAAAAGCACAATAAAACATGGCTCTCAACCAATACGACAAGGGCAACACTAGATTTAAAGGAAGAGTGAGGAACACATAGATTTGATAAAACTGTCCCACAGAATACAGGCATAAAAAACACAATGTAGATACAAACCCTTAATTCAAATAAGAAAAGGTGGTGCCTTTGGAAATTTTTAAAAGCTAATATATATTAGTACTACCTACACTAGAAGTGAAGTTGTTTTGTATAATATTGTATTTTTGAATTACAATTTAAAGACTACCAGGAGCTGAATCCCTCTTCCCCCTTCTCTGTAAATCCTGCAATCATAAAGCTGGTAAACTAAATACAATCTTGGTTTTCTTGTAAATTTCACTGTATTTCTAAATACGTTTTGGTTGAGGGAGTCAGTTTCCAAATGTAAACCATAATCAACATTCTCTCCATCATGTTATGTATTACTACATAGAAAATGCATCCCCACCACTTGCTCTGTCTATTTCCTTGGCTTTGATGACTGGCAGCAATAGAGGAATATCTATGCCAGCGAGTAATATTCAGCACTTAAATTCACAAGACTTGGGTTTTTTTTTACAACTGTCCAGTAGAAACAGCCTAGCATATCGTAAAAAGGATTTTACTGGAAAATTTGCATTTAATATCATCTGAAAGTAACTGGATTTTTTGAAGGGTCTATTGCTTTCTCCAAGGAAGATTTAGTATTACTAGAGTGATTTGTAGGCACAATTTTGCTTTTCCATAAAAAAAAGCGCCTGAAAGTGTTTCTTATTCTGTACAGTTGCAATTCCAAAGTAAAATTTTTTCAAAGAAATAAAGGCAAAGTAACATCTTATATTTTATAATATATAGTGAGATTTGGCTCAAATACAAACTAAAGGTAGGCATAAACGTAGCGATCTCCCCTCAATAGATGAGGGATGAGTCGCCCCTCACCCCTTACAGGCATGTCAAATCACCATGATTCAACATGCGGAAGATTTCTGGTCCATCTCACCAGATGGGCCCACCCAATTTTTATCTGAGCGACTGCCTGGTGGTAGGGCGTACATCGGTCCATCAGCCGAAAAATCTAGTGAAAATTGGGCCGTGTATGGCTACCTTTACTCATTAAACTGTGACTAGGATCTCATAAATACAACTCTGGATACCAGCATACTTTGTAATTAGGCACTATCAGAAAAGTGCATTGACTCTAAGAAGTAGGAGGAGATAGTATAAGACAATTGGCTTTTCCTCATTTCGTCAAATGTTTTCACATTTCAAGTTTTCATTCTAGTTTAATGACACATTGGATAAAATGAGTAGTGAGTAATGAGTAAGTAATGGCAACAACATAAGGTAATCAGACTTAGTAACCACACTTATGTAGTTTGCATTAAATATCAATAATTGAACACTTTTCTCAATATTCAGCATGATATTTTGCTCAAGTGCTTGTATGTCTTCTAATCTATAGTTTAAGCATCAATACTGCACATGAAAATATCTTAACCACAAGAGAATGTATTTCAGTCATTATTCAATTTGAAACCTAGTGAAATATGCTCTTTGTTGTTTGTGAATATAAATGATTTATAACCATGACAACTAATTTGTACATAAAAACCTTATTGCAGCCTACCTATAACATTACCAGCATTGTAATTCCTTGAAAAACTAAATGTAGTTGCAGAAAAATGAATATATCCAATTCATGGTCAAAGAAATCTCTTGTGTGACTTTGCATAGGCCATCATGATAAGGAATGGGGAATACATTTGTTTCTGATATTTGACTTATGTAGGCAGCACCATAAAGTATATTTTACACATACCTGATTATAAGACATGCCTAGGTATTGAGGAGGAAAATAAGAAAAGATATTCTGAAAATAATAAATGTTGATGTAATATGAATAACTATAGATGTGTGTCACAACTTAGCAAGTGCCAAACTGGGAATGCAACCTTCAAAGAACAGCAATTTAACCAAATGTTTACATAAGGAACAGAAATGGACAAACAAGGGTGTTAGTGTATTTTTTTTTATATATTCGCATGCATTGGCTATTGATGTAGAGAGACTCACAGGGACTCTTACTACAAGCAATTAACCATATCCCTCCTCCCACTGTAACATGCTGTATACCTATATTAACTCAGGGAGAGGGGCAGTGCTGAGAGCCCAAAGACTAACTCATAGAGACTCTCACTCCTAGCTGCCAGCAATGCCCCTCCTCCGCCTCAACCCTAGAGATGGTCAAATTCTTTTTTACTCATTTGGAGTTGCAAAGCCCTTGAGCATGTTATCATCACCAAACCTACTGGAGATGTAGAGAATGGTGGGGGGGGGGGATACTACAATACTACAAAAAAAAGTATTGCTCTCACACAAATAGTTTTTGTAAAAAATTAAGTTTCAAAGTCAAGTCAAAAAAAAAATCCAATGTTACCACAACCATTCTCTACATCTTCAGCAATTTTGGTGTTAATATCATTTTCAGAGACTTTGCAATCAGCTAGCAAAGTCAGCTGGTCGAAAAAAATTTAACCATCTCTACTCAACCCAAGTGAAAACATAAAAAAGCTTGTTCCTGAGGTAGAAGGGCAGTGTTGACAGCTTGCTTTGTAAATCTCTGGGCTCTCAGTACTTATTCTCCTCCCTATTAAATTGAGTGAAAGTCTCTGTGAGTTAATCTCTAGGCTCTCAGCACTGCCCCTGCTTAATATTGATAAGCAGCATGTTCGAGCCCAGCCCATTCTGTTCAAACATGCTGTATATATATATATATATACAGATGTTTTTCCCTCCAATTTTGGGTCTGTCCACAGAATATTTTGCCATTAGTGCTGTTGAACATTCAGGTGCTCTTTTGCAAACTTTAAACGTGCTGCAGTATATTTTTGGACAGCAATGGCTTCCTCCGTGGTGTCCTCCCATGTACTCCATTCTTGTTTAATGTTTTCCTTATTGTAGATGTGTCAACAAAAATATTAGCATGTGCCAGAGATTTCTGCAAGTCTTTAGCTGACACTCAGGGATGCTTCTTTACCTCATTAAGCATTCTGCGCTGTGCTCTTGCAGTCATCCTTAAAGGAAGACCACGCCTAGGGAGAGCAGCAACAGTGCTTAACTTTCTCCATTTGTAGACAGTCTGTCTTACCATGGACACATGAACATCAAGGCTTTTGGAGGTACTTTTGTAACCCTTTCCAGCTTCATGAGTCAACAATCTGAAAGCTCTTTTCTGCAAGACATGGTTCACATCAGACAGTGCTTCTTGAATCCAGTAAACCCAAAACTGGTGTGTGTTTTTAAAGGGCAGGACAGCTTTCAGCAACACATTCAGGTTGTCAAGGTTGGCTCCACTTCTGGCTCCAATTAGCTCTTGGAGAAGTCATTAGGCTAGGGGTTCACATCATTTTTACACCCAACACTATGAATGTTTACATGTTATGTTCAATAAAAACATGAAAACATATAATGTTTGTGTAGTATTATTGTAAGCAGACTATGGTTTTCTATTGGTGTGGCTTAGATGAAGATCAGAGCACATTTTATGACCAATTAATGCTAAACTCCACGTAATCCCAAAGGGTTCATATAATTATTTATTTTTTTTACAACTGTAATTGACTGCCCGAAAATTTGCTATGATAATTTAAATACAGTTTCATAAATGCCCCTCTATTTATTTCCCATACTTCCCAGGAAGCAGCTATGGATGATGTATGTTCCCTTTTATTATAAAAGGTTGATGTCAATTAGTATAAATCATAGAAGAAGTTCTGAGTAGAAGAATTATCCAGTATTAATGTTCAAATGTATGTAAAGGTTTTTTTTAAGGTGAACTGAAAAGAATGGGAGCTCATTACTATAATATGCTAACAATTATAATTCATTTTAACAGAACAGATTTGGAACAGATAAGCAATCCTGAGTGTGGCCCCGAGTTACAGCTTTTAGTAACTAAAATCTACCCCAAGCAACACTTGAGAATACCACCATTGGGTTTAATAAGATAATTAACAATACTGTCCTAACTTTTTTTTAAACTATTAGAAGAAACCTGGCTACATTTTAGTCACAAAGCAACTGTTCATGAAGTGTTATGTCTCTTTTATCATTTTTATGAATTTAATAAATCTGTCGCAATGCAGAAAAACTTAAAACGAAGCATGACCAATTCACACAAAACTGTATTTTTATGGTAAATTGCAGTTTGGACATTAGTTTAATAAAAAATGGTAAAGAGTAACTAAATGAAAACATCTAGCAGGGATCAGTAAAGCACTCACCTCCTCCGCTCTAGTAATCCAAGTGACTTAAATAAGATTTTGTTAGACAAGGATTTCACAGTAAAGCTACATATAATCTGTAATGGAGTTATTATTTATTACCTGCAATAACACATATATTGCTGAATTTATGGAGTACATTTCTTTACATCCATCAGGCCCAGCAGAGGTTACAATCTTATGTCCTACCACAGACTGAGAATGAAAATGTGTGGGCTCATCAGACTTACCTTATTTTTATGCATACATTATATTCTCAAGATAGGTATTTTTTGGGAAAAATATTTCCCCTTCTTTAAATATTTTTTCCACTAACTCTGTTTTTTTGGGTTGGTTCTTTAGTAAGCTTGAACTGAAGGACTGAAAAGGTGACATTTTATGTAATAGAAATTGTTACCTAAAGCTATGAATGGCACAGTGAAAGGTTTCTATGAGATATGAGGGCCTTATTTCACATTTTTCTCCAGAGCCCTGTGGCTTTTAGTAATGCCTCTGTGGATGCCACAATCACATCCGCACAAGCTGCAGCCAATTAACCTACTAGAATATTTTTGGATTATGAGAAGAGTCACCGGAGGGGAACTGACTGAAATATTCTTTTAGTTTGGTCCAGAAATCACCCTGCATGTGTCTAGATAGTGAGTCAATTTAATGTAAAACGTGATGTCATATATTACAAATGTATTCTTATTGGTGAGCTATCAGAGCAATAGTTAAAGATATGTCACTGTCACAGTCATTATAACTTAAATCACCGCTTCTCATTACACTGTTCCTTATAATATTCAAAGCTCTCGAATCATCTGATAACTTGGCCTCTTTTGACTCTTCTCTGCTAAAAGATCATTAGCAGTTTGGGAAATAAGGGCCAGCAGTCTCAGTAGCACAGGTTATGGTTTGTTCGTCTTTAAGAGATTTATGTTCTGGCCTTAGCCAAGGAGACAGCACTGTGGTACATCATCATGCAGGAGACATCAGAGACTTTGTTCTCCGCTCCGATGCATTATCATAAAAAGTGATTTAGAGCTGATTGATGCAAATGGCTCTCTGTTCTTTTCTATCATTAACGGTCTCTCTCAGTGGCCAGAGGCAGTGATTAAAGCTGTCATTTGGAGCTGCTCATTAAAGACAAGCACACGAGTGGCAGGAAGGGAAAGAATGAGGATGCTGAATTTTTATTTATTTTATTTTTGTCTTTTTAGTAATAATTTTAGAATTTAAAGGGACAGAAAGTCATTCTAAACCTTTTATTAAAGGTGAATATCCCAGTGGTTTGTTGTTTGCTGAGATCATGGAGACATCTCACAGACATATTAACTTAATTAAGGAATAGGGAATAATCAAAACTCATCAAGCATCATTGGCAATTGGCCAATCAACTCCCTTAAGTCACTGACCTGCCTATTTTTTCCATTAGTTTTTTTTTCATCCTACATAACATATCAGGTTCATCTAGTACTTTAGGCATACATGTTAGTATTATTGCAACATGAAAGAATTTAGAAAAATAGGAACTCCGCCATAAAGCTATGAGCAAAGGCAGTGCTGCACACATAGTCTGGATAACATGCCAATACTCTGCTAAGTGCAGAGTTCCATATTTCTTGACATAAAGCTAATAACAAAACTTGGGTTCAAGTTCTGCAAGGAATGGGTTTCCATGAGCAGCTGCATTAACATCAAGTGTAACTACAACATTTGAATAAAGTGGAGTAAAACACACCACCACTGAGTAGCAAAAACATGTTTTGTGGAGTAATGAACCAGTGATAGTGTGAGCTTTACTGAGAGGGTGTGACTATCCTGATGATTTTTTTATTACAGACCTTTTGGAACTCTGCCTTTGCGTGCTGCCTTCCATAACCTTGCTTCATCCCAACTATGATTCTTTCTATATTCATCTTGGATACATTGCTTGGAATAGTTTCTGCATATGACCTCTGACTAATATCTGCCTGTTCCCTGAAATTTTATGTCAATACCTGTTCCCAGACATCATCCATTGTGCACACAAGTCCTGGATGCAATAGAGTGCTAGGACGCTGCAACTAGCGCAGTTTTGTCTATAGGTGAGTATTGTAGTGAATATTGGGGAATTGGCATCTGGCTACATTGACATGTGGCAAGGAAATTTAACTAGGCCCCATAGTTCCTTAAGCTGGGCCTAAACGTTCCAATTCCTGCACGATCCGACCACCGATGCGATGCCGTGCGCGCTCCTGCATCCCTTAAGGATCGGGTCGTGCAGGAATTGGAGGCTGCATCTAACGAGGATTGGGCTAAAATCAGCCATCCTGTCGGATCGCACAGTTATCCGACAGGATGGTAAATTTTAACCCGATCCCATTAGAACTAATGGGATCGGGTTAAAATTTACAGTAATGAGCTGCACATAAAGAGTGCTGTCCGATTCTCTGCACTAGCGGGTGGGTGTGATGACGTCATCATGCCGGCTCCTAGTGCAGAGAATCGGAAAAGGAAATAGACGGTAAATCGTACCGTCTATTCCCAGCTTTAGACATTAGATGCTTCAACAGAGACTGAAAGACATCCCTCCAATATCAGTGTCTGACTTCACAAATGCTATTTTGTAAAAATGAGCAAAAAAATCGCACAGATGCACTGTAAAGTCTTTCTAGTTAAGGCTAATATGTGTGTTATGGTCAAAGCAACCGGCCTCTATCTTACCATTGGTGTTCTGAAATGATATACAAAGCTACATAGTCCAGAGGTTACTTGCTTTGCATAAACAATACAATAAATTATTAGCACTCTGCTTTGGTGGTGTTGAAGTCCAGTCCAAAATGTTATGGTAATTATTGTCTATGGGTACAATAAAAGTAGTATCCAATGCTCTAGGCTTATTACCAGAATTACATTTTAAACAAAAGTTAGGCAATGTTCCCACTTGGGCAATCAGGCGCGATTGACCAGGCGATTTTTTCATGCAATTCTTTTAACAAAAATCACCCCATGATCATGGCCATAGAGAATTAATAGACCATTGGTGCGATTAGGGCAGAAAAATTGCCCATGCCCGCCATCCACGATCTAAACACGGGGAGCCACGATTCTGATGGGTCAAACTACGTCTGTGCCCGATCACAGCCTTTAGTTGAAGTGGGTACAAGCCCATTCAACTAAATAATCAGCCATGATCACAGTGCATGCTTAAAATCACATCCGCCCCGTGACTGATCTCCTAAGTGGAAACATAGCCTAAAAGTGGCCTAACGTAAACTAAAAAAATGTTTACTTACCTAAATCTGTGGTCAGTTGATGCACTAGGAGTCATTTATTGTCCTTAATGAGAAGGTGGTTACTGCTTCTTCAGGCATCCCCATGGCTGCCTGCTTGACGTTGCCACTTTCTGTTGGGTGTGCAATTGCAGGGTTATTTTAGCCATAAGAAGACTGAAGTTGAAAAACATATCAGAAAAGAGTCCACCATGCTAAAGTATGGGTCAGACTGTATTACCTATCACAAGTCTGTCAAACTCCAGAATTAGTTTTGCTATAAATCTTTATTTTTGCTTCCGAATGGATGTGAAGAAGGTAGAAGGAAGAGTGGGTTTTGCTTTGGTATAGATGGCCTTTTAATATGATAGTTTCATAATTAAGTCAAATTTAAACACTCACTCACTCTTCATTGTCTTTATTTACTGACTTTCTGCAGTTGGATATCTTTACTTACTATAATGTTTTATATGTATACCATATATGATTTCAAACCTACTTTGTATTGGAGTATAAAGAATTTACCAGCTTATTACTGTCAACACATAATGTTCAAAATGAATTAAACGTTCACACCCATAAATCAAGTAATGCACATTTTAAAACAAACATTGTTAAAGTTAATTTAATTAAAACCAAACATGTGTCTAACCTATTGCTAGGTACATGAAAGACATTGGAGATGTAATAAAGTACACCTGTAAATAAAGTGCTGCACAGTAACTAAGAATATGAAAAATGCAAAAAAAGTAAAAACACTAACATGCATATTTAAAGATATTGCAGCTGCACCAGTATAAATGTTTTACACACAATATCAACAGGCAAGATATACAGTAAATGATATGACTGCCCTTCTTAACCTTTATACCACTTCGTGGCTAATGTTTATGACTGTGGCAACGTCAGGTAATAGCTAAGAAGTGTTATGAATAAAATAGTCATATTGAAGCAAGCAAACGTTGTGGCTTTAGAAATAGATGCTATTTGCATTTGATATTAAATATTGACTTGAAGATCATGTGAAATGGAATATATTTTCGGTGCTTTCAAATATGAACAAAGACTGTTAAATAAGTAATAAATAGCAATACAAAGAAGCAGGATTGGAACCTAGGAATTCTAGTAAGTCTAGAAATTGTTAACCTGTCATGGTTTTACCTGATTGTGAAGAAAAACAAAATTTCTCAAGGCCTGGAAAACTAGGGAAACAAAACTAATTGGAAGAGTCTAGCTATCATATTGACTTCTGCATAACTGTATCAATGAACATAATGCTGTACTTAGTCAAGTCATGTGATTTCACCTGGGCTTCTCTTTCTAGGTCACCTTTATATAGATGCAAGGGCATAGAATACACCAGTAAAGTATGCGTTATTGTCTACCACTCTCACAGCAATGGAAACCAATAGCCTAAAGCTGCCCATATATGATTCGATGCCCATGCAATCGAGGAACACTTATCACCCTGCATTCGAGCTTCCTTGATTGAATGGAGAATTGAGGTGGAGCACTTCTATGCCAGTTTTTTTTTATGCCAGACAGGACTGTATACATCAACCTAGAGTGGAGAAACAATTGTGTATTGATTGCTCCTGATTAGAGAAAGTACTAAAGATAATCAAAATTGATTGGAAAGGAAAACTGCTTGATATAAGGTTTAGCTATAGATGGACAATGGGGTGCTAAATTATCCACTGCCCTCTTTTTCCACCTAAAATTTTCCTGGCAGTAGTTTCCATCTCTAAATGGTATGGCATTTTAGTGTTACAGATACTGTTACAATTTCTCAGTTAAGTTAAGAAAGAAAAAAACTTAGATGTGGCTGGTAGATATAAATCCACAGAGAAGAAACTAGAGATAATTCAATCCAATGGCATACTAGTGGATTGACTGTTTATATCATTAGATTATTCAAGCAATGCAAGTCCAAGAGTAAAGGCCTCCATTCGCCTTACAATCTTACCACACAATTTCTCTACTTTTGTTCTACCAAAACCATGTAATATGAGGGCCTTTCTAAACTCACTCTAATCTCACTATGTATTCTATCAGGGAGGACCCGGCACTACATAGTTGTTGGCAGATCTAATGGAAATTGTATGGAGTGATATACAGGTTTAAAGCTGGGCATAGACAGGGCGATTTCCCGTTGATTCCCGACCCGACATCATCACGCACGCTTGCTAGTGCCGAGAATTGTCCGGCACCCTTTGTGTGCCACCCATTACTTCGGCTGGGGACAGCCGTCCCCATCTGAACTAATTCGATCAGATCAATATTATCTGTCATGTCCGATCACTGTGCAATCCGACATGACGGCTGATTTTAGTCCAATCTTGCAAGTTGGTACACCCGATTCCTTGCCGACCCGATCCCGATCGGATGTGGGAACGCGCACGGCATCTGATCGGCGGGTCAGGCAGGAATAGGCCCGTCTTTACCCAGCTTTAAAAATGTTGCAGCTTTTGGTCCCAGCTTCTTAGTTTGTATGATTGTATAGGAGATTTAACAGTGCTCTATTAGGGCTGGAGCCATTGTAAATGGTTCTGTGTAAAGGCCCCCATACACCTTACAATCCTACCATACAGTTTCTGTAATCAACTTTTCTTCTACCAAAACCATGTGATATGAGGACCTTTCTAAACCTTCCAATCACTATGTATTCTATAAGGGAGGACCTGGCACTACATAGTTGTTGGTAGACCTACCAGTAAATTTTATGGAGTGATCTAATGGTGTATGGGGGGCTTAAGCAAGTAGAATACAATTATAATGACAGAAACGCTCATGATAGCTTATTAGACAAGATTTTTTAAACTTGTAACATGAACTGTTATGAACAACAACACCTTTGTATAAAACATTCATAATGTCCATGAAGTATTTAATTACATAAGGTGTTACTTACCTGTTACTAATATAATTTCTGTATATGCCATTCCTATTGATGGCCTATATTCCTATTAATATATAGTGCAAGTATCCTAATATTTCTTTTAGCTAGACTGTATAGACTGTATTGGGTGACCAAATTGCTCCATTCATCTACTTCTACTTCTTGGCTCTAGATAATAAAGTCCCAGTAGAGTTTTCTGTCTGCGGTTAAATTAAATTGACCTGCTAACTGGAATTAAGGTATGCCAAAAGCGAATAAAGGGACTGAGTCATTTTAATTGTTGTCTTACGTCCTAGACAGCCCATTAACTGATTCTCTACTTATTACTGCCGTTATCCTTTTTTCTAATGTAGATGCATGAATTAATTTCAGAAAGCTATGCAGTTCAAATTGCTAAGTAAGGCTATTTTTCTCTTTCTCTCTTTTTTTTTTCTTCACTAAAAAGGTATCTAAGGAATATAAGTAGTTTCTTTCTGGCCTTTCCTTAGCAAAGGCATCCGGAGAATTGGTTATGTACATGCTGATTGTGCCAGCAAGGCACTTCCAAGAGGAAAATTCTGTCCTGCCAGCTGTTAAGCTCCAAAATCTATTAATTTTAAGTATGGGTGGGACGTGCAGTTGTTGAGCAAGGATCACAATGTTTAAAAATGTGTCTCCAATATATGAAACTGATATTATCAGAGGAGAGATCAAGGCCCTGCCTGGCACTCACAGCGCTTTCTAAGTGTTGGCAGACTGGATAGTAAATGCATTATTTATTACAAACAATAAAGTTGCAGTAAACTAGTTCCCTGTCCAAAAATATGGATATTTCCAGAGCCCCTTTGCAATAAAACTGTAAAATGTGTCTGCCAAAATGTGAATTGAAAATTCCATTTTTCTTTGTGCCTAGTAGTGATGAGAACTTGTTCTCATAAATCTTGAATAGATTAAAGTGAAAATTAAATGCTTTCTTGAGGAAGCTGGCTTCGATATTAACTTTCAGCTTTAACACCCAGTCTTCCATCTAACAACCTCTTGTTATAGGGAAAATACAGTGCCATGTCCTGTTGCTATGTCTTGAGAGATTACTTGTGACAATATATAAAATGCACACTAGATTGCTGAAAATTTGAGACTACCTTGTGCAATTTTTTACAGTCTTTTTTTTTGGAATACACAGTATATGCTACTGTGAAAAAGATACTGGATGACAAAGGTGCATCAAATATGTAGCACAATTTGTTAGCTTGAAGGACATTTTGAATATTTGCTTTAAGTGTTTGTAAGCTAATACATCCAAGGTATTCTATTTAAAAATAAGACCATGCCACTACTGTAGAATATGACTCTTAAGGTGACCATACTCGCTATGATACTTCCTTTCGATAGACATAAAGTGATAAATTTTTCAGTCAATCGAATGGAAATCGATGGCACCTAACCTGGTTCGATTGACCAAAAGTGATTGAAATCAAACATGGAATCAGTCAAAAAATTATCAGTCATGTTGGAAATTCTTTATCTAATCTGGAGTTAACTTGGGGTGAGTTTTGCAGATCAGAAAACTCACCCCGAGTTAACTCACTAAAAACTAGCCTGTCGGCCAAATTCCCTTGGCGGTTCTGGGCATCGGCATACCGGCCCATGCCTCAGTGCCTGCCCGAATTGCATCACCGGTGATGCCGGAGGTGTGCTTTTTTCAAGAAAATTACGGCGGAACATATTGTGAATCGCCCAGGAGGTTAATTCTATTGCCATGGATGTTCGATCAAATTATTGAAAGCTCTGATCGAATCTTTGGTCGATCATCCAAAAATCTACATATGTATGGACAGCTTTACTCTTTGTGCCAATATAGTGGTCTTCCTACAGACAAATTACATACTCCTGCCTGAGCTATAACTCTTTCATTATATGTGAACATCAGCTTTCCTATTTGCAGAGCTATATTTGTGACTAGAGTGGGTATGTTTGATTGCTGTAGAATGACCAAGTGCACTTTTGAGCAACAAGCCACCAAAACTTTGCAAAAACTTTGTGGGGGGACACTAAATACACTTGTTAGAAATTATTTATGTACACGATGTACCTAGTAAATAATGTACTTGTTCTTTTTTTTAACAAAGAAGAGTAAGATGTCTCTTCTTCATTTGAATGTGAGTATTTTGGCTTCCTATGGTTCCAGGTTTTTAGTCCCGTTCCTCTTGGAAATCCAAAATAAATAGTTTTCATTCCCCTTTACAACAATAGACCAATATATTATGAATTTATTTTTAGTATAGTAGGTGCTGCTATATTAATTTGAAACACATTGCAACATGTTTTTGGTATATAGGAATTTGCATTTAAACACAATATTATAATCCTAACTTTTTCCATGGTTTGTAAACCTTTAATTCTGAAGAAAGAATTATGAGTAAAGCTGGGCATAGATGTCTCAATTTTCTGTTTATTTTAGTGTGATCGTTTAACAAAATCGATCGCGCGATCGATCGGATACAAATTGATGCATGTCCAAAGTGTCCGATCGATCGATTTTTCCTTGTTTGAAAAAAAAGCACATAAATCGAGTGCTGTTAGTTGTCTCATGTGATCGTTTTAGGTGATCGATTTATTAATCTTGTGGAAATTACCTTTGTTTGTGTGCTGTTGGTCAATGGCCAGGTCAGCTAACACCAAACCAAACCCATGAATGTGTGCGTGCAAGACATATTGAGGCTTTCAGGATAGAATCGACCAGGAATTGAAGACATCATATGTTGAAGTCTGCAATAGATTTTGCAAATAGAATCAATTCTGGAATCTGATGGTTGATCGGTTGAAAAATTTTACGCAGGAAAATTGAGACATCTATGCTCAGCTTAAGGCCTAGAGGTGACTGAGATGTTCTGTAGTCCAAATCAGTAGTTGGGTTACAACATCCAGATGCATCCAGATCACATCTTTATACATGTATTTTTTGCATTGGTATATGTGCCTCTCCCCCTATAAAGGTTTTGATGTTAGCCCTAAAAATGGAAAGAGTTCAAGAGTCTGGGATAGTCTGACAGTCTAATATTTCTCGATTGTACCACCACACAGTGAAAGTGATTCAAAACTGATTGATTCCTTACCAAAGCCCTGTGCAAATTTTTTTGAAACAGTTAACCAGATACTTTAATGGTCTACTTAAATTTTCCAACTTGTCCAATAATTGCTCGGTTGATTTTATATTTGCTTTCTATCACTTTTGGTGGATTAATTCAGGTAAAAAAGAAATTAACAATCTACTTCAATGATTGATGTTTTAAGTCGATCCAATAGAAAAAATCAAACCATGGAGTTTAGGGTTGGGTTAACCATTAGGCCAAATCAAATTATTAGGGATATTCTGTTGCACCCTTATATTTGACTTGCTTTTAAAGGGGGGAAAATGGCATCACATTATTTGAATTTGCATTACCATAGTAGAAGCCTTTGTAAATAAGACTAGCTTGTACAAAAGCCTTTGCAATCATTGGTTTTATTGATCAACATTTGGCGGCAGACACTTATTTTAGACTTGTTTAAAACCTACACTTAGTGTAAAGCACTGCATGATATGATCATCTTGTAGTAGGTAAAACTTATACATTATTAAGTCATTAGTAAAGCTGGGCATCGACTGTACACAATGACGTCATCGGTCATGCAGATAATCGGCCGCGCACCCTTTGTGTGCTGGCCATCCAAAGTAATGCAATTGTTCTAAGATCTTAGATTGATCTCCCGGACGATTTATGGCTGAATTTAGCTTTTAAGCATTAAATTAGCTGCTAATCGAAACGTCTACGGCCAGCTATAGTCATGACAGCAGTTTGTTAGAATCCTCACAATGCTAATTTTGAAACTGTCCATACCATTATTCAGGTTAGCTAACATTTAGTAGCCTGTTGCTTACAAGAATTCACAGGTTGTGAGATGCAGGAAGGAGAAGGCTTTGCTTAATGTATATCCAATGTCTTTATGATAAATGCTGAGTGCTATTATGGATCGCTTGTTACATTTACTTGTGCCTCTGGCTTCATTCATACCTAGACTTTTTAGATGTTATAGGATTACTGTTCTGAACCAACTTACTCCATAGAGTGTTTTCTTTTAATCTCTTTCTAGTTCCTTTAGCATTATAGGGATGCTCTTGCTGCAATAAAGCATTTTGGTTAGTACATTGTAGTACATTTAAAGGGATTACCATGTGCTGTGCTGAGTTTTAGACTCTTTCCAGTGGGGAGGAAAGTAAAGCTTGCTGCATCTTTATATTGTTAAGCTGTTTGTCTGGCCAACAAAATTCAAAGAGAATAGCATAGATTTTAAGCCAGAAACCTTCCTCGCTCCTGCCAGCTGCATTAGTCACAGGCAAACAAATTACTGAGCGTTGGATGCTACAAACATGTGCCATTTCAATGTTACCAACTGTAGGGGGTTTTGAAAGCCCCACTGAGCCTAATGTTTTATAAGAAAGCACACACAGAGAAGCTCAGGGCTCTAATGGTCGATACAGATAACCTCTAGATGTCAGCTTGGCTGTTTCTGCTTATACTCAATACACAAAGTTAGCTGCTTTCTTTCATTAAAACCAGAGTCTACTCATTAAAGCCTTAAAAATGAACAGCATGGTACCAGCCGCCTATTACCCAAAGCATTTTCCAAAAGAGTGGATCACACTCTTCCAATTATTTGGCCCCAAAACACACAATATAGAATATTTTTTTGGTACGTTCACAAATATTTTCACTCTTAAAAAGCTAAAAAGGAGAAAAAGGATATACAATACAATAGCTTGGAGTCTTCCATTTTTCCCCAATAAAGTTCTTTATTGAACATAGATGAAGCATAGCATGACAGTGTAGTTATAATACACTGCTTAAATGATGATTATTTGTAGGGCCCTTTATGTTTGTAAATGTGGTAATGGATTTTTTAAATTTTCTAGAAAACAGTTGGAAACATTTTTGAAAAACATTCATGGCAAAGGCTTTTTGTTTCCCCAAAACTGTTATCATATTGTTGAGTCAATCTCCATGATTACACAGCCATGACAGAAAGAGGATAATTTAACATCAAATGAAAACTTCTGATTTTTTCAGGGGTGAGAGGGACCAATATAACACGAGGTGGCACGATGTGCGATAGACCAATAGTGCTCAGTTGGGGTTGACCCAGCATCTGAAGATTAAATTGCCAGGCAGAGTTTCATTCATGGAGCTTTCTGGGCCAACATTTTTATCCATACTCTCCTTTTTTCAGTGAAGATAAAGCACAACACTGACAGTAGGCCTGAAGTGGCTTTATACTGCTCCTCAACATGACACAAATTTAGCATCATGATTGCCTTCCCTGATGCAGTATGTTCTCAAATAGACTTAAGTTACCCATATATAGGCAGAGATATGTGCTACATCGATGGCCGCTTTGTGCACCATGCACATTCACGGCCATGGATCTAGTGCATATGTAATGCAGCCATCCCTGTCTTCCCGCTAGAAAAACAGGATAATCAGACATGATCTTAAATCCCAGTAGATGTCCATTGCTGCGCCTCCAGCTCCATACATATTGGGCTCAGTGTGATGTCATCATTGCACTGAGCTTGAAGAATGATCAATCTCACGGGCATCAACCGTGTATGGCAGCCTTTAGTCTTTAGTCATAACTAAACATGTACAGTACATGGGTGAATTACATCCGAGGTGTAAGAACATGATATTGGGTTTGAGATTGCAGCATTGTGGTGCACAATAAAGCTGCTTTAGACCTACTTCCTACAGTGTTGCTATGCCTACATTGAGTTCTCAGCCGGTGGACACATGACACAGTGGGGGTGTGGAGTAATAATATTGCCAAAAACCCATAGGGAATAACAAAAACCACCTAGTAGAGGATGGGGAAGAGTAATAGCAGAGTAAGAAAAACAATAGCATGCAACAAGGAATGGTGGAGAACAATTGGCTGAGACAGACCAATAGAGCCAAGCGAGAGGTAAGAGAGGAAAAAGGTGTCTATGGGGGGCTGAACGAAACAAATTTGCTCAACATGGGGTGGGGATGAACAAGATTGTCAAGCAGGGGGTGAGGATTAATGATATTGCTCAGTGGGGTCTGCAACACTTGAGGTGAATGCATTAAATTAAAAGCAGGTGCTTACACTAGCTCCATTTACAAAAAAATATGGTATTTTTGTTGAAGTTTTGCAAGAACCTATTTCACCTAGGCTTATTCAGCAAGTTGAGAAAATTTACTACTACACCAATTACAGCGTATTTATGAAGAATTTAGTTGCTATGCTATAGATAAGTACTGTGGCTGGAGTGTCAGATGCTGTCCAACATCATATGCTGCACACATTTACATGATGGGAGACAGCATGGCAGGTCAAGCACTTGACAGTCCAGCATCTGCCATATTTCACGTGACCTCTGCTTGCCTCATCAGTTTCCATATTTCTATCCTGACAAGATAATTTTACACAATGCTTGAATTGTAGCTACTTTAGCTAGAAAGGAAATATACCTTACAATACTGCAGTGATATCTAAAAAAAATAGTTAAAAAGATACCATTTGAATTAAAGGATAACTTTATTAATGTCATCTTTTATTATTCTGACCTTTAACTGATAATTGTAATATAATGTAGGTATCATATAAATTCTTTTAACATAGAATTCAAGTTAAAATCGTCCTTTTGACTTTTGCCATATTCAGATGATGATCCTTTAAAATAAATCATACTAGTTAGTTGGGGTTGGCTATGGTCAATACTCACCTTTTCCAAAATCTGCAGTTTATATATATATATATATATATATATATATATATATATATATATTCACATGTATTTGTTTTCTTGTTGACACAATGTATTCTTAAGTGTAATAACCTATAGAAAGTTAGGAACATACCTGGTATGGTTTTGTCTAGCTAACAGTGACAGGGTTAGCTGTGATCCAACTCTCTGTTGGGTCATGGGTGTTGAATGCTGGGGGACCATAAAGAGTGGAAGGACTATTTTGTAATGCAAATAACTATACATTCTCAGGCCAGAGACCTACCACCTACTTAATTTATAACACAACATTTGTTAAATAAATGCATTTCCCCATTATTGACTGGCCTTGTCCTTTGAAGAACATCTTGGTATAGAGCCTAAAAGAAGGACGGTCTTGACATACCAGCTCATGCAAGACTAGCAGTCAGAGATGCATTGACTTGGCCATATAGGGTTCGATTTTTCTGTTTGAGCAGTAATCAGTAAATTTCCATTGATTGTTCCAGTATCTGACGGGTTTTCTTGGTATTTTGATCGGTTGGTATCTCATGGTACTATGGAGCGTGCACACAGGGCTTAGGAAAGGTGTTGTTTTTCTAAAATTTTGGTGCTAATTCTAAGTGATGAAGCGTATACTATTCATGACTGACGCCTGCTACTGTAAGTTTTACTTTTATACTTTTGTTAAATTGTTTATTTTTTTTCGTGTTTGTAAAATTAAAGTGTGAGCTCTATTGTTTGGAAAAATAGAATCAGAATGGATCAGACACAACTGATATGACATGTACTGTAAAGCTGGGAACACACGGTTCGATGTAGAAACAGATTAGAGCAACATCAGGCGCTGTGCATGCTCACAGCACCCGATGTTGCTCTAATCTGTTAAGCCAGCCATACACAGTCGGATTCCATGGCCACTCGATCACCTATCCGATCGATTCCGGCGATTCTGGCGGGAATCGCAGGTGTGATCGATCGGCCAATTAAGAGAATCCGATCGCTGCATACCACCTTGTCCAACGGATTCCGGGACGATTCCGTGTCCGATTGTCCACCTCACAAATGGCAACTCCCCCTGATGTGTGCAGAATCGGATCAAAAAGACCAACATGTTGGTTCTCTGTCGGATCCGATTCTGGGCCCCTGAACGATCGGACGTGATCGATCGGACAAGGTGGGCTGCACACGATTCCGGCACGATCGTTTCGCGTGCACGCGCCCGGAATCGATCGGCCCGGAATCCGGCCGGAATCCGACCCGTGTATGGGGGCCTTTAGATTTGAGCCACCAACGGATCCTGCTTAAAGGAACTCGATGCTGTCCAACATCATATGCTGCACACATTTACATGATGGGAGACAATAGAATCAGAAAAATAGAATCAGAATGGATCAGACACAACTGATATGACATGTACTGTAAAGCTGGGAACACACGGTTCGATGTAGAAACAGATCAGAACAACATAAGGCGCTGTGCGTGCTCACAGCACCCGATGTTGCTCTAATCTGTTAGATTTGAGCCACCAACGGATCAAACAGGTTCAAACATGTTGGAAAACTTTGGTTGAACGTCATTTCTTTAAATGGGGACAGCAAGTCTCCATTCAAAGTAATGGCCAGGCTGCAGCTGAAAGGTAGTGTGAAGGGGGCTGAGCCAGCACATCTCTCTGCGAAGGGAGGGGGGGGG
>CM070033.1:84416548-84435343 GCA_036250615.1 Ptychadena robeensis | reverse complement strand
GGGGGGGGGGGGGGGGGGGCTCAGGCTGTCTCTCTCTCTCTTTCTCTCTCTTTCTCTCTCTCTCTCTGCTTCTACCCAGCCGACGGTCACTGGCTTTGGAGAAGCACAGACCTGGGGAACCACGATGAAACGGGAATTGATATGCCCATGTGGTGCACATTGATTACCATTCAATTGATCCGCGATCAACCACAGCATGGTGACGTGATTGATTGGCGGTCGATTGCATGGGAATCTACCCGTGTATGTTCGGCTTAAGCAATCCAGTTTAATTACCAGAAAACCAACCTCAAATTTCACATGATCCAGTATAGTTCTGTCCTGTAGTGTATTGGAACACAAAGGAGGAAATATCGCTCACACAGTAGAAGTGCAAATGAGCATTTATGCAACATGTAATGAATACAAGCATCTGAATTTAAACAATGCAAACACAATTGAAACATCTGCTTGGATTCTGTGTTTGCACAATAACAGAATCCACAAAGACCCAGTTTTCATCAACTTAGTGCAGATGTTTAAAAAGCTTTGGGCATAAGTATTCCTGCGCCTTTATCTAACTAGCTAGTGCAAGCTAAATAGGTGAAGGCCTACGTTTCATGCCAATTTGTGCTCATTTGTATGACTGCTGGATACACACATGTTGTAATTATGTTTTAATAATATTGTTATTTTATAAACCTAAGACTCTATCATTAAAGAAACCTCCAAAAAAATAGTTTTTAACAATGGCTATTTAAAAATGGGGCTTATAAATCTCACGTCTGTGGACAGCTGGCAGCTTTGGCAGTATCTCATGTCAACCAATCAGCATTTATTTTCATTGTTCTAGCTGCTCTAAAGGAATATGCAATTAAGTTTAGTTGCCATGAGCTAATGGGGTTTTGCAGTGTTCTAGGAAATAAGCCTTTATTATTTAGCATAGCCTCTTTATCAGCATGGACATTTTACCGGTTAATTCCAGTAGGATTGTGTACTTGCATAAAACTGCATAGTAATAATTAGGACATATGCAAAGTGACACAAGCAAAGACAAATCCACAAATGTGATTTTATATATAAATATATATTTTATTAAGTACATATAAGAGTAGACACTAGTAGCATCCATGGTTTGACAGCCACAGCCTAGGCTAGAAGATATGATTACTAAGGTGTTGGATGAGACTTCCATGCTAAATTCAACTCCGTTAACTCTAAATTAGTGATGGCCGAACTGTCCACAAGGCGGTACTGGTGTTCAACCCGCCCTGTTCGCCGGCTAGTAGGAGCTCACTATTGTTCCTCCAGCAGGATCAGTGACGTCACATCCGGCAATCGAAACCAGGAACTATGCGTTCTAGGTACCGGATGTGACGTTACTGATCCAAAAGGACCAAAAGTGAGCTTCTTCTCGCTGGCAAATGGGGCGGGTCAAACACTCCTACTGCTCGCCAGCTAGAAGGAGTCACATCCGGCAATCGAAACCAGGAACTATGCGTACCTTTCCGAGTCTCCTTTCCCATGGTAGCAAGCCACGGTGACTTGGAGAGGTGGAGTGTCGCCAGCTGTAGATCCGGATTGGTGAAGGAAGAGAGGCCTGCAGAACAGGACACTTCAAGTATAGTGGCGTGGGAGTGAGGACGAGGGGATGGTTAGTATATATTTTTTTATGATTAAGGATCAGTTTGTCCAGGTGAAGACTGAATAAAGGTCATATATGTTAAAAACAGAGAATAATAAATAGTTGAGCACAACTGTCTTTTACCATAAACATAACTGAACTTTTACACTAGGTCATGTGACTTGTGTCCCTGTTCCCTTTTTTACACTCCATGTGCATCCACACTGTGACTTGTCTGTGATAAGGCTGCTGTTTCATGGCTGAGATTCAGTTGTTCCTAAGTGTAGCCTTTGTCCTAAGTCAACCCAAATGTTTCCAAATGTAGACTGCATGGCTAGCCTCTTTATTTTGCACACCTATGGCAGTGGGTCTGAGAGAAACACTTAGAGGGGGTTTCCATATTTGTCGGGACCCCTTCCGCTAAGCCCATTGCTTGGCAGGAGGTCCAGATGGAGCACATACACTTTACCTGCTCAGCGGATGCTGTGTTCTCACAGCGCTGGGCCGTTCCGCCGATGCAGGGCTAAACGTAGTGGAGTATGTTGAACCCCTGCGTCGGCGGATGTCTGAACACAGCCTTCGCCGGCCAGCTAAAGTGTATGCGATCTGTGAAAACACACACTAAGGATCTGGTAGATTTAGGCAATAAGAAAGTAAAGTTCATCATTTTGATTATGATCAATCTTTTTCTACTGTAGACTTCTAAAATATCAATTCCATCTAAAGACAAATGTTTAAACATCCTGAACAAAATGTATTGTCTATAGCTGTGTGCATTGTTCTACACTATAAAATTAGAATAGATCTATTCATGTAAATATTTCATATTTAGACCCTCACATACTCCAACATTTTTCCTTCTCAGTTAATATGCGATGCATTTTTGCTATAGCTAATCCAAGATAAAGCTACCGAATGTTCAGAACAGATTAAAACATAGAAAGTGAACACGATGGCAGAGGAAATGAGTCATATCAAAAGACATTTTCTTTTCATTGTTTTTAATCCTGCCAGCCATAGGATTTTGCACCATTTAAATACAAACACTGGGTGTTCAGTGTATTCCGCTGATGTATTATACCATTTCTACTGTATGTACGCTACAGAATATCTCAGTTAGCACTTCAAGGAAATACTTCAAACTGGTTCCTACTGTGAAATTATATTAAAACAAGCATGCATTTTAATGCACTACCTAATATATGTAAATATACTCACTAAAGATTATGAAAATAGTAATAACACAGGAAATGTGTTTTGTAAGTGGAGATCGTGTAGGCACCATGCATCTTGCATTCTGCCATGTTTATTATAATGGAGGAAGCCTCTTACTGCATTTTTGCTATATACATCCCAGGCCTGGGTGGAATGTTTTGTGTATTTTACAGATGTTTTCTTATGGACATCTAACATTTGCATGAGTCTTCAAGCTTACATCTCATTCAAAGAGCATTTATAGGTTTGCCTGTGGTCCTTTTAGAATCCAGGATCCTCATCTAAAAAACACACAGCATATGTAGAAGAAGGAGAGGTTTTCTTGTTTAATTATCTGAAGTAAAGCATATGTCCAAGCAAAAATATTAGAGTAAATTTTAGATTTAACGTTTTTTACTTAAACTTTACCATGCTTGCTTGGTTTTTCAGTACAATAATTGCACTTTAATGCAAAATTCACTCATCCTTTTCCTAACATCCTAATCTAAATGACCTGGCTTGTAATCAGATTTAAGCTTACAAAGAACTGAAAGGTGACAATCCCATGTTGTTCGATATCCAATGCCTTTTATCCCTGCCTAGGTGTCAACATTAAAGCCTGTTTGACATGTACAGGGTCCTAAATCCAAAGATGAAGACTGTTGAGCACTTTCATGGCTGGTGGACATAAGCAAATTGTTCTCAGTAGGTAGGAGTCTATGACAAGAAATGTTTGGTGTAAATTAGGTAAGAGATGGTCAAAAAAAATCAATTAAAATCAACTATTTTAACCATTTTGAGTTGATTGCAAAGCCTCTGTGCATGGTATCATCACCAAACGTGCTGGAGATGTAGAGAAATGTTGGGGTTATACTACAAAAAAGTATTGCTCTAACACAAATGACTGGCTTTGAACTGGCTTTGAATTTAAGTAAAAACTACATATGCTAGAGCAAAACTTGTTTTTTCCAATGTTCCCACAACCCTTTTCTACATCTCCAGTTATTTTAGTGACGATACCGTTTTCAGAGGTTTGCAATCAGCTCACAAAGTCAGCCGGTCTAAAAATTTGACCATCTCTAGGTAAGAGTTACAAAGAGGGGAAGAAGATGTGTATGCTGTATAAAAGTGCACTGTTGAGATAAAGTAAAAAGCATCTATGTTCAGAGGAACATATCAGTTTATATATTTCATAAACAAGGCACATATCCACTGACATTATTAAGTGGAAAAATACTTATCTTATTTACACTCAGTCTTCTTTAAATATGAGGACTTGACTGTTCATCTTTGACAAAGTAAAGTTGAGCACACACAGTTTGATTTTTTCGTTTGATCGACTTAACCTCCCTACCTTGTGGAGGGCAAGAGCTGAACAAGCAGAGCTGCTGAGCACCATCAATGAGAGCGGAGGAGGGAGGCTCCTCCCCTCTCATTGATGATGCCGGCGATGTGGGCTGGGCTCCCCTCCATTAATATGGATGGCTATGGTGCTACGCCTTCCATGTCACAGATGACGCAGAAGTGTCAGGGCCAGAATCTAACGCCACAGGCACGAGGAGCATATGTAGGTTTTGACGATCCCAGCTCAGGCAAACCTTGATTTGTAAACAAACTCTAGATGAGCTGGGCTTGTTTCAAACGCATGGGGGGTAAAATCTATTAAGTAACCAACAGGTTTTCTCAGTATTTTGATAAATGTTGTATCCAATCATACTATGGAGCTTTATAAAGAAATCAAATGGTTCGGAATTGATCTATTGTCAAAAGTTGATGAGTGTATGGCTAGCTTTAATGCAGTACTTTGCTCATCTCAGTGTTCAACAAAAGTGCAAACAGGAAGGTAAGACTTTTTTTTACCATAGAATGCACCCACCGACCACTAGCCACCTGCCTTAAGGATGACAATGAGAAACTACCATAGACATCTTTGGGCTGAGTCTACATTGAGGAAAACTGTGCGGTTTTCCCACGCATAGACCGCGGCGAAAACCGCGGTCTATGGGATGGGGGCAGCGCGGCAGTGGGTTCAGATTCACAACGCCCGCCCGGGCGTTGGGGAACCGGGGGCGTCCCGCTGCCGCACCGAGGACACGTGCCGCGCCCATTGGTAAACAGAGGGCTTGGTGTGTGATGCAGGTTTGCCAATACATAAGAATAGGATGCGGTATTGCCTGCACATCAATACCGCATCCTAAACAGCACCCAAACAGCGGGGGGCACGCACACACTGCCGTGCCCATAAGGGCGCTGTAGTGTAGACTCAGCCTTACTGTGCAATGGTGAAATCATTAACCCGTCTTAGGGTCAGTTCCATTCAATATACATTATTGCATGCACTCTTGGACTTTCTGTCTTCGGTAGCACCACAGCTGTTTCATTGGAGCAAGAAATGCATTCTTCTTTTAAGATTTTATGTGGTGTAGGTATTTTCTAAAACATGCATTGTGATCCAGTGACATATAAAGAGTTATTGATTGAAGTAGAGCTAGGTTTTATGATGCATGTCTTGTATTATCTATGCTGCTCCACTGAGATTGTAACAGGAGTAATTAGTTATATTATTTGTGCAATTAAGTTAAAATACTATCTGCCTGCAGATTGCCTGCGTAAGGTAGCCCATAAATCTGGAAGTAAGTACTAATTCCCTCTTATTTATCTACTCTTAATCTAATGTTTACAAACCTAAAGGGTACATGAAATCAGATGTCAAAAGTGGCATTCTTCAACATATCCAGTTTAGCAACCGTATTCTACTGAGTGTCACAAATCACGCATTTATTTGTACAATTATTTAGAAGAAAATATATTGAGGTTTTTTTAAGGAGGTTGCAACACAAGTGTCCACAGAGCATGGAAGGCTTTTTTTTTTTTTGGGGAAGCATGACACAAGCAAGCAGAGGGAATTAGAATTCTATGCATTCCTATACAACAAATTCAGATAGACTCAGAATAAACTCCCATGGGTGCTGTTTGCTACTATTAATATCATTATTGCTGCTACCAATGCTATAAATACTGATAACCCACTAATAGGTAATATCGGGTCACGTCCTCCAAGAAACATTGAAAAGTCGTCTGTTCAGGACGTAAACTTGTAGTGATGCCTTCTCTGCATCAATGTTTAGTCCACTGCCCAACTTGCATTGTTTCTTTAGTGCAAAACTCATTGTACCTGGGGTTCAGAGCATACCTCAGTTTGCACTAGTCTTGTGTAAATTTCACTCTACACATGTGTTTATCAAAACTTAATGTTCAGCATCATAGTTGATTTCAAAACTTGCTTTACAGGTGTGTTCAGTTAAAATTCATTCTACTCTGGGTTTCAGTGTATTTAGATGTATTAAGATGTTATTTTTCATATATTTTTTCAAACTATTAGTTTCCTTGCAAAGTCAACATTGTCTGTTCCTTTAACCACCCTAGCCCTCTTGCAAGGTCCAGATTTACCAAAAGCGCACCATAAACTTAAATTGAATTTTTTTCATGTTGTTGGCCTGTAATTTCCCAAAATACGTCCGTACAAGGGTCTAGTAGACATCCTGAATATAATAATGTTTGATACACACAATTATGTAAAAAAATGTGAATAACAAAATCTCTAAAATACATCTTTTGTATGATAGATTTCAGTATGTATTTAGATTTGTTTCATGGTAATTGTACTGGATACAGTTGTCTCTGTATCGAGTACAATTCCTCTTTAAATTTGGTGCCCCCGCCCCTGGTGTGATGTCACCAGGTCCTCACACTGGAAAAGAGAGGATCAAATTCAAAAGGTACTTTGAAATTGAGCTGAATACAGCTCTCTAAGCAGAAATCTGTGTTCAGTGCAATTTGAAAATCCCACCTCCTGCAGATTCCTCCTTCCCCCTGTGTCACAAATATAATGACATGACACCGGGGGGAGGAGGGAACCACCTCCTTAGGCTGGGTTTCCACTTTGCTATCGGGTCTGTTGGCACCCCCTGTACTAAGCGCATTCCTTGGACGAACGGCACAACACAATGGGAAGATCCGTGCTGTAGGCAGGTAAGTGAATCGAGTCCATCGGCACCCCAGCCAAGGAATGAGCTTGGAGGTGAAGGGGGTGCTGAGGGACCTGATAGCAGCATGAATATGCTGAAAGTTGTATTCATTGCATTTGAATTAAAAAATCCTGCCACCTCACAGTGTGACGTCATTACGTATGTGACATGGGGCAGCGATCAGTGCTGGATAAGTCTAGCTCATCAAGTGCACTTTGAGCAAGTCAGCGCTTGACGAGCTGGACTCATTATGAATGCTAGGGAGATCAACAAGTCACTACCAAAGGCCAAGATGAAGCCACCATGCCATAATGGTGGATTGCAAGTGGAACCTTTTAATCTTAAGGTGCCTATACGTGGGTCAATACCTGTGCGATCGACGAGCGTGATTGCAGCGTGATGGGGCAACTGATCATCAAATGATTGGCCGATTCTTAAAGTATTGGCGATCGAACAGGGATTTACCAACATGTTGGTTCCCTGTTCGATCAACATTTCTTTGAGCGGGATCGATTGAACAAGGGTTAATGGATTGGATTCATAAACAAAAGTCGACCTGTGTGCGGGTGCCTTTAGTGTTCTATGGAACCCTGATTGAGTAACACTGCTCTAGGGGCCCTATACTAAAGTAATAGTCAGAGGTAAATGAAAGATAAGATGGATGCACACAATAGAATTTTCTTGTTTGTAGAAAGTTCTCTTGGGTAAGACATTCACTTTTAAACTTGTAAGATGGCTGATGGATTTGCTGGAAATAGCTGAAAACCCCTGGCCGCAATGCAACATTTCTTGCAAACACATCTTTATTTTTATGATATTCTGAGTATGCATTTTCATCAATTTTAATGCTTCAGCACATGGTGATATTAAACAGCTCAGTGTTAGCACTTTATGATATGCAACATGCATTCATTAGCTAATATTCTTAGTGTCTCTGGATCCACATTCCCTTCAGTCTCCCTATCCAGAGAAAAGTTGGATTGAAATGCAATGGCACGCCCCCACATGCATAATTCTATTAGGAAACATCCAAGGGTGGAAATCATTGTTTTCAGAACTAGCTGAGCTGGAGCCAGGGCAAAATACTAAAGTCAGTTGTGCCTTTGAGCTGCCTATAACAGCTCCCTTCAGAGACCCATTTCATACAAAATTTGAAGCCTGTGTTTATTGCCCATTAAAGCAACCTTTATTTTATGGCAAATGTTGCAGTAATTGCCTTTTACGAAGAGCACTTTGTAACACACATGCACCACTGAAAGAAAACCACTCTGGTATTGTCTATCGGGACTTAATGGCGCAATTAATTTTACTCCATCTGTTCCTGGGACTTTAAAGGAAAATGGATTTTTTTTAGCGCACTTTAATGAAGAAGATAAAGCGGTCCTGCTGGTGTCCCACAGGCTCAATGCAGTAAGTTCAGATTATTGCTCAGTCTGTCAGAATGGACTTCTTTCCTCAGCAGCAGTCTCTGCTAGCAGCCAGCTTTGGCCCCTCACAGTGCTATTCCTGATGACAAACTGCCAGCCGGCTCCCACAAAAGCACGATTAAAATGTCAGCACAACATGACGAAAGGGCTAGGAGGGTCCACAGAGACAAGCTGTGTTCACTGTGAGTTAATACCTCTAGGCAGTATTGAGCCAGACTGTTGCTTAGAGGAAATCCAAAGCACATTTTCAATGAACTAGTTAAAATGATTTTCTCCTTATTATTATTTGAACATGACCCTTGTGTTATTTAAGGCACAGTTATAACTACGCTTATCTTAATAAGGTATTTTAATGTGCAGTACCTCTGCAGAGAAGAATACAGGCTCACAGATGAGCATAAAAATTTACCTATAGTGTTCTTATACATCAATTATATAGCTAATGTGTTAATTTTGTTAGCTTGATGTTCTTTTTGTTTTGGTGTGTTAGGGCCTCTTCACACTAGCCACGCTGCGCTTGCAGATGAGGTTTTTGCCGATAACGGACATGTTAAGGCCCCCATACACGTAGTGAGACAAGCGGTGTAGTGCCACTCAGAGTATCGGCATGCACCCTTTTCCCCTTGGATGGGACACCGGTCCCCTTTCAACCTAATGGCATCGGACAGAGATTTAAGGCATCCGCACACACGCACATCGGTCGGCCAAAAAATCGCCAGCAGCTCACTTCGTGTATGGGGGCCTTTAGACTGCAAAAAAACACGCTTTTCAGTGCGCTGCACTTGGGTCTCCTATACAAGTGTATGGGAGATGCCTGCAAAAATGCAGGCATTTTCTGTAATGCACAGTATTGAACGCTACCAGAAACACAAGCGCAGATCTAATGAGAAAGGTACAGAGGTTTCCTTGACCCTAGCTGCCCCGCGCTGCAATACCGCACCGCAGCTAGTGTGAATGAGCCCTTACCTAATATAATGAGATTCTAAGAGCTGTAACCTACGAAGCTCACAGAATATTGATAACCATATTGTTTGAGAGACAATAAATGTTGCACATCAACAGCCACATATAAATATCCATGAACCACAATCAATGTTTGTTTACAAAGAGTTGCGTTCTGTTGTGTTACAGTGAACTCTCCAGTATTGGCATTCTGTACATTTGTAGCATATATAGATGTAGAGTAAGACAGAACAAGTATATAAAACATTTAAGAGGGAATCAAACCGCAATAACAATGGCTTATGGTCATAAGTCTTTAAAGTAATCCTGATCTGGCCTAACGTTGCTGAGGTGCGGGCATCAACTAGTACCTGCAAGTACTGGTCTTCAAGTACCCATGGAAGGACTTAGCTCCTAGGCTCAAGCATAAAATGGGCTCTTGACCTTTTTTTAAAGAAGAGCGAAAATTGCCCTTTCTAGTACCTTGACACTGATGGGAAGTTCCAGATCCTCTTTTGAGTAATGAAACCCTGATGGAGACAATGGTGCTGTAATGGAAGGAAAGAAAGACAATATACTGTGGAAAATCAGGATCCTGTTTACAGAAGGGTCTTAATACATAGAGGGTTTGCATAGGGACACAGAGATTACTTCAAACATCACAAGGACTTTCTAGTGCAGCAATGGCCATCACAAAGTTAATGCTGGGCCATGTCCTCCTAAAAACAATTTCTTAAGAAATAAATAACTGTTTACAGAGGATTTTTACCTGCTTTCCAGAATTTGTTATATTATATAAAGCAAGCCTTAAATGTTATTATATTTCTAAAGAACTATACCATAGCAGGTGCTTGCCTTTGTCAACCAAATTTCCTTTTAAAGGCCTGGGAATCTAAAATATCAGTGTGGTATAACATGCGAAATGTAGCCTTTTTCTAATTTAAATGTTCTTGTTTTTTAGTCTTTCCTTTGACAAGAAAGCCAAACATTAAATTGTTAACTCAAATCTTAAATCTTGCATACCAGAACACGCCCTAGCTTCATACGAGTATTTAGTAGAACAATTTAGGTATAACACTTGTTTACACAATTGCAGGGTAAGCACAGCTTCCCAGAGAACACCATATGAGGCCTTCGACCGATAGACGTGTCGTGGAGGAGTTATCTAAAGGCCCCCCAAGCCCCTCCACAAGTGGGCAAGCACTCGCAAACAAGAGCACCCTATTTGGTGAAAATAGGAAAAGCAAACGTATAAATACAGCCTTAGGGTTAATCATATATTTTGAGGACAAGCCATTGCTCATAGGGATGATTCACGTGTGCCAAATGCAGGGAGGGGGCGGTTCTTTCTGGGCTAGTGACATTGAGCAAGCGCACATATGAATGCTGCCTTAGTGGGGGTTTAAACATTATTTTGTGATCCTTCGGGACCCCTGCATTCAGCGCATTGCTTGGCGGGGGATCCAGAGGGATCACATACACTTCAGCTGGCCTGCGGGTGCAGTGTTTAGACATCTGCTAATGCAGGGGTTAACATACTCGACTACATTAACCCCTGCATCGGCGGAATGGCTCAGCGCCGTGAGAACACAGCATTCGCCGAGCAGGTAAAGTGTATGTGCTCAGTCGGGAGCTCCCGCCAAGCTATTTGCTTAGCATAGGAAGTGGAAACATACCCTTACTGTTCAGTAAGAATTTGAATCCAAGTTCAACTTTACTTGGAACTTAAAACAAGAAATTTCCTTGCTGGGACTTTATATGGACAGTTAGATATGATGCAAATAGTAGTTTATTTTTTTTTTACCTAGAAATAAAAAATACACATTTTCAAAAACATCCAATGTGCTAAGTCCTGTATGATTTGTGATAATCCAATCCAATAATAACATCCTTATCCAGTTTGTGTGTATGTCAACATGTTTCGCCAAAGCTTCTTCAGGACACTACATTCCTCCCTCAAATTGTTGGATATTTAGAGCCATCTGGTTTAATTAGTTTTCTTCTTTGACTTTGAACTTAAATGATGCAAAAACTACATTTGATACTATTTTGGTATTTTTAAATGTTCCTACAATCCTTCTCTGTGTCAACAACAATTGTGGAGATAAGACCATGTTAAGGGGTTTTGCAATTAACTCAAAATTTCATGACTATTTCTACCAGGGAGTAATATACATTACTGTTGAGGTTGTCAGCTTGACACAAATCACAACATTGTTACCGCTTGTAATTAATAGTCATGATATCGATACTGCAAAATAACCAAAACACAATTGAATGTATATGTAGACATCAATTTCTTTCAATTTTTTATAGTTAAAATATGGTTACCAAAGCCTAGCCTCAGGGATACTGACTCTCAGATTGGAGAAACAGCCAGTGGATTGGCAGACACATGTGGGTTCACTTTATATTTTACATAAGATACTCATTAGAAATCCAATAAACCTGGTTTCTTTCAAGTCCTTAAACCAGGCAAGGAATGTAGAGCCTGTGTTTCTATTATGTTTTCATTATGTTATCTTAAAGAACATAAACCTGTTAAAGGCCTTACAGAAACCATTCAGTTCCCGACTATTTCACTATTGTTCATACACAAAAGATTTGAGACACCCATACCCAAAGGAGATTGTCACTAATCCGCATTGTTATAATGCTGCCATACAACAGCTGAGCTGAATTGGAAACTAGAAACTTGACTTTGAGTATATGAAAATCATAACAATATACAATATTTGCTCTCCTTTGGTCTGTTAAATTACCTTTGGAAAGCATTTTATCCTATCTGTTTAGTGCACAAAACAGAAGTTCAAAAAGGTTGTGTTTTTTTTTGTCTCAAAGAATCTGGCCATACACAGCTCAATTCCCCCACAGCTGAGATTGGTCCGACCTGTGATCTAAAATGTGGCTCATCGCGTTTTTGATCACAGGCCGTGAGTGGTGGCCGATCGCCCCTGATCGCAGCAATAGACATGAATGGGTGCAGTTAAAGAAAAGATCAGGCGGGGTGGGGCAAGATGTCCTGTCCCACCCCCACTTCCTGCCTGCAGGTGCTGTGCCATGATTCTAATCGCAGGAGATAGCGGTCTTCCAATCATGGCAGTACGCTATGGTGGGGACATGGCCTAACCAACACCAGTACCTAGGGGCCTTAGTTATAGAAGACATGGGCATTGCAACAAATGCGGACTGACTCTGATTATTCACATGATGATTTATGATAGTTAACCTGTATTTTAGCCATGTATTTATTCTTCTTAGAGGCTTTTTTCCATATGCTTTTTTTTTCTTTATGGTACACTGGTGCAATTTGTCTTCCATATTTAAGTCTTCCAGGCATAAAAATAGTATTTTTAGACTTATTTTAATATTTAATATAAATTAATATATAAGAGTGGCTTGCCCTCTGTAAATGCATTCAAATCTCTGATTTGAATTCATCCTTGCCAGTCAACGCATGCTTTGGTATCTGTTGGCTATGCTCAAGAGGACTAGGTACATTTCTGACTCATGAACATCTGTACTTGCAGAATATGCTTGCAATTATAATTTTCAATAAAAGATTATCATGATTTTTATCCACAACAATAGCTTGGGCACACATTGGGATTAAGTTTAATGCCACCAGTTAGAAGACATTTGAGGGCACATTAGCTAGCCTTGAATATAGGAATATTCAATATGTGTGTGGCCCTGTACATATATTGTTGAGCATTTTTTCAGGTTTTTTTTATCAGATTAAGCAATAAAGAAATAGCTTGCAGCTTACAATACCTACAAAACAAATGTTAAACAAAAGGATATAGCAGTTGCATTGATAGTGGGGTCATATGGAGTAAATAAATTTTACACATTGAAAAGCAATAGATAGACCACTAAAGCTTATAATTACCTTCAAAAAAGTAATAAAGTTAACCTTGAGGGTACTTGATGGGCATGTACTAAATAGAAACTGTAGGGAGCTTTCTGACTGGAATGCAGTTTTTTTCAGAGTATAAAACATGATTTGTAACCTTGATAAAAAATTCCTTTCTGGTCAATCTGCACTGATCCTCTTTAGAGCAATTGCCTTATATTCGATATAATAAGTGTAGCAGAATTAATATTATTAAGCTTCATGTCCGCTGCTCTGTGGAGAAAAAATAGGTAGACATTAGAATTGCAATATATTCCTGGGTTGTGTCCCTAGTCACCAGCAGGTGGCTCCCTGCAAGTGTGGGCTGGGTTGAGGATACCTGTCTCGTTAGCCTATGGGCTATATAGGTGTGCCTTACCCACTCACACTGGCTGAGCATTTTACTTGCAACCCTGAACTGTATCTGAACCCTGGGCTCTCTGAACTCTAGATCGTCTGCTTTATCGGAACTCTGGCCTGTATTTGGATCTTCAGTGTCCTGTTTTGTTTTCCTGTATGTTCCTTAAACCTGTGTTTACCCTTTTTCCTGTCTGGTGTCAGTGTGTGCTGCCAGTCCTGGTTAATCTTACTTGACCACTGGTTATAATATTTTAAAGGATAAATGAACCAAGACACCCAAGTTTAATGTGTCATGTGACACAGGTTGCCAACATCCTGGTTATAAATACAAACCAAATGTGTTTTTCGCACCTAAAACTGCTATTCATCCTACATGGATGTAGCAGAGGGACTTTCAAGCAACAAATGAATACAGTTATAAAGAAAAATCTCAACATATTTTATTAAATAAAATGTTCACATGTTTCTAGTCTCCGTCTGATGCACTCATTTCAAAATCAAAAAGTGTGTCCATGGATCAACATAACTCCAGCCTTTCATGGGAATGGGGAAGTTATTAGGATGCCAGCAGGTTAATATAATCTTATGGTTTAGCTTGTAAGACATCCATGCCACAGATCCTAAAGCAAGAAAGGGAAAGTTATAATAGTTTAACGCAACCCATACATGCATCATATTTAACTCGATCAATCCTAGATTTGATGGCTTGTGAAGTAGAAATATCAAATGTCGGCCTAACCGATGAATTGCACTACAACACAGTGTGATCGATTCAAAACAGTGACTTCCTTTTTGGTGTGCTTCATAGCACCATCGGATTCGAAAAAATCTAAACTGAAATACCTAGCAAACCCATTACATACTTGAATGATTGGCTGAAAATTACCAACATGACCAATCACTGATGCATTAATTTTAAGTTTCGATTTCAATTGCTTCTCGTTGATCAATTCAAATAAAAGGAAATAAATTTTTAAATGATCAACTTTAATCAATAAAATGATGAATGTTGACCAAATGGAAAGCTCAAACGGTGAATGGTCTTTAGACTAAGCTACTGCATATAGTTGCAAATTGAGCTTCCTGTATAAAGTATGTTTTAACTTAAACATGTGAGGTAAAATACGCTCATGGTAAAATAAAAAAACAAAAGCTACAACATACATAAAGAACAAAATAATGTTTCTTCTTTGATTACAGAAACCAGCTCATAAAATGGAATATGTGGATTTAATTTCCCCAGCACATGGGCAATACCTGGCCATTATAGCTAGTCCCATGCTCCCTTGAGTGTAGGGGGGGGGGGGCGCTTTAATCTTTGTTTGTGTATGTGACAAAAGACTGCAATGTAAAGTGGAGATTTACGGCCAGACACCCTGCTGAGGCCTTATGCTATCCAAGTAGACAGCAGGTGTGAGATCTCACTATTGTCCCTAATGGTTATTAGTGAATGATAAGAAGGACAAGTGTGAGGTCACCTTTTCCTGCTGTCAGGTCAGCAGTTGCAGGATTGAATATCCCCAGTGAGTAAAGCATCATATAGCTTTCCCTTTTTTCCCCTTTCCCTCTCAACACAATGTATGAACTCCTGGATCTGAGAAACCTAATTATCATTTATGGAAGGAGGGTGACTAAGGCTAAGCTGGATTCAAAACATATTTCATACTTAATCAAACGCAATCAAAGTCATTCAGCAGTTTGATATAATGGCACTTGAATAATCAGCACTCTAGATAGTGCAGGTCTTTCTACTATTTATAGGAAAGCATGAAGCAGACAGGAAATTGCAATCTGATAGCGAGCTTAACTTTCCTATTTGTATTGGTGGTTTCCTTCTAGCAAGAGAAGAAAAGAAGCAGAAAATCTGTATAAAATTGCAGTTGGGCCTCCATATTCACAATTAGGGATATGACATTCTACCATCTCTCTCTTTCTGTTTTGAAAGTAGTCCTTGCTTCACATATTAAATTACCAAACGCTTTCTATTAATACAGAGAAGACCAGTGAAAAATAAAACAAAATTTTGTTTAGTATTGCTAAATGTTTGATTTCACTACATTGAAATGCCATTCATTCCAATTCATTTGACTGACCTGCCCTGCTTTGCTTAAGCGCTATGCCCATATGAATCCTTTGTCAACCGCACAGTACAGAGTATTCTCCCTCCCTCCTCCCCTCTACACATCGATGACAGCGAATATGTGGGTCGGGAAACCGACGCCCCCTCAATAACATGAAGGTCTAAGCTCAGATCCCCCTCAATAACATGAAGGTCTAAGCTCAGATCCCCGCACTTCTGAAGAGGTGGTGCTGTAAGCGATCGGCAGGTCTAACGCAATTCAGAATTGCCTCTGGCTCCCCAAGAATAGGTAAGTATGACCAATCCAAGCTCAGGCACAGTTTGTTTTGTCAATTATACATTGTTCATCATTGAATGTGTCCATTGTATACAGTCACATTGTTTGGGCTTTGCACCTGTTGTTTTTTGGCCGTATATTGTAAGCATCATCCACATAGGTTTTAAATGGGAACATTTTCACCCCATTGGTTTTCAAGGATGTGTAAAATTTAGGCATTCATGATGGTCCAGTGGAGACTAGACCTTGGTTAACTTATAAGTCTAGTCCTTGTACCTTCTCCTCCTTTTTTCCCCCACGTTTCACTTTCTTATGGGCTAAGATGTTCTGCAGTGCTGGCTGTCACCAGCAACGATGCGCTACGTGTTCACTTGTCATTGTACATGTAAATGTGACACTTAAAAATGTGCATAATGTTTCTCAATACAATTTATTGGGTGTGTTAACGCCAACACGCCACATGACTTAATTTGAACCACTGGCAATTCATGGGTTCACCATAATGGATGTGTTACCTGGCGCATCCATGAAATCAAGTATAGACAAGGCCTTACCTTCCAAAAGCATTCCTGAGATAGGCCACTAGTAAAGTCATCTAGCTGAATTATGTAGAAAGGCTAGGAAAAAGGAATTCAGGAACATCTAAGCACTGATAAGCTTCAGCTCATTGATTTTTTGTTCTTGTATTAGATATATTTCTCCACCAGCAGGATAACCCTACTGCAAGAGTTTTTCTAGTTTTACTATATGTCAGGAGTTATCATCACTGCTCTAATGTTTGCTGTGGAATCTTTGGGTGTAATTACTTACAAGGTGAAAGAAGTCATCATAACACAAAAGTTTCTTTAGTTAGAATGATAAAGAATTCATAATAATACGTTAGTGAACTGAAACGAATGGACTAATGTGTTGCCATGTAGACCTCTCTTTTCAGCTGACACATTAGAACAGTACAGAAATGAAGTAAAAATCTGAAAAACATTATCATAACACACGTTTGGGTCAACTGAAAAGCTACATGTTCTCCATTAAGAGAAATGTAAGTATTTTTTGTGTGAGACTGATTTTAATTATGTTCAGCAAGTTGTTAATGACCTATAACACCATTTATGCTGAATGACAAATTAATTGCATGAGTAAATACAGTACACATAACCCAATCAGATGCCACAGTAATCACAAATTATTTTATTTCCAAGTTAATTAAAAATCATGGTTGCTTTCACAAATTACATACAGTTAATTGCTATTTAAGACTTGTTTCAATGACATTTAAATTATTTCATTGTTAACCTAAAATAAATTCTAATGATAAATCAAAGAATTATCTACAACAATTTCCATTCAGTCAAAATATCTGTTCAGTATACAGGCCCCCTCCATATCTAACTTCTGTCAACATGCTTCAATTGCGTAATGTTTGGCCAAACAAAATTAAGGCAAGTTTTAACTGAAGGAATCAATGCACCCAGTTGTGTGCAGAACAGTAGCTCTTCCATTATTTTACTTGCTGAATTCTTGTTTCATGAATATATTGAAACCAAAGACAGGCAACTATTTATTTGAAATCAGATCAGAAATGGCAATGTATACGATTTCCCCAGAACAAATTAAATGTACCATATGTTTCAGACTATAATACTCTCCAATGTATAGGACACACCCTTTACATTGGAGAGTCTGCTGGCTGAAACCTTTTTCATCTTTCTCCTACTTTGCTGGTCGGAGCTCCATGCTCCAACTGGCAATGTAGGAGTTCAAGAGGTGGAGAAACTGTCAGCTTCCCTGCCTCTAGCCCTGACTGGCAGAAATGTATGTGAGGTGGGCAGCTTGTGTCCAACTCCTAATACAGTGCAGATGGCAGATCTCCCATCTACACAAATAAAATGGTTTATGTTGATTTGAATGACCTGTATCAAGAATAATCAACAGTAAGAACAACTGAGAACATCTGAGCTTCATTGTTGTTTGAGTCAGTGTCTTAAAATTGATACATCCATACAACAGGCAATTAATTAACATTTTTGAAAAGAGAGGCTAATGATAAAAATCTCAATACTGTAAAGGATAACCATTACCACTAAACACTGTCAGAACACCTAGCTCCATATTATACACCAAATTTGTCAGGATATATCACTAATAATGCAATTTACATTAAATAAAGCATATACATTTATCTTGTTTTATTAATGATGAGACTATATGAATTGGAGAATACCATTTTGGTCTAGTAAAACACTGTCAAAACAAAATGATATTCATAATTTCATGACTGTTCATAGTTCAACAGTTCTGAATACGAATATGTTATAACGCTCTAATGTATTATCTGGATTACTGTATTTTCCGGCGTATAAGACGACCCCCAACTTTTCCAGTTTAAATATGGAGTTTGGGATATTCTCGCCTGATAAGACTACCCCTCTTCCAATGCACAGCAAATAAAAAAAAACAGATCTCCAACACCCTTAGAAGTTTTTGGATCAGTAATTGACATTCCCAATTTGACCCCTATATGCAACCTTTCATAGTTAATAATGTTTCCCTGTGGTTATCCATGGGCCATAGATTATATACATTTGACAATAAAAAAACTTTAATCTCAATCTCCCTGCAATACCAATTTCAGCCACAATGTCACTAGTGAGCTACTTTCACACACATTGTGAAGGAGAAGGAGGGGGCGAGGGGAATGCTGAAAACCTCTCCCTCTGGCTCTTGTCGTCCAGCGCGGAGAGCACAGATCTGGGGAGTAGACCCTATCCCCTCAATCCACATCTATCCCCTAGATGGTTGGCCAGTCTTTAGAGATGGCTGAATGTTTTTTTTCAAAAATTCAAGCATTTCGACGATTTCAGGTTAATTGCAAAGCCCCTGAACATGGTATCATCACCAAACTTGCAGGAGATGTAGGGAAGTGTTAAGTGCTTACACCTCATGTCAGCCCACCACGGGTCACTCCTCCCCTTGACCCCCTAGGACATCC
>CM070033.1:84385641-84416448 GCA_036250615.1 Ptychadena robeensis | reverse complement strand
CAAGCCACTCACCAGCTGAGGTGTCTGCCGAAGCCGGCGTCCCGCCTGTCTCTCAGCCATTTATGCAAAAACGACATGTGCTAGAGCAAAACTTTTTCTCTTTCAAATGTTCCCACAACCCTTCTCTACATCTCCAGAAATATTGGTGATGATACCATTTTCAGAGGCTTTGCAATCAGCTCACAAAGTCAGCTATCTCTAGTCGTCTTTTATCCCGGAAAATACAGTATATTTAGCAGTAAACCTTCTCTATACACATACCTGTATCTTTAACAAAACACATGTTAACAAAATTCAAGAATTTGTCTGCTGAGATCATTAATTACTTTATTTTATATCAGTGGTTCACACTGATTTAAAGTCACATGTTCAGTTCAAGTAGAAATCAATAAAATATTCATTAACCATAGGCACATTGCACACTTTGGTGTTCCCTTTTTTCTTGATTGGACATGGTTTAAAAAGAAAAAAACACTTTACACAGAAGACATTGATCTTAGCCTTAAAAATAAATTTATAACATTGCAACACAAAATAATAAAATATGGAAAATAGCAGAAACAGATGTGAACTTTGCTCAGAAGTTCAATCAATTTTAATTGTTACAATTTCTGCTATTACATTTTGTATTAAAGGTTAATAGCATTCAGCTCTTGTTAAAATGTGGCCTTCCTTTCTTCCAACTACCTAGCATTGACTTCTGCTGTATTAATCTTGTATGGCGGGTTTTCAGTAAAGGTCACACACCATTCTCCAGGAATTTCCTGCTGTATGAAAATATTTTTTATCAATAATACGTATAGTTCGTTTGTATACATGTCTGTTATTGGAACAGTCCTGCAATGTTTGTATAATTTGGGGGTAGGTCATACAAAGAAAGGAAATGTTAAAAGTTAAAAGAAACTTAGATACACATCTTGTTAATTAACCTCCCTAGCGCACCGCCTGTACCGCACCGTTTTTAACAGTGTGGTACAGTCAATGGCAGCAGTGTTCAAGGTACACTGCCTGCCATCACCTCCCTCCCCCCTCCCCTCTCCACACAAGCAGTGTCATTCATGACACTGGCTGTGAGGGCTGGAGAGCAGAGGATCAGTGAAGCCGCAGAACCCCGGAAATGCTGAGGCTGGAAGCAGCATCGCCGTAGCTTTCCGGGGATATGCGGCTTTCATGGGATCCCAGCTCATCCAGAGTTTGTTCTTCACACAAACTCTGGACGAGATGGGCTTGTCATGAACACTAAGGAGGTTAAAAATGGAAGTAAACCCACGACCACCCACAAACTGTTTTCCAAAATGGTTACATGCTACATGAGAGATGCTTCAAAGCCTTGGGCCATATACTGCAGGCACTACACTTGTGCTTCAATAGAGCTGCTGTGTTAATGGGTAGATAAAATTCATTCCAATTTTTTTTGTAATAATTGTTTATGCTAGTGCAGTTTTATAAAAAAATATATGCATGTATATATAGACATAGACATTGTATGTACTGTACATGCAGTGTGGAGAAACAACTTTTAACTCCCTATAAAACACCCTAAGAAGATTTATTTTCTGATGTCCTTTTTACTCTCATTATCCTGATAACCAATGCCATTGGAAATTAAGTATACTTTAAATACAAATTTGGGACACCAAAGCAGGAATAGAGAGAAATCATCAAATGTAGACATCTATTTCCTTGATAACTGTCTAAACGGGTTTGCCTGACAATAGAAATATATCTTCTCACTTCCTGTTGAGTCTACAGTACAGAAATCTCTTGATTGAGATGAGACATTGATGGCAAAAATAAACATCAATGGGTGGGTTTACCTTTGGTTTCCTTCTATACTTTAACTAGTTAATTTAATAAGTTAATGTATTTATAAATGCAAATGAATGCATTATAAAAGTTAATTTATTTTGCATAACGTAATGTAGATCAATCCAATTCATTATTGGATCAATCCTAAATTCACTTTTACTGAGAATGCCACTTTTATCAGCTTCCAATATTCAAGTCAAAAGATTTATTTAGCTTAGTTATAAACAGAAGTAAAGGACGGTTCAACCTAAAATGTTTTTGTTACATTATGTTGTGAAAGATTTTAAATCATTTGTAGAATGGAACATACTACACAATGACACATGCTGTCACGGCATTACAGATTTTACATCCCCAGGGCTTTTGGTTTCTGAATTCATAGTTGGCTTACCTCAATCCACTTGCTTTTTAGGCCAGAGATATTCAAGTCCAGTCCTCAGTGGCCAGATCAACACACATTTTAGTAGTTCTCTAAAATACACAAGCAAACTAAGTAAACTGTGGATTACAGGAGTTAGCAGTTCAATTTTCAGCCAATCTGCACCAAAATCGCCCACAAATTGAACCATCCATGGCCACCTCAAGTCTTACGTCTTACTAGAATTTAGTGATGGACGAACTGCCTGCAAGGCAGACAGTTCAGCTGCGAACATGGATGTTCGCCCTCCTTCTAGCTGGCGAGCAGTACGGGTGTTCGACCCGCCCCGTTCGCTGGTGAGAAGGAGCTCCCTATTCTTCCTCCGGCAGGATCAGGAGCAGTGAGATCCCACCGGAGGAAGAACCTTATAACTAGAAGACCGGGCATGAAGCTGGTCTTCTAGTGAGAAGCCGGCTCAAAAACAGGAAGTGACGTCAGTGACTTCACATCCGGCTATCATAACCAGGAACGTCACTGATTTCAGGTTTTTCAGAATCTACCCGCGAACAGGCAGAAGGCGGACTTCTTTAAAAAGCCGATCCACCAGTTCCCGGACGGACCTGGCCGAAGTTCGGCCATCACTACTAGAATTAATACATTTAATATGATTATCCTATATAGACAACATAATGATTTTATGTATAAGGCTGCAAATCTAAAAAGGTTTTTTTACAAACAAATTCTCACATTTCCTTCACTTCATGGTCCCTTTAACCCAGATAGTCAAAAAGGTTGTTTTCTTAACAGGCAGATAAGCGTGTTTTGTAGAGAGAATAAAAGCTTTATGCAGACTGTATAGCACTAATATTGCTAGTCTTTCTAATCCAGACTTTCACAAATGAGTGGCGTCAAGAATTATGTAGTAGGCTGGATTACAGCGATAGACGGTGGCCCCATCTAATCACTCACTGGAACTTATTTTGTAGTTAACCTCTATAAAAGATTGTAATACCCAGCTAAGACCTGTCGCACACATTATTTAGAAGCCTGTATTATTATTTTATTGCCAGTCCTTGACAGCTGAGAAAAAGCCAAACACTTTCATCTTTTTGCCTTTATTTTATAGCAAAGGAGCTGCATGTAGGAAAGATTTGATTAATATGTAACAGAGATGCAATTCTCTGCAAAATGTGCTGTACTTTAGCACCCCTGGAAAACAAACTGCATCACAATGGTTTAAATCTCAGTCCATTGTATTATATAGACATCATAAATAATAGAGAGCAGGCAGATATTGCTGCAGGCTTCATCTACATAACACATCTGAGCTCTCTATAATGTGTTCTACTTGTCACTTTTAGTACAGAAGAGAGGCAGTAAAGCTAATAGCTGACTGAAACATATCCGAACTACTTTTCACTTCCAGGGTGGCAAATGCTCATTAAGTAATCTTAGCTGTGACTTTTCAAAGCCATAACTCTTAGAAATGTAAAAAAGTTGCCAGGAAAGATTAAGCACATAATCTATGACAGCGTAATAATTCTTTTGTGCGCGTTGAAAATTTCATCTGCTTTGTTTTGTATGCCGGGTTGCAGAGGGAAGGTGGAACTGTATTATGCACTGCTTGCTGGAATGTGTCTGGCTGGAATATACCCAGCCCTCATAAATTCTAATAGGGAGACAACAATATTGATTGAACAAATGAGCGGAAATACATTCAGTATACCAGGAACGTACCTTGGAGAGGCCCGTTTTTGCCATTGTGTGAATTGATTGATGATGTCATTACGATGGGACTAGAGTGCTGTTAAATTTTACACCACTAGACTCTACATATTGTGACAGGAAGCCTGTCAAATCCTCTGGATGTATCCAGTCTGGCATATATGTGTGTCCCAGGTACCGCCAATATGCAGAGTACTTTGCTATCTGACCAGCAGAAGGAGCTGGAGTTGCTAAACCTGGGGCAGGGTAAGACCAGCTGTGTTCTGTTTTCTAATTAGAGTTGGTTTGGCTCTATAAACCCCCTCACCTGCTCAGTCAGGTGGCTCGACCCTGAACCAGTCCTGTGTGTGACTGGGGAGCTGTGTACCTGTGTGGCAAAATCTCCATGTGTTTGAGTATATGGACTACTGTTATTCTGGACGTTCTGCTTTCTTGGATGTACATATTGTATATAGGACTTTGCACAATAAACCAACCGTGTGTTTTCACCTGCGAACCTGTTTGCTGTGCCTCCTTTCACCTGCTGGGGACCTATCCAGAGTACCGCACCTTGCCGCTCTACCGCTACAATATACACATATGTAACCGCCACCAGTTGGGTCACAGAAAATCTTAGTCTGGGTCTTGTCTAATCCTGTGGGTCTAGAAGCAGCTGAACCCCTCGAGCCTGTGCTAGTTATGTCAATGGAGACACGTCCATTGATCATCAGGCATCTCAGCAGGCACCGCACGGTGCTGCAATGAAGACACACCATTTTGGACACTGTCCCATTCATTAGTTGTGTTAGTATGGCTTTGTCGTTGCTGAAATTGTTCTTGTGTCCAGAACTAACTTGACTGAGTTTTTATCGGTGAACATGTATCTGGTTGGGTCATTATGGTACTGATAATATTTCTGCATCTTAGGTTCTGGTAGTTTCAGTTTGGTAGTGTGGTACTCAAACAATTTCTGCAGCTAGGGTCCTGGATTGGTAGGTATGGTATGCATATTTATTCTACAGCTGGGGTCCTGGTTGTAGTCGGAAAGTGCACTGAAAGCCACAAAGTGTTCGCTCCACCCCATCTGTTTGTCACTACTGGGCAGGTGCATGAAAAGCAACCTGGAGATGCCTAATGTCGCATCTTTCCGGCTCCACCCATTTTTGGTTGTCCAGGCGTGTTCCCAGACGCCCATGTGAATGTATGGCTGACTTTTTAAAAAAAAATCTATTTCGAGAAAGCTTGGAGATCAAGGGATATCACTTGAACTTTAAACGTTCTATATTTATCAATGGCTAACACTGTACAACACTCTACTATTTCTTTATCTGTGAAAACATTGCTGTATATGTTACTGGTACTGATTGGATCTCTGATGACTCATTATTTTTAAAAGTAAAGTATATAGAGAATCATTTTATGTGCTTTCCATCTACATGTTTACTTTTAAATACAATTTATTTCTAATCAAGTGTGCAGTAAAGTGTGTAAATGAGTGCAAGCTCCTTGTGTGTGCACATTGTGTGTTATCTGGGGCCTATAACAGTTGTTGGAGAAGTAGGAAGGCACAAAGTAATGCCTGCCATAAACACGCCAATAAATCCATTCATGATTGCGTGCTGCACATGATAAGATTGTCCGCATTGTTAGTTACATAGATAGGTAGTTACATGTTCTCTTTAATTGTTAGAATATTAATATATGTGTCTGCACATTTCAGTAAGATCCTTTTATCTCTGTGAAGCAACATCATTTATAAATGAACAAATGGAAATAATAGAAAATTGATGAAGATTATATCATAGCTAGCAGCGATTCTGTGATGAGGGCCAACACGAATCACTGCTCTCTGGCTGCCGCTGAAACCTTCCGAACCAAGCCAGATGGTCTGGTGCAAAAACAGCCTTCCAGAATTAATAAGTGGTTCTCTTGAGCAAGAATTCATTTGGTAACTGTTCATCCTGACATGTGGGTATCTGTGCCATCCTGGACACTTCACTGAGTGTAGAATGTTAACAGGAATTTAAGAGGCTGGAGGTGCCACTCAATTTCTGCGCCATGCCTCTGATTCTAATGGGGCAGCTTTTAATCTAGAAATTATAGTAACGTGTATGTGCATTTGGAGTATATCATTGCTGCAGTTAATTAACAGTTATTAGCGTTAGCGTACTGTGCCGTATTATGTGTCACAAATCATCGCTTCTCCCTGTGCAGTTACAGCAATTAAGAACTCCATCACACCTTCTCTATAGTCATTTGGTTCTTTTCCAGGTCTTTTCAAAAGTGGAAATTGCTAATCAAATCATTTCTGCTCTGTGCCTCTGTGTCGTTTATTCCATTCCTAATGATGTGCGACTTTTTTTTTATTTTTTTATTTTTTCCTGCTTTGGCCGTTAACAGAGGCATCCGTGCGTCTAACCCATTTCACACCACCGTCATGCTTCAGAGAGGCGATAATGAACTTCCAGGACGAAGGGGAGATTTTTGGTTGTCTGAGAGCACTGCCTTCCCCCTCCTGCTGTTCCAAGATTGAATTTTGTTAGCTGTAAAATGTGATGGCAGACATACAACTCAAGTGCCAAAAGCAGCAGCTCTTTCACCATGGGTTCAAATTAAACTTTGGTGAATCTTACCTGATCAATTCATCATGCTTTAAAACGGTGCAGAAAATCTTTTTAATTCGGAAAGACATCCTCTGATGGCAATTGACGGTTTTATTTTTAAGTCTATACAAGGACTTGTCAAATTAAACAGATTGTTAACAGAAAATATAAAAAGTAAGGAGCTGATAACATTACAAAATATATGAAATGAAAGCTTATCTCCAGCCAAATGATTGTTATTAGTTAAAGGTGAAAAGAAACCCAAGGTGGACGGAACCAACAACTAGAGATGGTTGCATGTTTTTGACTAGCTGACTTTGTGAGTTGATTGCACAGCCCCCGAAGATTCCATTGTCACCAAAATTGCTGGAGATGTATTAAAGTTTTTGCATAAATGAAGTTCAAATTCAAAGTTGAAATTTTAACTTGATTTGTACTAAATTTATGCAAACATATGTTAGAACAATACTTTCTTTTTTGTAGTATACCATCAAGCCTTCTCTACATCTCCAGCAAGTTGGTGATGATTAGTATTGAGCAGCATATGGTATATTTGAATTCACGTAATTTTGCGAATATACAAAGAAATACTCTAAATTCATAAAATTCGATTTGTCTGTATTCTATTGCCTTCCATTGCACGTGCCCGTGCGCAATGATTCGCAAAGATTTGCAATGCAGCTTTACAGCTTCTCTGCTTCATTCTGTGATCTTAGCCAGCATGAGCGATGTGTGTATTGCGCATATGCATTCGCAATGCGCACACATATGTGCAATGTATGCCGGTTAACAATGTTGAAGCATAATATGACGAATATCCGCCATTGCGAATACCTGCGCGCACATTTGCGAAATATTGCGAATTCTTGAATGACGGATATTTGTTGAATATATTCTAATATTCTCGCTCAACACTAGTGATGATACCATGGTCAGTGCCTACCATAGTCGTTCAAATGTAGAAGGGCCTGTGTTTTTTTTTCTTCAATGACATGTGAGTGTGACTACAAAATTAGTTTCTGTTCAAATCAAAAGTATTCCTAATTCATACTGAATGCTAATCAACATCACAATCTATATTTAGCACACAGAATGTGTTAAATGTCTCCCCACTGGTAAAAAGTTTTCCTTTATGTAAAAATAAATTGGTAACTTACCCAACATTCTTAAAAAAAATCTTTGCTTTAACATTTTCTTTTCTTGTGGAAATTGTCTGTGGAGAATCAACCAGTTTGAACTTGTCAACATGTTGCAAACTTCAAGTTATTAATATATATAAGAAAAAAAAAAAAACAGTTCTCTATGCCTCGTTGGCATTTCTGCTGTCAGAGGGTAGTGGTAGTGCAAAAATATGCCACCACCTTTCTCCCTATGGAAACCAAGTAGGTGCTCAGTGCTTCCCTAGGAGTCTCCTTTGCTTCCCTAGTTTCATCTCCTTTGCCATCAATAGCCTGTTAAACCTTAGATCAGATGTGGAAATGTTTTTCTATGTTTTAGAGCACTCTTATGCAAAGTAGCACATATATAAGTGGTAGAAACGAAGTGTCTGCCGTTGGTAAGGAGCTCAGCAAGACCTTATACTTATACATATTTTGTAGCTTTGCGGCTTCAAATTCAAATGTAGCCTTCTGTGTTTTAGAGAAACGTTCAGTTACCTATCATGACCGTCTCACTAGAATTCTCAGTGGAATAATATCCCAGTGGCAGCTTCAAAAGAAGAATCAATAATTCAGATCACATTACCATAGAACTGCTGTTCTACTCCAGGGTTATTCTGTCAAGAATAAGGGACATGTTGACAAGGTGATAAAGAGAAACTGACACTGCCAAGCTGAATGTCATTGGCTGGATAAGCAAATGGACAACAATCAGGGCATTGGCTCTACATATACTTCTACTGCAGAAAACACAGAATGTTCTTTTAGATGTATTTTATTTTAACTGTAAAAAGTAAGTGAAAAGAGGGGAAAAGTTTATAGCAAGCATTACATAAAACAGCCCATTATAAGAGTGTTATAAATTGTGTAACACTGGGAAGGTAGATAGCACCGAATAATTAAACAGGAAATATAAAATGTTTAATGTTGCTTTTATTACTGCAATTTCTCCATTGCTAGAAAAAAAGCAGGAAATGGGGATAGAGGTCCTGGCATTGCTCATAAAGGTCTGTTATAGTAATGTATCTGATGTCAATGCAAACACTGAAGGATAATAGGATATCATAAAGGGGTTGTAAACCCTAAGAATGAACTTCTCTTACATATTATAATTTTTTTTCAAACAACAAAGCATAATTATCCCCTGATAACTTCCGGTTCTGTCTGCCTCTTCAATCGTCTTATCAGTAATTGTTGGTCCCATTCCATTGGTAGCTGTTCTACCAAACAGCATGGATGCTATAGGAAGAGTAGAGGGAAGAATGGTATGGGAGGTCACCAATATTGATGAGCGGCATAGGCAATATTCAAATTCGTGATATTTCGCGAATAATTCTACTAATATTCGATTCTATTTTCGTAAATAATCTCGCCTCCTGAAGACCGGATAGAGAACCCGGTCTTGCAGTGAAAAGCCGGCTCGTGAAACCGGAAGTGACATCAGTGACGGCACATCCGGCAATCGCAACCAGGAACTATGCATTCCAGGTACCGGATATAACGTCACTTCCGATTTTTCAGATTCGAATTCCCCGCTTGTAAGTGGGGCTTATGTTTGAAAACAGACATGTAGGCACACTAACCAAGCAGCTTCTATTCATTGAACACTTTCTTTTATATGAATGTAATGGATGTTATAAACTTGATTTTGTTGACATTAATGATGCGTTGCATCTCTGCGTATAGTACATCATTCCCAGTAAGAACAATACAGAGTTGTGGAAGGTTTTTTAGTGACAGCTTACTCTAGTGTTTTTCAGTTTGGCATTTATACAGGAACAAGAGCGGAAATGGTGGAAAAATACAGAACAAGAGTTCTTACTTTAGAGAGTAACAAATGCGAAAATTGTGGAAAAATACAGAACAAGAGTTTTTACTTTGTACCTTCAAATCAAATATGCAGTATAAAGAGTTTGTTGTTTTGAACAGGAAGACATCAGAAAGGTAGACACTCTCATTAAAGGAGAATAGTACACAAATTGAGAATTCAGCTCCTGAAGCAAAAGAATGCTTTGTCTGACAGCATGCTCACTGTACTTCTTCTCTCATTGGCAGTGGCATGTATTTTCCACCTCAGTGGCTCTTCTCAGTGGGATAACCAATTCTGCCTCTCTATTTGACATTTCTGCTAATAATGGCTTAAAAAATCATCCACTTCTATTTAAAACTGCTTCATGAAATAACAGTCCATCTTCTGCAATGTGACAGCCAGCAGCCAATGGGAAAAGTGTGTTCAACCACATGAAGCTAACTCTATAAAGCATTGCCCAAGGTGCACTGCAGGAATGCTTGAAATAATTAGCCTCTGGAGGTTGGAAACCTATGCTGTAAATCCCAAATCTGCACGTGAAGATACTTTTTAGCTCTCTCCTAGGTGAAAAATGGTACAACAGAGGCTAATTCCCTCCTTGACATTCTAAACTGTGTTCAGCAGACACTAACGGGGAATAAGAGAGCTACAACTCAGCAGCTTCTCTTTCGGGAGGTAGAAAGAAGCATCTTCACAGGCAGATTTGGGAAACTAGTCATTGGGGAACCTCAAATGCAAACCATTCACTTAGGAGTGAAATATTTAGTTAGAAATCACAACGGCCTGTTAGCACTGTCTTGCAAGTTAAAAGCTGAAGCACTGAGTCAGGAAATTAATTTCCTTGTGCCAGATCCTCCAGCAAGAAGAGTTATGTTTAAAGAGAATCTGCCTTCTTTAGAAAACAGTAGAAAAAAATAAAAATGTAAATATGGGTTTCCTCTGCATGTACCCATAACCATCAGGGTTTAAAATCACAATGGTAATATTATTACCAAATTTTGTCTTTCTTGTATTACATTCATTTTGAAACAGAAGGTAATGAAACACCAACATAACTAAATTAGGATCAAATAAATTAAAATACATCTAGCAGAGAAACGTTTTTGAAGTCTGTTATTCATATATTAAGACTGTTTATCTAAACAACAGTACATCTGCACCATGACTTGGCACTCACAGAAGCCTAGCCGAAGGTTTTGCATCATAAAATACATTGACTGTGTTCTAATAGGATAGTCCCTTAAAACGTGAAATTCTACCTTGTAATAGCATTCACCTCCTAGAAACTAGGCTATGTTTCCACGTACGTCAAATGGAAGGATGTTGATGCATTCTATTTCACTTAATGTTCCTGTTCCCACATGCATTGATGGAATATGTTGTGCTCCCTTTGGTTAATATCAATGTAGAGGCCTGCTTCAACATAAACGAGAGACCAACATTAACAGAGACCAACGCAACTATAGACAATGCATTGATTGTGTTACCAGCGGATACCCGGACTGTTTTCCCTTTCAAAACAAAAAAAAATCACGTCCGGGACCGCAATATTAATTTTCAAATGAGAAGTGTGTCCAGAAACTTCCTCATTCTGTAACACATGCCTAAACACATGCCTTACAGGATGCCCATGGAGGGACCTTGGCAGACTCACGAACGCACTAAAAACATAGCCTTAGGATATATGTGGGCATCCTGTGAGGCATGCTTTACAGACAGAAGAAGGTTCTTGCATTAATGTTGATGCACTGCTCTACGTTGAAATTTACGCAAGAGTAGCACAACACATCCCATCAAAGCATGTGGGAACAGGATAGAAATGGTTGAGTTTTTCAACTAGCTGACTTTGTGAACTGATTGCAAAGCCTCTGAAAATTATATCATCACCAAAAGAAAAGGGTTTTGGAAATATTTGAAAAACAAGTTTTTTAGCAGTTTTTGCATAAATTAACTTCAAAATCAAATGCAAAATTTTGATTTTTTTTATTTTGACTTGACTTTTAACTCAATTTAAAAACTATTTATGTTATAGAAAGACTTTTTTCAGCAAGTTTGGTGATGATACCATGCTCATCGTCGAAATGGTCGAATTGGAAAAAAAATTACGATCATCTCTACAACATATGGTAGTCAGAATTAAGGCAAGCATTATTGTTTAGTTATGCAAGTATTACTATTTGTATCCTTTAGACATAATTAACATTTAACCCTTGGAATTGTTTTGAGGAGGGGGCATGTACAATAGAACAACCTCACTATTTATTTGCATTTACAATCCATATCTGAAAAATCCAAAAGATTAAACTTTTTGGAATTTGCACAATAACTTTCATCCTACTTCGACACTGTATTTTGTAGTTGAAAGTTACCTTGCCTGCCAGAAACAGAAATGTGTAATCACCACTAAATAGATGATTGTCCTGATTTTTTTCATATGGTGATTAGCAATTTGTATAAAATCTCACTCTTTGGAAATCCAAGCAATTATGATCTATAATTGCATGTGTTCCTGCAGACCAAGCACATTGTATATACTGGGCATAAAGGGAATCCTTATTTTTTTAACAGTATATATAATGTGCTGAACTCCACGTTTTTCCCTTTATTTTTTTTAGCAATATATATATATATATATATATATATATATATATATATATATATATATACACACACACACACAAACACACACACTTCAGCCACAACTTTAAAACCACCTGCCCAATAGTGGATAAGTCACCCTTATGCTGCCAACACCCATTGAGGCATAGACTTCACAAATCCACAAGACCCATAGAGGCATTCAAAATTATCTGGGACAAATGCATTAAAAGCATTCTATAATGTGAGTTGGTGCCTCCATAGATTAGATCCTTTATCTCTAGTAAATCCCCAACATAAATGCAAATGGACATCCACATGTTCCAAAACGTGATTCATAAGGCTTTGTCACCTTCTTTCATTGCTCTATGGTCCCATTAAGTTGAAAATGTGGCCATTGTTGACATTTTAAGTGTTGACATGGATAAGAATGTGCAACCTGGAGTGCACCCTGAAAAATCACACCTTTAGCCATTTAAATAAACATGCTTACTTTTTGACACCAAGAATAGGATAATGTAGAATGTCAGAAAGGTTGGTTTCACAACTTTCACATGTCCCACCATGTTGTTCCAAGTCAAAATATTTTAAGTGAATTATAATAGTAAATCATTCCGGCATGGGCATGCATCTTGATCATATTTTTGTAAAATTAGTAAACCATAGGAAACTAGTTTTAAATACATCTAATAGTAAAAACAAGAGGTATACTACAATTGCAACATTTGTTCACTCTAAAGAATGCTTTGCAATACAGCAATACAGCTGTAGAATATGGTTTGAGGACTATATTAAAAAGAATATATATCACAGTGTTATTTTATAACCAGCTTAAAATACCATAACCAAAATCTCTGAAACATGTAGCCCAAGGAAAAAAAACTTTTTAAGGAATGTTATTAAAATAGATAGGTTGTTATTGACATTTCTAGAAGTGTGTCAGATCAATAATTCATCTATCTTGTGTAAGAATGGGTAAATATTACAAAGTGGGGCATTTCTCTTTCTTGAATTCTTTTGCCTTATTTTACACAGTGTTAAAGCAAACAATTTGGCTAAAGCGTTCCAAGATAGCCCAGGCTTGCCGGGAAATAGCTAAATAGACATCCTTGATCACAGACAGTTATTGATTTGAGACTAGAGGTTACACCCAACATTCTAGCAGACAGTATAGTGCTTTAGCAATAAGAAATTATACTCAATTGAAGAAAAATAACAGCAATTTAAACAAACATTTCAGATAAAAAAACTGCATACAATAATATGTTATAGTAAATGAAAACTTGATGGGGGTGTAAGCCCTTGATTTTTGTGCACCAAATTGCACTCATTGCATAATGGCTTTAATGGAGGACCACATACATTACATAAGGTTAACAAACATTTCTCATAATCTTGCATCCAGCTGCATGATTTATAGATGTCTCTATATACCTAACGAATGTGGTAGATCCATAAATCAATATTACATTGACAAATTATATTTAAATTGCACAAGTCAATCAATTGAAAATTTATGCATCAATAGCTAGATTTAGTGTGCCTGTCATGTTATCTAGAAGGGTAGTGAGAGCTCCAAAAGAGAGAAAACTGCCAACGGCTATGCAGTGTATATAGAGAATGATAGTAAATGGTGCTGGTTAATATTAAGTTTCAGTCCCCTACCAAAGTCCATGCCCCCTGCTATGTCATAGTCATAGTCTGGGGGTGCATAACTGCTGACTGTGCTGATGCAGCTACTTTGGTTCTCCTCTCGGGTAGAGTAGACAAAAAAACAAAACAAAATACACAGTCTGTCTACTTGTGCCAACAGAGAGGAGTCTGCGTGCCATTTTGGGCATGCGTGCCATAGGTTCGCAATTACGGCTATAGAGTATCACCTTAATGCGTTAGGTCGGCCTTTATAAAACCTTACGCAACACTTATAAAACACAATGTTGAAAATGATGTTCTCTAACATTTTCTGAATTTTGTACCTATTGTTCTGTATTTTCTAATAATACCAATTAAAGGCAATTATAATACAGAGGTTGCCATTGTAAATCATGCTAGGCCCCTGGTTATTTCTAGCCATCAAGCTCAGAATATTAAGATCCTAAAACATTAAATTAGGTTTGGTGAGGTCACTGCTGTTCTACTTGCATGCTTTGGTTCACCATGACCAGCAACTAGCCTATTCTGAGAACAACATTCAGCTAATGTATTCTAACTTCAGGATTTGGTAAATATACAGTTTTAAAAAAAAGAAGATATAAAAACCAGATTGTAATTAAATATCCATAAACATGTCAGTGACGTTTGTCTAATTATTTTTATTTTATCACAGAATTAGCTATGGAGCTACAAAAAAAAAATCAAACCAACTACTATATTTTTCTGTTTCTATCCAAGAACCACCAATCAGTTTATTTTAATAACTGACATCAAAAATTACATCTGAGAATAGAATTATCCCTATTGACCATGCATGTTTCTTTATGAAATATTAAATAGTGTGGTTAACTTTAAAAATGCAGACATCAGTCAAAACCCCATGTTTAAAGATTTATAAGTAAGCATCTCCTGAGTAAGCAACAGGATTAATATCTAATTTGGGCCATCCAATCATCTACAGGATGGATGAAGTGACATATTATGTAGAAGCATAAAATACTGGTTCCTCTCTGTTTGCATAGTATTTTATAGCCTGGCCTGGCTGCCGCCAAACTATTGCACTTGATATGCCCTCTATATTCAGTTTTTACAGTACAGCCCTTTAGGATTTCCTGTAAACACAGTGTTGTGTATTTTGGTAATTGCTGGCCTAAGTAAATTCTTAATGACTAGCTATCAAGACAAGACACAGGATTCATAGATTTTTGATTTAAGTGGTGCTGTAAAGTAACCCTATTCATTGTAGCATTTAATTTAAAATGCAGTCAATTTGGATTGGTATATGGAATGTAAAATTCAGCAATAAACAATTATTTAAGTGCAGTATGCACAGTTTAAGAGAATGCAAGTATACAGTATACATAATATATATAGTGCCCACAAAACACTCTTAAAAAAAACGTATATATCAAGGAACTGGTTGATTCCTCAACTTACTCAAGTAGAGATTTTTCAACAAGATGGCTTCTCACTGTTGAGAAGTGCCTGCAAAACGGCATCTCACTTTTGACAAAGGCCTGCAAACCAGATGGTTGGCTCACAGTGGACAAAATGCTCAAGTGGCCCTCAAGATCACCACACATTAATGTTACTTAACCTTTCGAATAGTGCAACCTTTGATTATTTAAGTTACCTCTGTGCGGCGTTGCCCTGTGTTGTGGGTCAAGCCTGTTTCTTAACAGTTATGTAGATCTACTAAATAGTACACTCAGGTGGATGTGGTGACGTAAAGCAGGGAATGGATGGCAATAAACATTTGAGCCTGCTCAGCTACCCTTTTTCATAAAGTAGACAGTGGATGTTAAAACTCCAGGTTTACATTTTCAGTAGCCTTCGATAATTTCTTTTTAAGCTTTGAGTGTGTCATGACAGAGAAAGACTGTTACAACTTACAAAGTCAATATTTAAGACAATAGAAAATGGACTAATATATGTATCCATGGACAAGGGCTCTACCCTGAGTATGTGTAATTCAATTTTAGATCTTGAGCTTTTCATCGGACACCGATCAAAATTGAATCCAAATTAGAACCGCAAGAATGGTCCGATCGTAATTCAACCAAAATCGCCGATTTTAGTTTCTATCTGGTTAAGTGCAAGGCTGTACTTGCGTTTGTTTGAAGTATCATTCATTTCTGGGTTACTTTAACATTTAATGTGGCTCTACTTCTACCACTTATTCATTGCATTTATTGAGTTGTCCTAATTTCTCAGTATCCTAGCGTTGAATGTAAGGCCATCTGTGCAGCAGCTAAAGCTTGACCAAAATTGGGTCAAGCATAAGGACAATGATCCCAAGAACATCAGCTAATCTACAGTAAAATTACTGACATACAGTATAAAAAATGAACACATTCCAAACGACCAGTAAAAGTCCAGACTTCAACTCCTGTGAGGGATGCTTAAGAGTCTTGGGGGGTAAATGAATGCCCACAAACTGAAGCAATGTTGTCAATAAGATCTTCTACAACAATGTGTTTAATGAGCAAATCCGAAAAGTGCTGAATCATGGGATGTAATTAGTTTTTCACATCATGTGGCTTCTTTATTTTATCTTTCATTTTTTTATGGCTAGATTTAAATTATTTTTCAACCTGCTTAAGACCAAAAGAAGGTGTGCCTTCCCATGATAATCTCTTTTACAGATTAAGTACAGAAAAAGGGTCCTGTTTGAGCTGATCAAATCTTGTTGTTAATTAATGCACAAGCATCAGAAAAACAACATTCTCCCAAATATATTTGTATCCCACTGTGGTCCAATGGGCACAGAACAAAAGGGTAGTAACAAAAATCTGTATATGATGGAGGAAAGTGTTTGCAGATATTATATTAGTTTGCACTGTATGGTGCTGTTGAAAAACAGGACATTAAAAAAATTCACATCATTATTCACCTCAAATAGCTGGGGCTTATAGTGCATGCTATATTATAAATACGTGTTTTCCAAAATTACAAAAAAAAAAGTCACGTTAAAAAATATTTTCTTAGATTAAGATAATCCTTATACTCAATGTGCCTTTTATCAGTAAAGGCAAACTGAAATTGGAAAATCTTTTTCTGATGTATTGCAACTTTGCACAGAAAAGTGTCTGCCAAAAGATGTGAACCATAGGCCGAAACCACCTACTGTGTCCAATACCTGATCCAAAAATTACTTCAAAATAGCTTTCTAAGGATGTAAGCGCTGTAGTTTTACCTCAGAAATGAACATCAGTTAAAGTAAAAGGACAGTATTCTTTATTATCAAGCTCACTAGATACATATGAGTAATGAGTTACAATAGCTTAGTTATTTTTAGTTTTACTTTAGAATTAAAACATGAGGTATACCTCTAGAGTCAAATAAATATATTTCTATTTAATTAACCTCCCTAGTGGTTGAGGCGAGCCCAAAACAAACTGTGGACGAACTGGATCTGAATCAGGTTTAAATCCAAGGTCTGAGTTAAAATACCTTGGTTTATAATAGCCATACACTTAAGACTAATATTACTTTGATACTGAAATACAGCAGTAGACCTTCTTGACCAACCTTTAGTCCTTAAAAGAAATTTTACACAACATATGTTGTTCAATACCTGAATGACTGTTTAAGAATACACATGCCACAGAATCATAGCGCTCAAATATAAGTTTGTGCATTTGCCAAGTAAAAAGAGATGATTAATGTAGACTAACATTTAAATTTTGCTAATCAATAACTCTTTGTAGCAGCGACTCTATCAAATAAATTAATGCGGAAATGATTGCATCCTGATAATTCAGTACATGGATTACTTTTATAATGTCATGTCTATTGGTATTTTTCTTACAATGCCACAGAGGCTAAGTTCATTAGAATTACATTGTCATTATTTAAATTACTTCTGTTCTTTAAATACCTGTTCCCTTAACTGAATAAAGCTGAAGTTTAATCTGCTTATATTTGACCTTCCCAACAACCTCTTTCATCCCATTATCAACATGCTATTTACATGTTCCATTTTTATCGCATACTTTTTTTTGCTGGATCTCTGGTCTCCTCTGTGCTATAGAGGCAGATTATGATTAGGTGAAGGGGCATGCATGGTGCTGTACATAGCTTCTTGAAAACACAACACTATGGCTTAGTACTACTCTAATGATCTGGCAGTCCTAAGAAAATAATTGCATTGTCACTTGGATGGAGTTATGCCTTGGAGGCAGATATCATTTTGTAGGGATGGGCGTCCTTAGGTAGACTGCTTTTGCTCACAGAATGACCCAGGTAACTGGAATTACTCACATACATAGATTATAAAATATGTTTCATCATCTTGCCCTCTCAGTTTTGCAAGCTGGTGCATTCCTTAATGGCTTATTATTTCAGGGTAGCTGACTGTTGACATCCGCCCTGAAACCGCCACCTAATCACTGTATGTAGTAGTTGCACACAGTGTGAGGGCACTTGAGAGGCAGTTGTCAGATATTGACAACCTCCCCAATGTCATCCTAATAGGTAACCACCCAAGAGACCAACAGGGAAAATAAATCCCTCTTTGATTTATATTGTTTTGTAAGATTCTATGGCTATAATCTCTGAGATTCAAGCATGAGTGTCTTCTGGTATAAGATCTTACACCATCCTTCCAGCAGATGCTAATGGAAAATGTTAGGATAGTTCCTGAGCCCTAACTAAATAATTAACATATTCAAGAATCTACTTCAGTGCTGCAAAGAAGACTAAAACCAATTTAAAACAACTTTAATGCACAACCACAGAAAGCTTAATTACTTAATGACTAAGGCTAAATGTACACGGTCACTCCCTGGGCTGTCACGAGCGCCTGGGAGTGACCGTGTACATTTTGATAACCACCCTATAACAGGTCTATAGGGTGAATCCCAAAAAACGACTGACATACCCCGTGTAAACAAGCCCTTTACAATGGTGGCATCACAAATTAGATTTTTTCTAAATTCACATTAGCAAGCTGCCTCTGACTATGCTACTCTGTGCTATGCACAAAACAGTAGTGCTTCGAAATTCCAACTACATCATAAACAAAATAAATACATGGTCAGCATGAGTGTTAGCTAGAAATAGATGCAGTTTGGTAGTAATGTGAAAAAATCTTTGAAACAAATGCAAAAAAATAAAAATTTCAGGACACCACAACTGTGATATCCAAAATGAAAACACGATTCTATGGTTGAAAGATAATTATACAACAAATTGTAACAGTGGGAACTCTGGCTGTTATGTAATTAGCAGATGCTTATTAATTGTACAATTATTCATGCTGCAATCAAGGCCAGAATTGTAAAGTTCTTATGGTCAGTATTCCTAAAATGGCACCTCTAGATTACCCAGGAGGTGCCAAAGACAATTCTGCAAGCTACTGCCAACACTCAGCCGTACAAAATGCCAAAACTACATGTTGCAGACATCCTTCATTTGAAAATTCTGGCAAAAGAGAGTATTGTACATCAAGCTGGCGTGATTTACTAGTCCCATACTGACATTTTTTTACAGCTCTGCAATGGAGAGACAGATTTGAAGCAAAGTGGAAATGTGCCCAGCTAAAGGGACTCATCCTCTTTATAGCCGAACTGCTGCGAAACACAGGAAAATGAACTATAAATCTAACAAGCCCCAGAAGTGATAAAAAGTCATTCTGTAAATATTAGTTCTTTGGGATGAACATTCAGTTCTGCTATGTGACAGCTCCATTGTTGCGTTGCCAACATGCATTCAGAACCTGTAAAGCCTTGCATATTTAGAGATTTCTGCCAAAAAAAGAAAGAGAACTTTTATTTTTCTTAAGCTGAAGAGTAAAAGGAAGCATAATTGCCCTAAGCAGGTCATTTATAATAATTCTGTCAAAGCTACACCTTTCGCCAAGATGTACATGATGTGAATATATTGTAACTTTCACAGTTGATGTGTTAGTTAAAATAGGATCTATGGAGATATATTATATACCCATCGATTTAAGACAAAACTACAACCCAGGGGCCAAATTTGGCCCGTGCTGGGATTTTATTTGGCTCACGAGATTGGAAAAAAATTATTTAAGAAATGAATGCCAAAGGTACTTTATTTGACATTTGATATCACATGTTATAGAATTATGCTTAGCATGTTCCAGGTTCAATGTTTAACCCTCCTGCCGTTCCTGACGGCTCCATCTCGTCCAGCACTGACCTGTCAGTATAGCAATGGACAAGATTGAGCCGTCAGGTCAGAAGATCAGAGCCCTGGCAGCGCAAATTTACTATTCTGTGCTGCTACGGGGCTCCGATCTGAAGGAGAAGCTAGAGGAGGAGAATGGACCCCCCCGAGTGATGTGATGACGTCACATGGGGGCGGCAGTGTATTCAAATGTAAATCACACCAGAATAGTCTTCTATGGAGAAGACTTTCCAAGTATGATTTCCAGATGTGCCAGTTAACTCTTTCTCCCCTGATGTGTTTATTACACCAAGGGGAGAAAGGGTATCAAAGGGCATTGTATGATAACTGTATCTAATATAATTCAAAGTAAAAAAAACACATAACACATTTCCAATTGAATAAAAATTTTATTATGAATATAAAAAAAACATAAATATGAATACAAACTTTGAAATTTTTCATACAAAATAAGTATTTTAGAGATTTTATCATTCAAATGATACCTTTTATTATATATATCATTTTTTTACATAATTGTGTGTTTCAAACATTATTATAGTCAGGATGTCTATTAGACCCTTGTACGGACATATTTTAAAAAGTTAGAGGCCTACAACAGAAAAGTCTATGGTGCAGGTTTGGTACAGAATTCTGGACCTCAGCAGAGCGCTAGGGAGGTTAAGCAAAATTTTAAGTGGTTGCCATATGGAAAGGTTCATCTTTATATCTGGTAAAAGGAAACACATCCTCAATTGTAGAAATGTTGTCCTGTGACTTGGTCTTTTTAAGTTTTTAATTTTGGCCCACTAAGTCTTTGAATTTAACGACCCTGATCTAAGTTGAGTTGATGGGACCTTTAGAGATACTAAAAACAAATATTTACATTAAACAAATTTTTAACAAAATATATTTAAATATAATACACTATGCTAAAAACAGGTATAAAACTTATGAATAGCAAGTATCACATGTTAAATGTTAGTGCAAAATAGGAAAATATAGTATCATACAAAAACTAAGCCTACAATGATCTGATCATCCATGGCCAGTATATCAGAGGCAAGATAGATCTATAAGAGTATATTATTGTTAATCGAATATGCCTCCACATATAATAATTGCAGAGGTGTCAATCATATGTCTTTGTCTTTGTTTTATTATCTTGTGTTTTTTATGCGTGAGTAGATCTAAGATGGAACCTTGAAAATTCTTTGGGCTGGAGCATCACATGACCAAACCTTTAGCTTTGTATAAATTGGGTAGGGCCCCCATACACCTTTAGATTTCTTTTCTTTTGTTTTACCAAAACCATGTAATATGAGGGACTTTCTAAACCATGAAGTCTACCTGTGTTCAGTCGCAGAGGACCCCATACTACATAGTTGTTGGTAGATCTAAAGGATATCTGACAGACAGATCCAAAGGTGTATGGACAGCTGTATACACTGTTCTTGTTTTTTTTTGTTTGTTTTTTAAAAGGGGATGGAAAAAAAATTTTTATGAGGATTTTAGTTTGGCTGGAGATAAACTTTAATGTGCATGCACCAATTGGTAAATGCAAATTACCTCCTCTGGTCAATTTACCATCTACTTGAAGCCCAAATGTTTTTAATGACACTTGAAAGCTTCCAACCTGGAAATAAGATATACACCTTTGGCATGTATGAGGCATTTATATGTTGTTTTAAGTTAAAATACAGTGGTCCCTTGACTTACTAACTTACTTTGTTTAGAAGGGTTGGTTGTAAATCAAAAAAAAATTTCCATATGAAATAATGGAAACCTCCAAAATTACCACTTTACTAAACTTTTCATAATAAAAGAGGTTGTAAAATATGTGTAACATACAAAAACACCAATAAACTGGCATCTGCCTTTTATTTATCCATACTAATAACAGCCTTTCCCCTTCTCCAAAACTGTTGAATGGGTTTTACTAAAAGTAGTCACACCTTTAACAACACAAGCGTCCCTTTAGCGACACAAGCTTGTTAAGATTGTGGATTTTGCCATTCTATGTATTTCTAATTTCTGGACACCTTTGTGGTCCTTGGGTTCAACCCCCAGGTAATACTGTACACATCCTTTGGGAAAAACTTTGGTTGTATTTTAAAATGAAAATATTGCTTGTACAAGTTACATCTCAAGCTGGTTGTATCTTGAAGGTCCAATGTTCCCCATAAATAGAAGAATACATTCTCCAACCTTCCTTCCTATCTCCCTACTCACTATAAGCTATTTGTCCTCTTTCTCTTGCTGGTCCTACCTTACCTTCCCAGTAGCTGAAGACAATAAAAATCCTGTAGCTGCCATCTATGCCCGCTCATTAATGTTCTAAATATGGACATAGCAGTACGAATAAACAAAATCATTGTTGGCAGTTATATAGAGGTACGTGTGTACATGCATGTTGTCTTAAAGGTTTCTCTTTTCAGAACTTTTGGATAAAAGAATATTAAAATTTAAATTATAGGAGGCAAACAATGTGCACCTTATTAATGTGCTGCAATGTCAGTTTAGCATAAGGTCCTATTTATTTACAGAATTTAACAATGTTTTATAGAGGTGAATAGCATGCTAGTGCTTTATAAATGGAAATAATAATGGCATACCTCAGTAAATAGAGCTGAAAAGAAAATCAAGAAAATAAGAGCTGTGAAAAGTGCACAAACACTGCTTACAATAAAATAATCACAACACAGAAAAATAATATTTGTAAGTATTTTATTTTTGATTGGCCCCTCCATGATTTCTTTTGCTTCTTGATTTTAAACTAGCACAGGCCTTCTTAAAACAGAAAGTATTTACATGCCCCATTCCATCACAAACCCCCAAAAGTTAAGGGAGCTATGCAAATCATTCCTTTACGTCCTATCATCCAAATGTAAACCCAGTACCGCTGGTGTACAGTGCAAATATGGTGCAGAACCATTAATTCCAATCTGTATACAGCCGTTTCAGGTTGGTGGCCATCATCAGTGCAATGCATGGAAACTATGGCTCTATGGAGTAGGGCTTGGGAGTCAAACATTGATTTTGAACTCAAATAATACCAAGGAATAAAGGGCTTGCCCACTTAACTATCAATGTAGACTTTTCAGACTACAAACCGTACTGGACTTTTTCAGCCCCAATCAGCATGTATGTAGATGTAGACATCTGTTTAAAAAGTTCTGGAACAGAATTTGAAAATTCATATTCATAAAAAAAAATCATACTATTGACAAGAAAAAGGCCCAAATGTCTATAGTTCCCTTCACATACCAGCCCCAATAGATTTCTATATTTTTGCAAAAGGGTAAATGCCATCTATTATGAAGCACCATATAATGTTAACACCTCAGCGCTATAATAGTGCTAATGCCATTTTTCATGGACTCCATTTGCAAGGTATATAATGTTTTTATATTGTATATTCCAAAATAAAATTCCAGCTAAACTGTAACTTTACCCAATATAATGTCATATCTGAAAATCCAGGGACTCCACCAAATCTCAACCAAGTTTTAAGGAACATAGGTGTGCAACTGTAATGCGACTGGGCACACAATCACTACCAACACCAGATATCCAGTTACCAGGCTTTATTAGATAATCCAGGAAATAAACCAAGGCCCATGCACAAAGGTAGGTCTGTCCAAGAAAGTATGGTATTGATGCATAAGGCAGGAGGTACAGTCAAGGACAATCCAAAGACAGGCAGAATTCAAGCAATATCAGAAATCAGGCTGGGTCACTGTTGACAGACAGGTAAATCTAAAGCAGGGAACACACGCATTGATATGGCCAGATCGATGGCCGATTCAAGCTACGTCCACGCTCTATCTTGCACATGTCTAATGGTACTATCCCTGGCACATGTCTAATGCTACAAAGGCTATAACAGGCAATGATGTGCATGACAGATCCTCATTAAACGAGCAGATTGCCCAATCATATTGTGCCACCTGCCACTATAGGAATGGTAAACAATTGGCTTGTGAATCTCCTGCAGATTGAAAATGCAAGCTGAACATGTCCTGTGGTGAGGCAGCAGGGTCCCTAGACTGTATTGTGTACTGCACATCCCCAGAGCCACTAATACTGTTGGCAAAGAAAAGTCACAAAAAGAGCAGTCTCTCAATTAGTAAAAACAAAAACTGTACCTATCTTTAGTATTATTATGGAAGATCAAATCTTAGTTAAACCAAAATGTTGACAAGTAGCCATTTTAGCACCTTAGTGATCAAGTTACTTTCATTTCTCATGATGATGACGAGTCACTAGACTTCGATCATAAATTAAGTTGAACTGTATAACAGATCACATACTTTGGTCTCTATACTTTGCTTTTATCTGACCTTTATAGGAAAAACTTCCTTTGCACTTTTAACATTATTTAACATTATAGTACTGATTGTACATTACATTTGATGGCATCTTCACTGCAACTTGTAAAACAAATGAATGCAAGCTATTTCACAATAAGCAGGTAAATAAATCCTCTGGCATATATGAAATGTGTAAACTCATCCATTTCATAGTGAATAGCAATTATATTTTAAAGATTTCCTAGTTCTGGTCCTTTCTTGTTTGCCAGCTGCAGTAAATCTTTCAAACGATCACATTGGCTTTTATTTTTAAAGATGACCTTTCAAGCACACATTTGGAAATATATTATTTAATCATAAACCAATTTATCTCGCATTTGTCTGCGGTTATTTTTCCCATAATAGCTAATCATTTATGGCAAACATTTATAAATGGAGCATTCCTTTACACATTACTCACATTTAAAATTAGTGACTCCAAATATTTTCTTCCAAACTGAAATGTCCTGCTTTTGAGAGTACATAATGATACCTAGATATATTAGATCACTATCATTCAAGATGAAATACAGGAATGTGTGATGTTATGAAGTTAGTCACTTTTACATGCTCGGTAATTTTAAACCACCCTGACGGTATGCCCGTACTGTGCCATTTTCAATGACGTGGTACATAGCACTGTGCTGTGTTTCCCCACCGTCTCTCCTTTCCTTACACATCAGAAGATGTCAGGGATGTTTGACGGGAAACTGACGTTGCCTCCTTTAACATGGAGGTCAATGGCGCAGGCTCACCAAGGACTGGTGAGCATGCCAGAGTGTAGCTCATGGTAAGCTTGTTTTGTAAAACTGTAAAGCTGCACTCAATGTACTGCCAGGGAGGTTAAGATGATTTACAGCCAATCCAAGCTACTTCTTGTTTGAATAAGATAGTGACAATGCACATTAATCCATTCACCATGGAATGTGTCAAGAAAGATGTGAATTGTCTAAGATGAGGATGGGTGGTGTGAGCTAAACAACATTACAAAGCAATTATGACAAACTACTAAAATAAATTTGGTGGTAGAAAGTGTTTATTATTTGCTATGAGCATGGAATTGTCAATTATATTCCTTTGCAGATAGATACAGGGTTGCCCTGGTAGTATCAATGCTAAACAAATTGCTATACCATTCCATCTGTTTTTCGTGTGGCATGGCATAGCTTTTTGTAAGCCATGGCAAGTGTGGCATGGCATGGCAATGGTAAGCCAGTCAAGTTAATACAATTTTGTCCAAACATATGTTAGCTATAGCAGTTTTAATCTTATAATAATGTACAAACGACCAATGTAGTTTATGAAGCCATAGCCGCCATGTTTCTATCACTTATGTTGTCTGATGTTATCACACTACGTAAGGTTTTATTACTTGCTCTTGCACATTATGCCATTTTCATTGTATGCCTGTCCAGAATATTGGCAAAGCAGAATAGAAATTATGTGAAAACAATAAACGCCTTCATATTTTCCAGAGACTGAACTACTAATGCTCCAGTAGCATCTGAAAGAATGAAACAGTGTCTTAACTCCCACCTACCTCCCCCCATCATGTACTGAAAACATTTTTCAAACCAGACTTTGTGCAAACATGCTGTTGTGCTGCAAGCATTAAAAGGCAATTTAGTACTCAAAGGATTAAAAGCTCATGTTAAATTGAAGACTACACTTGGCATAAACATTAAAAATTGACAGAACACCCTGCACATTAACTTCACCGGAGCCCCATAATTAGCATTTAAAAGTGAAACATAATTTCCTTACCATGCTAATCCACTACCTAGTTACTCATTCATAATGCATTTGTTGAAATACAAATGAAATCCAAATGATTTTTTTGCATTTTATTTTTTGCTATTTTACATCTTACTAGAAAAGAATGAAAGTTATTCATACTGCTGCAGAGAAGCCTGGGCCTTGTATTTACATAATTACATTTGCTTTTAAATCATTACAGGGATGATGCATTATAACTGTGAAGCCATATGAATAACCAAAATTGAAAAAAATGGGGAAATATGTATTTACAGACTGGAATGGACAACATTATCTATCTATCTATCTATCTATCTATCTATCTATCTATCTATCTATCTATCTATCTATCTATCTATCTATCTATCTATCTATCTATCTATCTATCTATCTATCTATCTATCTATCTATCTATCTTTTCATTGATGGTCATTATCCAATAATATACTTCTGTATTTACAAGAGTTATTTGGCAATTCCCCAAAGATTAGGCAGGAAATATCTCCCTCAATAATAGGAAGTTGTGTAGACATATTTAATATTTAAGCAGTGTCTATAGTATGTCAAGAACAAATGCTAAAATGGTAGCAACAGAATTTTAGAGTAGTGGATAATAACTGTAGGGCAAAGAATATCAAAGCAAGTGCAGATTGTGACGCAGGGGAATTACGGACATAAATACCTTATGTTATTTTATATATTAACCTTCTGTTGGAAATCTTGGTGTATGCCCAAGATCATGTTGTCTTTGTCTACTAAGGAAAATAACAAGCACTGTAGACCACATTCAGTTTGACAAAGTATCACTAATATTCACATTGTGACAGACCGGTGGTCTGCCACAGTGTTGATGGTCCATATGCGGCAGTGAAGGGGTCTGCTGGTGTGTATCCAGCAAGATACACCTGCTAGACCCTAACGAGATGGCTGGGTGTGTCTCCATTAAAGGAGCTGGGACCACTCAGTCATGGCTCCCAGATGAGGTTGGAGACAGTGCTGCTGGGTGCAGCAAACACAGGGCACACAGGGAGTGTGTGGCCCTATGCTAATGGCTGCTAGCAGGCAGGCCGTGAAGGATTCCTAAGGGAAGGAACTGTTGTTGATCGGGGCCAAGCCAGGAGGCTTGGCATTTTCGAGGAACTTTGTTTATTTGGATGTCTATTAACCCCTGCAAGGGTAACCCTTTGTTTGGACGGTGTGCTGAAATAAACATGGGCAGGAGCCCTTAAAAGGATAAAAGCGTGTGGACTGATGCTATGCGAGTACACCTTTGAGCTGATTCCCCACAATATGTATTTAGATATTTTATTAACATTAATTGCCTTTGCCTCTCATATTTGTAGAAATGCCTTCTTTTGGTCATACATTCAAAAAGTAAAGGTGTCCAGCTTGATTTTTAATGGATTAGAGCACAATCACGCAAACATGCGCATTCACCACACTCGATTGTGCTCTGATCTATAAACAAATGGAGTCGCAGATGCCCTTCCACAAATCCTACTCGAAGAAAGTCATCCACAGCTCCATATTTGCCAAGCAGGAAACGGAAATGTCCATAAATACTGCTCAAAAGTAATTCCTTTGGAGGGGACCAGGGTCCCCCTCCAAAGGATTGACCGGGAATCTGTCACCTAAAGTGATGCGCCTTGATTCCCATCCAATTGACAAGCACACAAACACAGCAATGTGACGTCACCATACAACGCTCAAATGGGTCATCTGTTGGGACATGGATGAGGACCTTAAGCTTACTATTGTTATAAAGGGCCTCAGTGTGTTTTATGTCGTTTCTTGGATTACCCTGCCTGTGTTTCAACCTTAATGCTGGGAATACACAGGTAGATTCCCATCAGACTGATGCCCAGCCGAGTACAGAGCGATGGCGTTATCAAGGAGGAGCACTGCTGCGCCATGGGTATCGGCCGCAGTCCCCATCCAAGTAATGGAAATTAAATAGGGTTTTCTAACATGTTGAAACCTTGTTCAGCCGAGCTTTTTGGAGCGAAATTTTTGAGCGGACTAAATTTTGTAATAGATTCAAGCACAATCGAGTGCTGTGCCATTTCACAGCACTGCACTCCATTGTGCTCAAATCTATTACAAAATCGAGCAGTGTATGCAAAGCTTCATGTAAGCAGTGTGTTGGATTTTTGGAGGAGCTATGCACAAGATCATTAAAGGGTTGATGTAAGTCTTGAAGAGTGGACATGTAGAATGTTGTACTAGTTGATCCCCATGAGACATGCTGGTGAACCCTCAAATCAAGGTTCTCCAGACATACTGAATTTCTGACCTTGACTTTGGTGGGGTTTTTCTTCAGCTCAAATGCATTTAGAACTTCACTCTAGTTAGTTAAAAAGTAGTGATGAGCGACAAGGCGATTTGATATTTGTAATCTCAAATATCTGTGTTTGTGGTCATAAATGCGCAATGCAATTTAAGACAATGGAGTTCGAGTGTTCAACTGGGAGAATATTCATCATTCCTGTCAAAATAAAAAATCGCATTGCGATCCACTGCAATGAAGGGAATCGCAATAAATCGCAAAAACGCTATTCAAGAGGGACCCAATAGGCTTTTACACATCTAGCCCATCTTCTGGACCACTTCCATCACCTACACCTGGTCCATCTGACAAGTGTCCCACTTCCATATTGATTATTTTAGGAAATCTCATACATATGCCGCTGTGAGGGTGATTTCCGACCATGAATATAATCAACTGGGGAATATCAACATCTACATGATCGCTGCCAATGAGGGTGTAGTTTTGGGATAGTTTAAGACAGTTTAGTCCCATGTCCCCCACAGAAACAATAGGCTGCGTTTGCATTTGTAGAACCATTGACACTACCTAAATATGGTTCTGCATAATTGAAAGTGCTAACTTGAATGAAAGTAGGTCAGGCATTGGAAGGTTGTGATGCTAACTGATGATGTGGAAGAGGATCCAACTGGTCCTTGACTGACTTTTCACAGATGTTTCAGATATTTGCAGTACTGCATAATTATCTATAACTTCAAGCTGTCCATTATTAAAACAAATAAGAGCACTAAGTGATTGATAGAACACTTATGGTTTTGACAGGTGCAAGACAAACATTCTCAGATGCTATAAAACATAAACACTACACTCTCATGGAAGTTGGGAGGCCAACATCCCAAATGAAACATAAAAACTGAATATCAGGTTAGTAGGAAAACCTTCTACCACAAACTAAATTCCCCCTGTGAAACACAAGGGCGTGGGGACTTCAATGACTTCCAAACCCAAATTATGTACAAAACAATATTCAAAGGTCAGTATGTAAAAATAACATTGTCATAACATTTAATCACATGAATAAATACAATACATTTAGTATATATATGATGTCTTGAATATGTGTGTATTATCCACATCCCATATCGACTACAGGGACAGGAAAAGTTAGGACATCCAAAGGATGCAATAAAAACGTACTATTCGTTAGAATGACTTCCTTAGGGGGTTTCAAATAGCAATATGGCGATGTCAATATATGATTCCAAGAAGTAAGGGGCCAGTGCGGGATCACCGTAATCTGGTTATCACTTGGGGAATGGGGAGCCCACAAATCAGACCAAGGCCGCCACAGAAGTAAGGCAGTCATAAGTTCTATACATCAAGAGGTTTCAAAGGTAGCATAAATAAAGTGGGTATCAGCATCAAAGATGCTACTTGATGTGTTTTTGCCTACCAACGACTATAAACAGATTCTAACGCGGTTTGGGGTGGCAGGGTTTATGCAGGAATGTGAAAAGGTTACAGCAGAAATGTAAAAAAGTTAGTGCGAATAATGTGCGAACAATAAAGTGAAATGTACTGCTTTATTCATCCCACATAATATAACATGTACAGCTCTTAATATTACACATTGTGTCTTTATAGCGAAACACATTGAAAACAGAATCATTTTAGGCTATTGTGGTTCCTATATAGTCTCGTACAGCCTTAAGTGTAAAGCATTTTCATGGTTATGTATAATCGTTATTGTGAGCAGCATCTGAACTTGAACTGATATTGTTACACTAGTTTATTTGACTGTATATGCTCCCAGACAGCATAAAGCTCCACCGCGCTGCATGAAATGATTAAAGATGTTTATTTGGATGCACAATTCAAGGCTAGGAATTACAAATCAGAGGCCTAAGGCAAAAAACATTTTTAACTCACAGACCAGCTGTGAGATATAAAGGGGCTACAAGACTCTTCGACGGGAGCAGTGGGATTCTACACTCTGTTTCTACAGAATTGTTTTCATTCATCAAGATAACTTACTTGTTTGTATTTAGAGTTTCATACATCCTGTGTGGGTGAAAGCATGAGTGTATTTACTGTTCTGGGAAAAAAATTCAAGGCAACTGACATTCTGTAGAATTCATCTTACTTAGAAGAGTCAGTGAATTGTGTATTTAGGTACAGTAAATCCAAGGAGCTCTATATTATGTTTGACATATTAGTACACACATATCCCTGATATATCAACTGTTCTTTAACAGAAAGCATGGAGCTTTGTACCTTATTGGAATTCTGATCTTCCACTGATCATAATTTGTGGCACATATTTTGTAGTCTGTTGTATACTATTTGTATATTTATATGGGTGTGACCAAATTAATGTGAAAGCAGTCCATGCTCAAATCTTGACTAGGGTATACCAGATAGCTGTCCCCTTTGTCTGAATTGTTCCACAACATTCACCCATCAAAAACCCAACTGGAATAATTGAGACAGATTGGGGTTTAAATGGCCCAGCAGCCTTTTATTACCAACATAACAAAATAATATATAACGATCATAAAATAGACCATTATAGATTAAAATGAAGGTCCCTTGAAGGCAGTTATCTAGCAC
>CM070033.1:84266126-84373274 GCA_036250615.1 Ptychadena robeensis | reverse complement strand
CCACCTCTCCTCTGACCTTGATGTTGGCTTGTTGTTGTTTACCTGGGATGCTTGGCATTGTAGGTGCTGTCAGGACCCCAGCACAGGGGACACATGGTAATAGGTGACATATGCTGGTCACTTTATGAAGCTGCTCAGGCTTTGTCTAACCTTCCTCCCCAAGAAGAACCCTTCCAATCAAGCCTTAGTCTTCCTCGTCCTAAAGTAATAGCGGTCGGGGGTAAGGATGCCCTTTAGATTGGTGGTCAGTGGGAACAATTGCCCAAAAATTGGTGCTTAAAGTGTTGGTCACAATGCCACCCTTACGGACATCCAAAAAGATTGCTGTCCACGCCAAGTAGCATCACACCCGGAACTAATGGGAGGTCAATTGACCAAAGCTCAAGGCACCCCTAGCTTTTGGAGGTATCAGGGCACCTAAGTTAAGAATGGGCAGTGTAGATGATTGGGATGTTATATATGTTACATGGAAACACAAAATAAAGTTTCTACTATAAGATAGAGCTATTTCATGAAGGTTATTCCGAGCTAGCACAGTCAATGTGTGTGCCTGTGTTTGATTTTTTTTTTCTGTATTTTATGTTTGACTGCCACGTCCTTTTGTGTATCTCATTGTGCTGTACTTCCCGGAAAACAATATGTTAGAAAGATTGCTTTGATCTGGGTCCCAACTGGGCAGGGAGAAGAGAATGTAGTCTAAGCAGGGAGGCAGCTGCCCTCACTATCCCCAACTGCCCTTCTTAGCATCTCCCACTCCTCTACCCTCACATGGCTATTTATATCTACCTTCTGCAGCACAACCTCTCACCATGACTTCTCCTATCACAGTACCGTGCAAGGATACAAAAAAAAACTGCCAACAATAAACAACGCATGCTGCCACAAATAAACAAAGGATGTTCAACTCCAACCAACACAAATAACCACCATATCACTTTTATCATGAACGCTATTCTATTTGTAACACTTGACCGCAAAGAGTGAGCACCTTTACCGTCAAAATACTAGCCTAAAAATCTCCAACGCTGATGGGAATTTTGATTGACGTTAAGGTTTGGATTTATACTCTGAACACTGTACATCGGCAAATCCACACATTGTTGATATCCAATGCACAGTAGCTGGGTCATAGAAGGTCATGATGTACTACAAATTTTTCAAGATCAATAGATACGCTGTTATAAAGGATGCTTCTACTGATCCGATTATCGGTTAAACTGCCCTGCCAAGATGAATGTATCTAAAATTCCAGAACCAGTGCTGAATGCACCTTCTATTTATCAGTCTTTAAGGAGAATTTTTTTTTTTTGCTGGCAGAAAACTCCTTATTATAGCTTTGATGAAAAGTTCTGGAAGAATAATGCTAAATGGAACGAGGTTACCCTATTCCCTGATTGCGTTAAGGAGTCTAATTTTGGCTATATGAATTTGTGATTGTCAGTGTAGTCATTAATATCAACTGACAGCAAGAGAATAGTCACAATCAGTTCAACGACTGCCATTTGAATAAGCATGGGCCTCAGTGTGAAAGAATAGGGAGAGAGCTGATGCCTTGATATAAAATTATAATGTCCTCAAATAGTCAAATGAATAGAGTATTTTTATCGCCGATTGTTCGAGCGGAAACTAAGACTGATGCCGTCCTATTGAAAGGACCTGAGTGATAACTGTATACATTTAATATTGTCCTTGGATAACTGCGATCGTCGTTATATTGAAGAAAGTATTTAATCAGTTCCTAACGAAATATTCCATGCCGACGCAGTTTAGCGCTGTGAACTGGACGTATGCCTGTGCCCTATCCTGAGACTGTACAAAGTCCTATAGATTGCATCTATTATTGTTATTGATATAAAATTGCTTTGAAGGTATAAAAATAAACAACATGACAGTTGCCTAAAAATACTTTATATGGAGTTAATTTGAAAAGTAATCAAATCTAAAAATTTCATACAAATCTAGGAAAGTTAATTCAATGTAATGTGACAATGAAATAAATGTTTGATCCTAGCTTTATTTTTTATGTGTCCAACCTAAATATTCTTTTTTTTAAAACAATATATGTAATTTCATTCTTCTTGCCATGCCGGTCTCTTTGGTTTTAATTTGGTGTGCTGTTATATTGTTAAAACCCTTTAATATTTTTAGTCTCGGTGGTACATTCGTGTCCAACAATTATTTGTTTACAAAATAATTTGTCGACTTTTTACAGTTGCATAAAAAACCAAAAAGAGGTCCAAATACAGGGCTGATCGTTTGTATGTCTGAATATTTTCTTCTGTTATACAATAACACGCAATGGCGTGGCTTTTTGCATACATGTAGATATACCCAAATGTGCCCCTATATAATGAATGGTATTTATTGAACACAAGTGTTATGTTCGGCTTGTGGTTGTTCCAGTCCAAAATTTTTATATTTTTATTTAAAATTTAGCCGTTCTGCCATCAATATGCGTTGGGGTTAATATTGACATGGGGGATCTTTTGCATTGTTCTGGTTAGGTTTTGACACAAAAGGAATACCATGTATAGTATTTGGAATCTCATCTAGTGGCCATCGTCTCTAGTATTAGTGATTCAAGCAATTTGTATATTTTGTGGGTAGATCCTCACAAAAAAAGAGGTAATGGAGTTGAATGATACATAGGTTCTCGCTGGTTGTAGGGCTGTAAGACTTTCAGCACCTCTTCAGCTGTCTAGTGTTCCTTAGTTTGTGGTCAGTGACCCTTGACCTCCAACAGATCATAGCAAATCAATACTGATGATGAAGTCACTCGTCATATGGAGGTGTGAAAGGTCTCCCCCCTCCCCCGTACTCCCTTTTTTTTTATACTGCGGCCTTAAAAATGTGCATGTTCATGCCATAGGGAAATTCAGGTTGAAGAATTATACAATTACCATACAATTTCTTTTAAATATAACCAATATAGTTGATTTTTCATTGTATAATAGGTAACCTCTAATGTGTTATTGTGAATTTCAGTTTTTATATCAAACATAATTTAGAATATGCCCTGTACATGAAGAAGTTCCAGTGTTATGTGATTTTAATACATATTCCAGACACACTTGGTTAGGAGCACTGTGCGTTATGTTTTAACCTATAACAGCTCAGATGTAATTATTCTTTAAAATCAATATTGTAAAACAATGACAGATGACATTTTATTAGTTACAATGGATGGCTGCTTTACGCACATCTTTGCTGCCTTGGCCGCCTTGTTAAATAAGCATGATCGTTTGAGGATCTTAATTTTTGTATAAGCTCCCAAATGCAATAACAATTCTGGCATAACTGCTGTGGGTTAAGAAACATCCCAGAGTTACAGAAATGTGCTGAGCCAAGAGAGACAGAGTAATTAAAAATAATGTGTCTATGAAACCACAACACCGCTGCACCACTTCAGCTGTATCACATTTGGTAACACAGCACATCAAGAAAGTGCATGGGCCTGGAAACATCATCATTTGGTGTGCGCAAAACCCTTTTTCAGGCAAAAGCCACTTGTCAGATGCACAGCTAAATAGTGCCACCTTGTGGAAATGTCCTCGTCATTGCAGAGTTAGGCTCTTTGTTGCATGAGAAAAATATCATTTGTAGGTATGGAAATATGAAGCCAAAAAAGATACACTATGCTCTTAAAATAGGTGAATTCCCCATAAACCTTTAAATGTAATTTGTTTATATGCTGTGTCTTTAATTGGTTATCACGGATAATAGTAACACTTGTTTTGTTTTTTATAGGTTTCGGATGCCAGTTCAGAGAAATTCTTCAGCACCATCCAAAAAAATGGTAAGTTTGTCGTTGATTGTAATAATTTCTATTATATGGTTTATTTATGGAGATCCCTCCACGTCGTTATAACTCATTTGGGTAATCCTGAATCATATGCAAATTGTTTGAATCAGTGAATGTCGTATATTTGCACCTTTAACGACTGTTATAGCTAGGTTACAGCTAGAAGCGCATATAAGCCTAAAATTATTTAAATCAAATTAATTATAGTAAACTGATTGACTCATAATATGTTCGGTGTTAGAGATAAATTAAAAGTAGATACAGTAATGAGTCTATATTATTATCATCATTCCTTGACTAGAAAATGGAGAATACAAAACAAAATGGCTTATGTATATATGCCAATAGATATTAGAACTAAGAGTATATATAAGAAGTTATACCCCTTATAAAAGGCACAACAGCGCCAACATATTACAATAAATTGGATTACACAAGCATTTCTATATCATTTTATTGCAAAAAGAATAAAGCCAAAATATTATTTTGTTTAGTCTTTTTTTGGTCATCAGGGCAAATCAGATTATTGTAAATACTGTAAATATATATATCGTATGTTGGCAGATATTATATATTTTGTGCAGTATATGGTATGCAAACCTTAAAATGGCTGCCATTACGTTAAACGCTGCTTCATTTTGCACAAAGTAGAGGACATCTTTCATTTTATTCAGCTTTGGATTGATATGAAAAATTCATGATGCACAAATGTACACAACCGCGAAACTCACTGAATCCCTCAAATTAGGTTATGATGGTGTGAAGCATTATGAATGCACTTTGAAAGGTACACTGTATACCAAATTGACAAAAAGGGACAAAGAAAGAAAACAGCAAACAAATACTCACACAAAAGCATTTAAAATAGCACAACATTTCTTTGGAACCATATAAATCCACTTGCGACCAGTGGGTTGAATCTTACAATGGAATTGTAGTGGAATCTGAATATACAATCTATTGATGTTTGAATGATGTATTTGGAGTTTTAGTAAGGCAGTTGTTAGGTTTTAGCTGGAAGAAAGAAAGGCAGCCTGGTCAATCAACATTCCTACCTGATGGTTTGTTTCTGGGGTGAAGGGCCCACTTCACCAAGAATGAGGCGTGATTGATGAAGAGGATCCCTTGTTCCCCTCCCTCGGTTTTCTTTTTCTTCTGTCAAACCTATTTCCCATATTTCTATTTGTGTTTACTTACAGGGGTTGATTTGTGGCATCTATTTGGTTTTGAATAAGCATCCTTGACAGCAAGACTTTCTTGTGAGGCTTTCCTCTGTTGTGATGTAGTTCCCTTGAAAGGATTAAAGCTTCTTTGTGTATTCTAAAATCAACATCAGCTCTTCTAGGCTTTGCTTGGGAATCCATACACAAATAAGCTTTTTAGTGGATGGTAGATTATTCTTTTGGCCTCTATTTCCATGAAACTGGGTCCATTCTTCTCTGTTCACGAGTCCTCTCTTTCTTGCCATATGTTAATTCTTGCTGGTACTGTGAAAGGACCTAGTGCTCTATACATAGCCCAGGTGCCAGGAACAAAATCAGAGAAAATCGGGCTTACTAGAATGTATTTTTAGGCATGGGGGAGAAAAAAAAATAAAGTAGAGAGAGCCTAAGGGGAGTTTTTCATAGGATTAGCTCTGTAAACAGCACATCTAAAAGAACTTGAAAGGAGATCCTTGGCTATAGTGTCAATTCGAGCTAAAAAACAGGTGCAAGTACTCTTGTGTATAATGCTTGTGTGAGACAAGAAAGGGTTTTGGCTGCAGTGTGTTCAGTGATTTGGTAGATGGGTAGTTGACAATGCTGTCAAGGAGCTGTCAGTTTGATGAACATCATGTTTAAGTTCTTAAACAAAGTAGGTTTGTCTATTTTTAAAAGTCATGTTTTTTTTCGCATTGTGTCGTACTTCTTGCCAACAGCAAAGAACACACTGAAAGGAAGGTCAATTTTCTCCTCTCTGAACCATATCTGTATTCTAAAAAGCCGCAATTCACAAGGCATTGCGAATGTACAAGGTTTGTAAATGGGATTTAGACATCGATATCCAATTAGAACAATACATTATGTATGATTAATGAGATTTCCTAGATTAGCAGTTTAACACTCTTTAATCCTAGGGAATCTGAAGACTAGTTAATTGCTGTATCAGCGTTTTCGAACTCTTTCGTGTTGTCTTTAAAGCAATCTGTGCAGCGTAGATATCTCAGCGTTGACATGTGTTAAATATACTTGGCCTCCTGTGCACAAGCTTGGGAGGTGGATTGAAATAGAATCACTGTATTTCATTGACGGAAGACAGTTGTGTGACATGACTGTTTTTCTTCCTTTTATAAATGTTTCCTAGTCTTGGCTTTGTTTCAAGCTCTTTTATGGTTCTTTGGTTATTAAGAGCAATTGTGAAAATAGACATTTATGCCCTCGTAAAATGGACATTATTAAATAGTACTGATTGGAAATTTGTGTAATTTGTATAATATGAGGTATCAAAATGTGTTCTTTTCTCGTTTTTAGGAATTATTTTGATATGTTATAGCCTTGCAATACTAAAAAATATTGTATCTCGCTGTGACAGGGATTCTAGTGTTTTAGTAAAATATGGTGCAATAACATTAATTAATCCCATTTAGCAATGGAAATGCACCAGTTGATGCCAAAACTCAAGACAATCTGCTTACTTTTAGAAAAATTTAAGCCAAATGTTTTTGGTGTTGTCTGGTCTGGTATTGAATAAAACCAAATACATTTGTTTCAGAAAAAAATTTTGCAAATAGCTTTTGCCAAATTTCTGGAGAATAGGCACTTATCAGATAGGGTAATTATTTATAAGATATTGTATATGTTTAGCTGTCCTGGAAGTAGATTGTCAGCTCATTACATGACATGCGCTGATATTGAGTGATATTAAAGTATACCTTGAGCGTGATGATGGTTTATATGGATCCTTGTCAAAGCAAAGCAACGCCTCATGTTTGAAGGCCAATGGGTGGCTTTTCACATCCGTGGTAAAATGTTTTTCTTGAAAATGTATGTTTATTTGAAATAGGATTTCTTTTTTGTTGCTTCACAATCTGGATTCCATTCAGCCAGTTACCATTCCAATTAACTAACAATTATTTAACATTAACAGTAATTACAGACGCCAGTTAAGCGCCTACAGATGTCAACTGTTAGCTTTGTACCTAATCACTCAATGAAATGGAGAAAGTTCAACAAACATCAATTAGCCAAGCAATTAGTATGACTTAGGAAAGAACATGCTATCATGTGTGAGCTGATTCAATTTATTTTATTTTGGCAGTAAAGCACACAGCTACAGACAAGCAGCAATACGTTCCCCAGATAAGATAAAGCTGTATTGTTCGGTTGTTTACATAAGACTTCTGTACTCCTTTTTTTATGTCAACCCCCACTATCCAAGACAAATATATTTTGCAGCCGAGGTTGTCAGCTTAATGAAGGGTAATTGTATTTGCTGTTTGATAAGTGCAACGTCCTTTAAGAGCTGGGTCCATGTATAATGGGACAGGGTTAGGTCGGATATGGATGATGACATGACAAGGTGCTAGATGCACAAGCCAGACTAAGCCAAGTCCTTTTATGTAAAGAATCTTCAGGTCACTAAAGGATGATGATAAAAGCCTGCTTGATTTAACCAAGGCTTCTAACCTTCTGGGATAATGGGGGGTCAGTAAGTGAAATGGAATTTATAACAGTGAAGCAGACTGTAGATGCAGCATATTATACCCAATCACACCCAATACCCCATATTATACCCAATCACACAAAGAATAGTTTTATACTGTGTACTTAGTAAATACTTTTTTATACTTGGTAAAAAATGATAACACACTTGTTATTGGGCCCCTAAAGTCTGTAAAACTTATCCTACACTCCTTTAAGGAAATCTGAGACCACTTTTGTTTGTTAGTGGCAGTCATCTACATAGATATTTTATAATACAAATGTAACTGGAAAACAGCTAGATTCGTATATAAGCAAATCAGAGAGTAGTGTCCAAGTAAAAAATCCTATAAGCCCAATGTCACAGAGATATGTCCCGCACAAGCTATGAGATTTATGCCTAACCTAATTCATATATAATTCCATCCTCTATCACATTTGGTGGAATTCACCACAATGCCCAACGGTTATGTTTCAATTATTTCTGTCAGTTTTTGTCAATTTACAATTTTAGTGTATTACCTAACATGGATTGTAACACGTCCATTGTTAATATAGGTTTTGCTGTCAGGGCTGTGAAGAGAGATGAGTTTAGAATGGGAGATTTGGGTTTCTAACTTTTCCACATCATGTATCATAATGTTGCTTGTGTTATGTTTTGAGAATAGCTTTGCTGATGGCAAAATTCCAAAGTAGAGCCAGCTATACACGCAAAATTCCGCAGACAATTTTTCCATGGCCCACAAAATCACCCATGGATTGTATCTGCCCCCACGGAGCGACTGATCAAGGTAGACCAAAATCATGATCGCCAGAGAACGGACACATCCTTTTCTCTGGTCGATAGCCTTACTTTTAATAGGGAGAGGGGTCACAATCAGCGGCACATAAAGGGTGCGCTCTGATTCTCTGAACGACCGGCTGCAGCGTAATGACATCATCACGCTACAATCGGCCGTTCAAGGATCACGCTGGTATCGCTGCTTGTATCGCCACCTTTAGACTAATTTCATGACTTCCTGCCTTTTCTGCCCCATAGCTGGTCTTGCTATACACTAGTGAGACTCTGAAGCTTCAATGCCACAACTAATTACAATGTAATAGATCAGTTAACATTTAATGAATATGCCTGCTCGTTCCTGGCACATTGGCTTAGTTACCTCAGGATTCTGTGAGTCATTATTGAGTCCCAATCCTTGCAAAGCACATTCATCTGACTTATCTGGTTTTATTAAATGGCTGGGATATACTGTGCATTAGCATGATCCTCCACAGTCATTTCAGGGTGGCCTAATACTGGACCTTTAGACCTGTCAGATAGATCTGTCCATGTACTGCTTGCACAGCTTGATGCCAGGTGCAATATTTTAAGCTTGTGAGTTCATGCTTTTATTTTTATAGCTTTCATCAATGTTTTTTAATGAGGCAACATCATTCTCTAATTTGTCCAGGAGGTAAAGGCTAATTCCAAGTGAATGGTTGTCAGGGCTATATAAAGAGCTAGATCGTTAATCTGAGTTGTGTTTTATCACAGTGGAACAAAGGCAGTAACAAAGTATTTATGAGCCTGAAGTTATCAGTGCTATTATTCTTCGGATTTTGTGGCAAATATGATTGTTGCTTCACCTTTGAGTACATGCATTCACACACGCACGCACACTATCAGCTGGTGAGTGACTCCTACAGAATGTCTGTTTGGATAAGGTGTGTTGAATAAAGCTTGAATGAGCTGTTTAATTGCTTAGTGCAAACTTTTGCTTTAAAGATAGCAAGCTGGAAAGCAAATTGTTTTCAAGTGTTCTTTTGGAAGGAGAATAGCCTTAAGTGCACATATTAATTGACTGATTGCAGGAAGTGTACATATTTGGATTTCTTCAAGAGTCCATTGAAAGCACTATTGTCTCTTATCTGTTGCTTTTCACTCGCTGTATCACAGATCTTGAACCATCATTATTAAACTTTAATTGATTCATGTATGAGGCATCCTAACATCCAAACTAATGCGAATGCTTTAATATTTAGAGGCTCAACACTTGTTTGTTTGCTTATGTATTGTAGGCAACATTTACTGTTAGTATGTTTAGATCAGTCATATAGTATGTAACTTTTACTAATGTAACCAGTCCAGATATTTCTGTTGATAACCTTGTGGTATTGAGGTTATCTAACATATTATGGCAAACAGTGGTTTGCTGATACAATTTCTGTGCAGTCCACTCACCAAATAGAAAAGGTTTAATCTTTCAATGAATTGAACTTTAAGAATGTGGGATAACAGGTATATACATCAGACCTTTTACCTCCTCTCATCTTTAGCACCAATATTTAGAGTTATAATGCTGGGCATACATGGGTCGATTCCTGTGCAATTCGAGGAGCAGTCAAGTGCAGTGTGATGATGTCATCACCCTGCGCTCAAGCTTCCTCGTTATCATAACAAAGCACTTCTGCGCCATCGCTCCCGACCAATAATTAGGCTGGGGACTGAGGTTAAGTAATGCCATCCAAAGTAACGGACGTTTACCAACATGTTGGTTCCCTGTGAGACCAAGCTCAATCGATCCCGCTCGAAGGAAGCCTGGATGGCTCACATTTTTTAAAGATTCGAGCATTGTGCTCGAATCTATTAAAAATCAAGTGTATGTCTAGCTTTAGATTCCTCTGTGACAATGATCAAACCAAATAATGATATTATGTTTTCCTAAATTACTCTCTGTAATGTAGGATAACAAATAATTTATCACATAAATTAACATAAAAGAAAAGAACTATACTATTGTAACTGCCTCTTGGGAACATAAAATTTTATAATTGTTAGGCAACCAAACCACTAGTTGTAAAAACATATCCAACCTTTGCTGTAGTGCCAAACTTACGTCATGTTTCCAAATCTGAGATACCAGTTTTGGACTGAATTTAAGCTATTTACCAAGCATTTTTGTTGCCTTCATTTACAGATTAATTCCTACGATATTCTAGATAACCCTCATAAAAGGAAAATCATATCAGGCTGTCAATAAATTGAAATAAGATCACACTTTTTTTAGTCCTGATGAGTGACTGTTGTCACATTGATTTGTTCTCTATCAGCAATCATAATGATTAGTTGTTAACTCCTACACAGCCTGATTAGTGCTGGTTGCATCACCACTAAAATAGAAATGCATGAGTTCAGTGAAGTTTAAATATCAGTTTTTTTTTTTATATTTTGGTATATTTTTATTTCACCAATGTAAATGGTTATATGTTGTTGTAGTGACACATTGAAGCTGATTTTTCAGGACTTTCACAAGCTGGTATTTCCAATCATGTTTGCTCTAAGCTTTGTAAATCCACTAATTGTCATCCCAGTGTTACAATGATGTGGGTGCCAGTTAAGTTGTTTGGCACCACCATTTTTTCGATTCCAAGTAAGCTATCAATCCCAAAGGATATGGCATTCTCTAACAGTCAACATCTTGTCAAAAGATAATAGGGGGCTGGTGCAGCTTAGGTTACTTATTCTCTGAGGGCACAGTCTCCTTGGAAACAGACTCCGGAGGCACATTCAAGAGTGACTTGCCTATTGAGCACGGGCTGGCCGTTAACAAGGGGGAGAACATCTACATATTCTGCATCTTGGATACAGCATTAAATGATGCTTGAAACATGGTAACATGCAATAACACTAGTACCAAGAATGAATACAGCTAGCAATGCATTAATTATGGTTCACATGTTGAGAACAATTGAACTGGATGTCTTTCAGTGCTTTACTGTTGCGTACAGTAATTAAAATTAGACATGCAGTACATATATATATATATATATATATATATATATATATATATATATATATATATATACAACTTTATCTAGGTGTAACTAGGTGTTGTATTTTGTGAAAATGTAAAGCAATCTATTTATTATATATATATATATATATATATATATACATATATATACATATATATCACATAAAAATATGCAAATTCTTAATTGAAAAATGTGGCACCGTGTTGAAACAAATAAATAATAAAATGTTATCTGTAGCAGTGGGTCAAATTGGCTGCATTGTTAATGACAGCACATTCTGTCATTAACAACTGGTACCTGTAGCGGTGTTCCTGTTGGCTGGTGGCAGTTAAAATATTTTCTGTTCCTGATATAACCATACAATTTGCCAACCAAAGTGCTGGTACAATCAACTTTTGTTCTACCAAAACCATCTAAACCTTCCAATCACTATGTATTCTATCAGGGAGGATCACGCGCTACATAGTTGTTTATAGATGTAAAGGAAATTGAATGGTGAGATCTAAACATGTATGGGGGGCTTTACACATCCAATAGCAGTTCTAATGGCCCTAATGACAGAAAGCAGTTGTCAAGGTAAACATAATTGGAGTTCTCTTCCTTTTTGGTTGGTGTACACAATGCCTTAAATACCTTGGATGGGTTAACAAATAACTTCTCTCTTATTATGAATTTCCATGAACCATATATGGAAGTGTTAAGCTTGGTTTAATTTTTTAGCTCGATCAACTTAAATAACTATTGTTTTTAACTGTATTGATCCAAATAAAAAATCGAGCATGTTGGTAAATTTCAGTCGATCGTTAAAGTATCCAAATGGGTTTTCTTGGTATTTCCATTGATTTGTATCTGGTGATACTATGGAGCATGCACACAGAATGGATCAGTTGTAAATCATTAACAATATGATTTTCAAACGATCAAGTTGATCTAATACAAAATTGAGCCGTGTATACACAGTTCTAATGCTTACATAATAAAGTTAATCAGTAGTTTAGACCTACCAATGTTCACTCCACATCCTAAATGGGTTTGTGCACCTTCCCATGTAACAACACTTCACCTGCCAGTTGGTCACTCACTGAACTCCATATTGCTCACTTCAAAAGTTATAAATCAGTTATTTTAAATATGCTCGTAGTTTGAGAATAGGACTTTTCCATGGCATTCTACAAATTTATCAAATTTATCTTGTAATATGTGGGCATACCAAGTGTGCATGTTAATGTTGAGAGGTGGAATGGCAGACAAACATCCCGAACAGTGGCCTTATCCCAGGGGAAGCACTTGCAATATGGATGAACAGTCCAACCCAGCGGATTGCCATTTCCCTGGAGCACAGCTGGCTAGATTTGTCTGCTGCTGTCTTTGTAAGATTACTAGGCTTAGATCTGTACTCTCAGTGGGCAAGGATTCAAACGGGAATTTCCAATTCAGCCAATTGACCTTTCTGCTCAATTCTGGCCTTTGGTTTTCTGTTGTGATTGTTCATAGCATATAAACTATAGCCATTCCATCTCTGGGGAAGAATCGATCATCCAGAATATATTTTCACAGTCAGTCACTGTTGTCCTACAAAGAGATATATTGCTCGGCTTTCACTTGACCAATAGAATCTTCTGTCCACCATTTAATGCCTGTGGGCAGCTACAGGACATCTGTCCTCTGTGAAATTTTTTCGACCATATGTGACAAGACAAGCATACAGCAGGAACTTTTAGCTTTTGTAGGCAAAATTCAGGGTTGTGTTAAACTAAATACACCTCCTTTTTTACTATATCATTAAATGTCCATTCAAACCAGACTTAAACATTTTCCAAGTTACAATCATCTAATAGAAAGAACCATTTGCTAAATGTTTGAAATATGTTTACCTTGTATTTAGCATGCTGAAAACAGTAAGAAATTAATGGATAATGGATATTGTTAAAGTACAGTTGATATAAATTGGTGAAATTAAATTGTGTTCCTTAATAAACAAGTATGTTTGTAAAAAAATGCTACATTCAGTTTTTTGCTTACTTATAGTGTGATATTTTCAGTTTCCTGAAGCCATTTTGAATAAGTCCCTGAAGTAACTAGCGTGACATTTCTAAGGCTGTCATTGCCATGTGTCACCACTATCTGCTGTTCAAAGATTTGCTGTGACGTTAACCAGTCACTACTGACTGTTATTGCGGAAGAGTCACAGCACCCACTGGATTCTGGCAGCTGCACAGTGCTTTTGGGTTTGTTTAGCCCAATTATTTGCTTGTCAGTCAGCAGCCGGGGTGTTGAGCAGGTATTGTTGAGGTATTTTTGTCCCACTGAACTGCTATAGTCTAATGAGGCCCTCAGGTGAATGCCGATCCTGTCAGCTAGGTGCTAAGATGATGTGCTGTTGAAAGATTGGGTGGCAATTAGATTGTTTGAGAAAGATAAGATACATGGCAAAGTAAATTGAAGTGTAGCGGAACCTTTTGAAATGTCAAACTTTTCGAGTAAATTGTTCATGCATGTGCTCAGGTATATAAAATATACATAGGTTGTTCAGGTTGATGGGATATATATTTGTTGTATTTTAACTCTTCAATAAACAGGCTACAATTTTGTTTTAATAAATATCTGGGGAGTACATAGGTGTATATTCTAGTTTTCCAGTTTCGAAAACCTAGTTGACCACAAGCTATTGTTTGACAATAAACACAAAAACATATATCACTAGTGCCCAGGCAAGGGTGTCTCTTGCACCGTGTTGATCGCCATACCCATTAGTAGAGATTTGCCAAGCCAATCTTGATACATCTATATAAATCTCCAGATATATATGATCAATAGTAAGGTATTAACATATTAATTCAGGATGCTAAACTCTAGGTATTGGAATTCATTGGTTGATAGATTTAGGTAACCTGTTATTGATTTAAGTAACTTGCAAATTTCCAGTCTACTTATCTTCAATTACGTTTTCGTAGTTCAGGTGCCTGTTTCAATTTCAAACACTCCCCATTCTTTTGTGTATATATAAATCATACAATGAATTAATGCAATAAAAAGGACTGGTGATAGTTAGGAAAATATATGACACAAAAAAATCACTTTTGTCAATGTAAACCACCGCCTGTCAGCATTTACATTTTGACTTTAGCTCAAATGTGAGGTTGGTACTTTGTATTTTGTCGTACTTGAAAATGCATGGATTCAAGAAGACATTTTCCATTGTTTGCTCCTTTGTACAAGAAAATGGCTTTGCTTGCTGATCATCAGCTGGTAACATAGAAGTCACCTGCAGTGTGAAGCACCTACTTGACTGGCTGAAAATTTCTGAAGATTACAGTGCCCAAAGATCAACTAGAAGGCCTTGAAAGCTCTGTCAAGAGCCTTGTAGTTTCTAGAATGAGCATAATACATACACAGATTTTAGCATCCAACCGATCAATTTTTTTCAATCGTACAATTGGAGATTGATTGATGGAAAATAGAATATACTCCACATGGAATAACCAATTTTTGATAGATTTTTTTTTTTTGATAGATTTTTTTGGAATCGTAATTTGTACTCAATTTGTACTCAACCGATCAAAATTTTCCGACATGTCCGATCATGTTTTGATCGATTTTTTTCACAATAACGATCAAATTTAATTGTTTGGACCATGTGGGCATGCACCAATTTTCAGTCGACCAATCTAAAAATTTATCGTTTTTAATCAGTCGGCCGCTAATATCTGTGCATGTATGGGGGCCATAAGACAAAAGTTGACAAGTGTTTTTAAGTAGGATTGGAGGAGTTTCTTCTCTGTCTGGTAAATGTGTGAGGGGTCATGTGTGATGACGGACTGCATATTTACTCTTCATTGTTGCAAATCCATTTCCCTGGATTTTATGATGAGAACATATGGCAAGGCTCATATTGCAGTTTCATTCACTTAAGTTAGTGATCAGCTCTGGCAGTATCACAGTATATAAATAAATATGTCTACTAGGCTTTCAGATCTACAAATAGATTATGTTGATGTAATGATAACATCAAAGGCAAACACAAAGGGTTTAATTTCTCATAGTTGCTATTTCTGTTTTTAATTTGTCTATTGTTTGTCTATTGTTATTTCCTACACAAACCTTGGCACTTTTGACTTGGATCTCTGGATTAAAGGAGTTATGTTGCATTTGACAATTGTCATAAAGCTTACTAAGTTGGATATAATTCAATGTTGGACGAAGCTGCTGATAAACCGGCAGCCTAATTGTAAATGTTCCTTAGAGCAGCACACAGGGAGCACATCATGGACACTAGTGTGATGCTATGCTGGTTAATTCACTTCTCCAGCACACTGCACTAGAAAGCATCTCACTGGGCAGCCATAAATTGGCTGCCTGATGCATGCACATACGCTGTTACAACATGTAGATGTGAATGAACCCCTATTGTGTGCAAGGAAGCATTTTAAATACCCAAAGAAGGGCATCGAAATACACTGTTTTATTATCCTACTAACATAATTTGCTATTAATTAACATAATTTGCTTCCAGGATAATAGGACCCAAAGCATAGGTTTTGTAAATTTGGATAAAAGTTTGGCATTGGCAAATGTATCTGTTAATAGGGAGGGCTCATTTGTGAAGATTGTGGGGTGCCCTGTCAGCAAAAATGTTTGCATATTATATAATAGCAACAATGCCCAAAGTTTGGCTAGTTAGACCCTGAAGGTTCTTCAGAAATTACATTCCCCTATGTTAGTACTATCATATGACCATAGTAGTCCATTGACTGCATAAACAAAGTTGCTATCCTGTTGATTTGAATTGTTACATGCACAAGTTGTAAGAGATTAAGGGAGACACTTGGCTTATATAATGTGGACTAACAGTTTATTTTAACATGTCACTTTGGCCTTTCAGTTTATCGCAATCTTTAAGGAATGCTGCATAATAACATGAGGATGTTAACACAAATGTATCCACTAAAAGCAAATTCTTATATTTATTTATTTTTACTCAGTGAATGTCTGCAGTCTGTAAAGTTTATGTTGTAATTTTATCTTTTTTATGTTCATGGTATGCAGGATTATTTTGGTTCATTCATCTCATTTAAACAGCTGTCTGCCATGAGATAATCCTGTATTGACAAAGAAATCCCCCCAAACAAAAATGGTTCAGTGATGAGTGGAAAGGTTTGTCGGATGGTTACTATCCATTAGATAGTGCGGCATTAAACTTTAAAATGCAGCAGAAGGGCAAACATTAGATATCTGCTATCTTCTTGCACCAAAATCCCTTTAATCACATCAATGTTTAAAGGATCAGGCTGGAAAATGGTCTCCAACTATAGCATTTGAGCACCCTAAATTATGCAAACAAAACATTTCCCTTTGTTTGGAATGGCAGGTGCTTGGATTAGCAGGGGGGATTAGTTTTATACTATATACCAGACAAACCTCCTAAGAATTTACAATTGGGAATTATAAAAGGTATGATGCATATAGAAAAACTCAGGTTGGTGTAAAGCCCCCCATACACCACATACAATTACCATGCAACTTCTGTACAACCAACTTTTCTTCTACCAAAACCATGTAATAGGAGGACCTTTCTACACCTTCCAATCACTATGTATTCTATCAGGGAGGTCGCTATACTACATAGTTGTTGGTAGGTCTCATGAAAGTTGTATGGAGGAATCTAAAGGTGTATGGGGGGCTTAAGAAACACTGACAATTGGATTTCTTTTAATACTAGTATTATTTCCTCATACTAGATTCCAAAAAGCTTGCAAGTTGGAATGGTAACACTCAAGTTCACAACTGATCAGGGTTACAAATAGCTCTAGTCCTGGAAATTTTGCCATGGTGGTTTTAGATATGGTGGTATGGCTATGATCGAATAAACAGATATATGTATTTGAAGAGTGCGTGGTTACTGCATATATCACATTTCCCAAAGAAATGAATCTCAATTTCTTTTTGGAGTTGTTTTACCTGCCAGTGCATTTGCACCTGCTTCATTGACCATTGTCTAAGATAAGGTAGAATGTGTTGACCAAGGAAACACAAGATGATATATGTAAAATTAATAAGTTATTCAACTTACATTCATTATATATGGGCTTTTGTGAAAACACAAACCTTGCTAAAATCATCCAATCCATATTTTCATTTTCTATTATAAACACTATAGATGGATTGAACAGCATATCAGTTTGAAGCTATCTGTAGAGACCCACGAGTTACCCACTGCCTATCATTATTACCCACTATTTGAAGAACCAGACACTAGTATACCAATGTCAAGTTTAAGAATATACACAAATATGGAAAACTTATGTCTGGTTGCTCAAAAAAAAACAGTTTAATGATGTGCCCTGGGGGACAAGTGCAGGCCCTTCAGAAATACAAAACGAGGCAACATGTCAGCTAGAAAATATATATATATTTTAGGCTCCCTTTTTGTGTTACATATTCACGCTATTTCTGCTTTGCATAAACAGCAGAATCCCAGAGGAGAGTCCCTCTGTGTTTCAGCATTTGATGGTCACTTATAAAAAAAATTAGCATTTTTCAGACTTGTGCCTAACATACACATATTAGCGTATTAGAATTCAAACTGATTCATCAACTTTTACTCACAACAGATTGTTTTCTTTGACAATCCTCTATGATTAAAGGCTGTTTTACATTTCCCTAAGGAGCCTAGGCTACTCCCGCAGCTGCCATTTCCCTATAAAAATGAACATGAAAGATGAATTTAGCCTGACCCGGGGGCAGGATTAACAGCCTGTGATGTGTCACATCAGAGTGTAAGGGGAGGCTTTTAAGGCCTCTGTCATCTGTTATGACAACAAAGAAGAAAAAATCTTAAATCTTAAATCCAAGTATAAAACATTCCTGTCTGTTTCACTAGGAGATTACAAAGCTGAATGGATGGATTAACCCTTGGTTATATGGCTGTTACTTAGTAAGATCCAGGAACTGTGCTTAGAATTATAAATCAACCCATCCTTGTTGATTAAAAGTTAGCACAAAGAAAATCAGGTACTCCCAGGAAAAAGATGAGCAACCTAAAACTTGCCTCTCTCAAAATGGAAGAACTATTACATGTCATTATTTAAACATTTTAGAAATTAATATTTCAGTTAATATTGTAATGTCAACCCATAAGTTTTTTGGACATGACTGATTTAACCAAAACACAACTCAGCTTTGGCTTTCTTATTGAATGAAATACGGGTTGTCAATAGTAATAGTTAAATGAATGATTTGGGCAAAATCTTTGTTGGACCGAACACAGTCCCTAATTTGCCAGACAGAACACAGTAAGCTGTTAAATTAGCTTCAACCTCTTTTTAGTTCTTCCTGTATCTCTATAAAGACACTAGACTTTCAGTGTGATCGTCTTGGGTACAAATCTAGTGTAGGTGTTTGAAAGGTCCTTTAGTAACTCTCCGTACCAGGTCACCTCATCTTCTCTTTTCCACAGGAATGAATTGGCAACCTGGTAGTAGCTGAGAAGAAGTTCTGTAAATCTGTTGCTGAAACAAATCAATAGGACCTCAATTAATTGTCTGTACGGGTCTTTGTGTATTATTCAAGACTTGTTAGTATATCTAGTAGAGTTGACAACATATCAGATTGTGATGTTTATTCTGATTAAGGCCAATCAATCGATTTTTTTTCTTTACGGTATATATTTACATGGTCATTTGCCATGCTGCTGTCAAACGACCGGGCTCTCCTGCCAGCAAGTACCTGCAAGGTTGTGGGTCATTTAGATTACGACCCTGTGAAAGTAAAAATGGGTGCAAGTTCGAAAACCGACCGCCTCATGCCGCAGCTGCGCTAACTGGTCGTTTACCAGGTGGTCAACAACTGCCCGTGTAAACTAGCGCTTATAGTGACATGTCTTCACCACATGCAATCTCTCATCCCTAGAACATTTTCAACCCATAAAACTTCTGAAGTAGTTAGTGACCACAATTTCCTGTCTGTCATTTTACCCACATCCTCCAAATGTCTGAGTTAATTTAGGTACTTTTCATTACTTTTTAGATATACATATTAAAAAGACAACAAAAACTCTACATATTTCCGTTAAACACAGATGGTATTTACAGGTTTTCACTATTACATTCTACATGTTTTACTAGGTCATCTATCACCCTTATCAATGAATTATTGGCACTGATGTCATTGTTGTTATGACTTCATATAAGGCTTGCTACATCCTTAACGGCTAGTCGGCATTAAACAGAATTGTGCTTTAACATACTGTGTTTCATTGGTATCACTGGTATGCCATAACTGATTTATTGTTTGCTCTTAGAAACTATAAAATATTGCTTCTATTGCCTAGGTATTACTTTCTGGACTTGATTTAAAAGCTTTGAATTGCACAGAAATCTGTGATGTAATATAGGATTTATTGCTGTTGGCTTAACACTGGCCAGGTTTAGAAACATCTCAACACATATAGAAACAGACTGAATGAAGAAAAGTACCCTGCCATATTCCTAAAATCGAATTACCAAAGAAATCATATATGTCACCAATGAAATTGGGCAAAATATAAATGGGCCAGCCTTGATATTTACTGAAAACAAATGTGTACAATTGAGCAGGTTTCTTCTTCTCCTCAGATTTAACAATTAACTTTTTCATAGTGAAACAAACTTAAATTTTGCCTAAATATTGAATCTGGATCACGCACGTAATACTATTACATATTTGACATCAATTGTTAAAGACACTTCTGTGTTATTTTTTTAAATTTAAATTTGTTAAAAAATCTTGATATGCTAGATTTGGCCCCCAACAACCCCACACCCCTTGCACTGGTATAAGATGGAATCTTCACAGTTCCTATGGGGTAGTTTACCAAAGGACGAGCACTTTTTAATTATTTTGTTCATAACTGAGTTGCTTATGTGTTTCTATTATAACAAACAGCTTTTAGAATACAGAAAATTCTTGACTTGTTGGTAATTGTTCAGATCACTTTGAGATTGTCTTTTGTGATTGTGTAACATTTCCTGTAGATACATCAGAAAGTAAGAGGAAATCTAAAAAAAAATCTCCAAATTGATTGTCAATTAAATGATTTTGTATTACGTATCTCACTTTTTGTCCCATAGTAGTATTTTTAGAGCAAATCGAGTGACTGAATCTTCACAGCTGGGATAAAGACCGGAGTAGAGTTGATGCAAACTTTAAAGGTGTGCGCTAGATCATGCAACGCGCGTGCTCACGGCCATCTATCTAGCTCATATTGAATGTGGTCATCCCTGTCTTCGAGCGGTATCAATCAATTCTGCTTGAAAACAGGGTTATCAGACATGACCGTAAATCACGGTCGATCTCCAGCTCCTTTGTTATCAGGCTCAGTGTGATGACATCATCGCGCTGAGCTCTACAGCTGATCCCTCTCACAGGCATCGACCCGTGTATGGCAGCCTTAACTGAGCCATTCACATACATAGTTTGTTAATGATATATAGATGCTATATGCAAGAAGTACTTACACAGAGAGCTAGGCTTAGCACATATTTTTAATACATAACCAGATTGTTTTTACACACATTTAAGAGCTTTCTCATTTGTAATGAGATTACCATGGCTTTTTAAATTGAATTCACTGTAGATGTTTGTCTAGGTCCCCAGTCATAGACATAAGCCAAACATTGTCTAGGCATTGTCTACCTTAGTAATCGGAGCTGTGTTTGGAAATCTGAGAGCTATCAGGTTTCCATTTTGAGGCCAACACACTATTTTAAGAGTAGATTTTTAGTGCAGAGGAAGCAAAGTGGCTTTTAATTACATTTTTACAGCTTGTTTAAGTATCCAGCCAGGCACTTTTTTTTACTTCGAAGATTTATTAGTTTCCTTGTAGCACAAAAAGCAATTAGGTCAATTATCTTCAAATTGAAAGGATTTGGTGTGGCATCTGATAGTCATTCATTTATTTTTGCGGAGCACAAACATCTGAGATGTAATATTTATAATTGGGGAATGAACAATCACATGCATTTGTTAATTTTCAGCAAATGTAATTAGGAATATTAAAGTATGTCTAAAGCCAATTCTGTCATTTTGGAGGAAGCAGATAATAATTAGCAGCCTTATCTGGTCTCTTTGCTATCTCTGTCCCATTGGGGGTGATTTTTCTTCACAATCTTGTCCTGTAGATGCAATAGGAAGTATAAAGAAAAGCAAAACAGACCCTTAGGGCTAATTTACACTGGAGGCTTTTAACCGCCCAGAAGTCTAAAGCTAGCCACACACGGGTAGATTCCCGTGCAATCGACCACCAATCAATCACAGCGTGGTGACATCACCACGCTGTGATTGATTGGTGGTCGATTGAACGGAAATCAATGTGCACCACATGGGCACATCGATTACCGTTCAATAAAGAAGTGCGGCTAGCTAGGGTTCTCTCCAGCTTCCAGCATGTGAATCATTCTGAAAGCTGAAGAAGAAATCCAGCCGGTGTCCCGACGTTTCCTGCTCGCCCTTCCAGAGTAGACGTTACACCGGCTTCTCTCCCCTCACTCTCCACGGCTGCAGTGAGTGCTGACTCCGCCCCCTTCACACAGAGCTGTGCTCGGAGCCTGTCACTTCTTTGTGATGATGTCGGCTTTCCGTGCAGCCTGCACTCTACATGAAATCATTTCATGTAGAGTGTTGGTGATCGAGATACTTCGAGGGGGCTCTATTGAACCCCCTCGAAGGACAGCACACACAGGAAGGATTGTAAGCAGATTCGAGTACAATCAATCACCGTGACCGCGCACGTTGATTGATTGTACTCGAATCGTTTTACAAATCTACCCGTGTGTGGCTAGCTTAACCGACCATCGAAAACAAAATAGTTGACGTCCATCTGTAGTTTTTCAGGCTTTATCCCCATAGGACCTCCATGGGGTCCTAATCTAGAAGACCTACGAACACCTGCACTATTTTGCAGCCACTCAAAGGCAGTCATCTCCTGCACGGCTGCGGGAGAGCACTGTCATTTCCCGAGCTGCTATGGGCTGAAAGCAGCTCTGGAAACAACAGTGTACATTTAGCCTTAGATAGTTGTCACTGGTCCGCTTAGGAAGATTTGCCTATTTCAATTCTGGTTAGAGCTACCACTTCCTTTTTTGAGGATGTGGCAGGAAGCACAAGTACTACGTTGGCCCCATGCGGAGTCAGTTGTTAAATATTGGAATACAGTAGCTTCAGATAATAGTAACAGTATATACATGTACACTTTGGTCTTGTGCGTGTGCTTGCTCATGTGTTTGTCAAGTAGTAATTGTTTTTATGGGAAGAATGTGTTGTCACACCAGTAGAATATATCATTGTTTATATTGTTAACACATGATTCATTTTAAAGTGTTCTTGATGGAAGGTAAATCACATCTGGACACGAGGCTCACCTCAAAGGAATCTTTCTTTGTTTCAAACTAAAGCTTGTGAAATATAAAACAATGTAGAAATCAAACACATGTGTAAATGCATGAACAATAACACCCGGGAAAAATACTCAGCAAGAAAAGTCTGTTCAATAAAATCCTGACTGCAGTCCACAATAGCTCAGAGGACAAGTAAATCACATCATTTTTCTGTCCAAGTTTAAAAGCCATTTATAGCTTCAATAGCTGAAAAACATTACTGCTTTTAAATCAGGATTTGTGCAGCTAAGGACACAATGTTATTATTCAGGATATGTATTCAAATAGTGAGATTATCATGGGCTGTGCACTCTTGGCAGGGCCTCATAATTGCATGTTAACTGCAGTCAGGGTTGTTGGTTGGCAGCTGAAATACATAAATAATGTTGAGATACTTTTATAACATCATATACCCAAGAAAGCAAGGTTTTGTCCTGAGGCACATGCAAACCTTGTGACAATGTGAGAAGTGAGCTGCAAGGCATTCTGGTAGATATGTCAGATCAAGCTGATGCTGCACTGATTGAGCCAAGTCAATTATACAATGCTCCGGGCAACAAAACCGATCAAGCAGGCAAGCGGCAAAGCTGTAAGCTGGGGTAGTGAAGGTGGCCAGAGGGAGATGAGAAGGCAGGCAGAAGGGAATATGTGTTTTGTTTTGTTACCTGATACAGGGAAGGATTCAGGAAACAAAACCTTCAAAAGCAGTGGTAGACACTCATCCACCAGTAAACGAGGATTGTTCCATCAATCAGGGTTACCTGAACATCTGTTTCCACTTCTCGCCAGCGTTCCTGAATTCTACGTGTAACTTATGCCTCATCCGTGTCTTCATGGACACATACCAGGTGTATATCCGTACTTCCTTAAGAATCCCATTTAGATCAGTTGGAGCCAAGTGGAGTAATTAATCCCCAGAGAAACTGTAGTAGTGTTCGCCATTGTTGTTAGCCTTTGCACTTACCAATTCTAGGTTTCTTTTCTGCTACAATGTAGAAAAGAATGTCAAATATATATTCAAGTCTAGCTGAAACTCTAATTTTTTTAGCTCGTTTCCACTTGGTCATAGTAGTTCACTTACCTGTGATGTGCAAATTGAAAAGTTGTGTAATGCCTTGGTGCCATTCTATTCCCTAATGAATTTACTGTTCTAATTTACAGCAGGTAGTATAGTCTTCTTAAAGTGGATCTACCACCTCCGATTCTGCCTTCTATTATCAGCACCTATATGGCAGATCGGAGGCCAAATGTCCCCCAACAAATACTTACCTGTTAAATGTTTAAAAATCCACCTCCTCAGATACTCTTGTGTTGTGACCTCAAGGGAACATGGGAAATATGCTGCCGTGCATCCCCAGATAGCAGCAAGACCAGTCTCACTCCTCCATCTTGAAGCCTGGAGAACTGGACACTCCAGGCATGGCGGTGTGGGATCAAGCAGCCAGGAAAGGAAAGTATTTATTTTTAAATTTTAGGGGTCGCCGCCCCTGGATGAAGAAAAGGTGAGTAATGGGTATATGTTTATTTTTTAATGGTTTTTTTTTTAGTTAAAATCCACATAACAATGAAACCTGAATGATCTAACCTAACCCTTTTTGGATACAAATCATGTAACAACAAATGCTACTATAGAAATTCAGCAGTACTCTTTTTGGGTTAAATCATCCTAGAGCAAGGGTGTTTTTGTTTCTCAATGGTTGCCAGAAAAACACGTTTTCTGTTCCTTTAATAATAGTGTAAGTTTTGGTGTAGTGTTTTTATCATTTCATTTAAGAAGAATGCTATCACTTCAGGGCAATGTTCACATACTTTTCTAGTAGCTCAAAATGTATTTAAGTCATCTGATTTAACTAAATTAGATTAGATAATTAACTTTAATTGTAAAATCCAACACAATGCACTACCAAGAAATAATGTACTATGTACAAACATTTGAATTACCAATGTATGTGTAAATGCTGAAGAACTGGTGCCTGTGTAGTATTCACATGCATTGTTAATACTGAGATATATAGCTGTTAATTCAAATGAAATGTCAAGCATCTGTTGTCATGGTGTCTCCCTCGTGCGCCTGTTGGAGAATAACAAACTAAACTGGTGTCAGCAGGTGAGGAAGTCACTAAACATGTCTGAGGATCTGAGATTAAACAGTGTTGACAAGAAGGAATCCTCAAAGGTTTAACCTATTTTAGGAAGGTTTCATGTTTTGTTGTTATGGAATGTTGTACTCGTACACACAAACTGTACAGGTAAAAGAGGAAAGTGATAGGTAAAGGCACGCTACAGGTTTAGAATTAAAATTGTATGATTGTTTGCTTTTAACACTTCTTCATTCTCTTTTATAGAATATTCAGGCAAGTGTCCGCTCTTGACATATCAGGGTCATAGCAAAGACTATTGAATCAATTTTAGTTTAGTTTCTTAGAAAAACCTTCTGGTTGTTTACATTAGAGAATTGTCAGCTTTCAATGACCTGCTCACATTGACCAACCCACTGCTGGCATTGTATTTTTTGAAATTTATTTATTTAAAATTCATTGATGCAGAGATAAATATTATGGTAAAAAATGCTCCTTCTGCCTGGTTTGAACAACATTTTTAATTGAGTGTGTTCTGGATTTAGGTCTACCTTATAGGAGATGTAAACTCTTTAAAGATTACATTTTAGTAATTGCACGTCTTTACTTAAGGTGGACATCCTGATGGTGACAATGGCAGATTATTTCTGGGTAATGAGCCGACAGAGCATTTTCACCTATATTATGTTTAGCAAGGACCTACTTTACTATTAACATGTATTTTTGGCCATTACAGTTGCATTTAATTTAGCCTTTGTGTTTTAAAATTCACTTCTATTTATTTTTTAAACTGTGCCCAGAAAAGCAGATTACATATCTCTTTGATAATGATTTCCAAGCTTTGTGGAAACCTTTGTTCACCAATGTTACACTAGAGGAACAGCTGCCCTAGACAGACAAGTGGTCATGTTGACCTTGGCTTGCAGTCATGTCAGCCCTCAGCCACGTTATTCAATCAGGGACACACTTTCTACAGTAGCATAGTCACCTGCTATGGTTGCCATGTATAAAATGTTATTAAATGAAAGCTTGTTTAACACTTGTCCAATTGCTGGATATACAGGAATGAGAAATATTAACTTGACTTGTCATAAGAGATAAAACAAACTACCAACTGGATGCTCTGTTGAACACCTGGCTGTAACATAAGAGCACAGGCAATTATATTGCATTAACATTGCATCACCTCCCTATCAACAATAATAGTTTGAGAATTACCTTGAGAAGATCTAGTCAGAGTGCAAACAAGGCATATTGCCATCTGGCTGGATTTGTAGTCTGTTTACTTTTAATTATCCTATCACCTTTCCATTTTGTCATGAACATTAACCACTTTAGAACAAGATGGGCCGACAGGAGTGTGCAGGTCTCATCTGCTCTAAATCTACAAAGTCAGTGGACTGAAAGCGGCTATAAATACATTTTATAGGCTATGGAGGTTTAAGAGAAGAATAACCTATAAAAATATAGAATTTATTTATAAGTGTGTGTCATTCCTAGTAGGAACAGATGTGCTAAGGACATTTACTACATATACCCAACCTACTTAGAACATTGCTTTTAAGAACATATACATTTATCCGGTGAACAGGTTACAGGTAACTTTCCTTTGATCTTAAAGATTAGCTCAAATATATGAATATTACCTACATCTGTAAAACATAGCTTTTCAGCCTTATTCTCTTTGAAGCAATGGCCAAATATGTATACGTATTTAATGCAGCATGGGAGTTTGCGCTAGAGGCACTGATTGGATGAATCTGTCAAGCAAACTGTCAGTGGTTCAGTGCTACAAAAAAACCTGCCGTGCTATGCAGCCTTAAATAGAATTTAATGTGCAAAGAGACTTCCTTGTGGTGATAAGTAAGTGTTTGTCCAGTTTTACTGCTATTTTTATCTAGCAAGCATCAAGGGAACATGAATCCACAATGTTTATCGGGGGCCATTTTAAAGGGTTTGTATAGAAGGGTTAGATTTACATCATATCCTTGAGGACAGCCTTGGTCCATATATGTGACTCTCTGATGAACAAGTTTTTGTTATCCTCCACAACCAGAAGTCCCAGGTCCCCTTATTTGTGGCTTGTTCATAGTGTTAGATGTGTTCTGGTTTTACAGTAGTTCTGTTTAGCACATAATAGCTGGTTCTTAAGGCATACGGTATAGATTAGGACCAGTATGTTAAAGCCTCGCTGAGAATGTGTTTTAGTACTGTACAGCTGTCCTCATCACTGTTCATAAACCGTCCATCTGTGAGAAGTTTATTGATCTGTCTTTCAAGTAAACTTTTATCACCACTTTATTACCTAATTAGCCTAAAACTAAATTGGAACTGTGCAAAATAACATAAGCAGATGCTGACGTTATTTAAATTATAATGTTTATAGATCAGGGGTGACCATCTGAAAGTGAGTTTTGGTATTATGTAGTTCTAATCTGCATACATACAGCAAATATCAAATAAAATAGCATAGTGTTCACATTAACCTTGACCGAGTATATATTTTATTTTATACAGAACATTTTTAATGATTTGAAGACCTGGAATATGTACTGTGATATGTAAAACTCTGTTAACAGTCAGGATTATAGGATTTATTTCTATATTTCTTCTTCCTCATTTAAAGCATAATATACATACAAGGGTAACTTAGTTTTTGTGTTCAGACATGTGATGGGAATAGCAATATACTTGCCCTGCTACTTGAAACACTGACTCTTTGACTTGTGTAATGCCTCAAACACCTGTTCCCAATGGTTCCACTGGCTTATATATCTTGTGATAACACATGAACCAATAGAATAATCCTCATCATGTGGCAGGAGAGCAGAATTCTTTTATACGGTCAAGGAATATGGGATTTCACCAAATAGGTCACTGCAAAAATAAATACCGCTGCTGTTATAGGTACATTCTCATTTACAAAGTGACCCTGTGCTAAAACAGTCATTTAAAAGACCAACACTTGATCCGAGATGGTGGTTGGACTAAAACAAAAAAAAACCACAAACTAGCAAACTTTTTGCCACATGTAGAAAAGAGGAGAGAAGAGCTAGGAGATTGATCTGTTTTCTGATATTTCCCAGGAAAAATAACTATTTATTGTTACTTTTATTAAACTGGTGCCCAATCTGCTATTTTTTGTCATATGTCATTGCTTGGCTTTGCGTAACCTGACAGAAGCCTTACATGCATGGGGGTATTGCATATCAGACATCAAATGTTTCTGCCTTCGTTCATGTATTTCAATTGACAGACGTTCATCACTACTGTGAGATGAGTACATAAAGCGCTTCTCATTATTATTGGTTGGATAATTTGGATGGAATTTTCAACTTGATATATGGATGTAAGATTCACAAATACACAAAGCTGCACATTTATTTAATTATTGTGTTGTATATTTATATACTTCACGTCAGATACACACTTTCTGGAAATGGCTAATAATACAGTAATTCAGTTACAATTTGGAACACAAAATGCTAAAATTATAATTCCTTCTGTGACTGAATGACATGCGGTAAAAAGAGCTGCAAGTACATGTATCTCTAAGAAGCATTTCATTTTGATGAGCTGACAGCTAGGAATTTACTGAATTGACACTTGGCTTCTATAAAATAAAAGTGCCAAGTGGATTTGTATTACCATCAGATAAATATTCCATTAGAGTCTCAGGAAAATTGTCAGGGAAAAGTACCATATTACCATTGTAACCATTGTAGACACAGGATATAGGAGAGGTGTAGGAAAGTGCTGATGCACTTCAGTCATAACAGCTTTATACATTAGACTGGAGATCTTGCATCTGAACTGTATTGAAGACTCTACAGTTCAGGAGTAAAAGGTGAATGAACCTCATAAGAGATAAGAGTTGATTAGCACTATTAACAATATAATGTTCTATTTCCAGGTAAATACTTTAAAATACTTTAAAAGTAATGTGGCCAAACTGCCCTAAAATAGCCTTCCATATATGAGAATCAAGAATCCTGCTAATGGACAACATACGATATGGGTAAAACCTTGGCGTTAAATAACTGTTGCCTGTTCTGGCCAAATCCATTTGAATCTGAAAATTGCAATTTCCTTATCGAAGGTCTGTGACCTCTGAAAATACATATTTTTTAAGGTGGGGTTAGGTAAATTGAACATCTGGGTTGGATGCCCTTGACTATTTACTGTTCACAAAATATATGTAGGTACTGTCATTTACCTGTGTTTTATTTGTTGTAAGTATGTTTGGAATATCAATAGTTGCAGTACACCTAAAATAATTGATTTCAGGCCCATTGCTTCTCATTGGTGTTGCCATAAAAAATAATATTGCCATTGGTGCCACTTAGTGTCACAGAACACAACTATGATGAAAGTGGCCAGGATAGAATTATCAGGGAGGAAGTGACTGATTGGATACTGACAGAAATGTAGGGAGTCTGTACATTTTGGCAATATAAGGAATTGGTTAACCTTAAGTCATTTTTGTTGAGGGTTAAGGGCACATATAATTACTTTAATGGGCCTGTTAACTTCCCCATGCAATTTATGAGCTACACTACAGATATTAGGGTTGGAGAATGTGGATGCAGCAGGCAGCAGCCTCTGGTTAAGATTGCACTATACATAAAATCTTGGGGGATGGGAGCGGATAACAGTTTGGTAATTTTGTTGTATGTATTGCAATTTTTTATTTCTTTGAAAATACATTTTTTTTTAAAAAAAAGTTAAGTGAAACCAATGACCGCATAGGAAGTTTGTAAGCTAAAAAAAGTTAGCCCATTAACACGTTTTAGGCTATACCATGACATATGTATAGTTGATAGTTGATATGATAGTTGAGTGAGGGTAAAATGCATTCACCACTCAACCTCCTGCTTCTTTTCTCCTGTCACATTAATGTAAGTAATGCGTGCCCAAGCATTGATATATAAACCACTCTGGGCCATATAACTAAGCAATATGTATTCTGCAAGCATAATAAGATCAAAAACATATTCACTGTGACAGTGCCATGACCTTTTCTTCCCTTTAACATTTTAATGTTTCTAAAGTTGGAAATTAAATATTACTTACTGTCATTCATTCTAATTAAGAAATGTACCTTTTTATATGTCTACCTATATATCTACGTTAGATAGTCTTTAAATTATCTAGAAGAGTATGCTCTTAAAATTACAGCTGTCTTTTGAATTGGATTGACTTGCTACTGAACTCAGGTTTGATCTGTTGAACTGTGAGCGAGACAAGAGTACATATAAATAAAAAAACACTATCCCTGTAGTAAAGATTTTAGCTTATTCTGCTAATGCATCTGTCTTTTCACTTAAAGCCTGAAAATACAGTGCCTGCAGACCAAAGATTGACAAACCTTTTTTTTTTCTGTCTTCAGCCAAGTAATGGGTTCAGCCTATTGGAAAACAAGTGTTCATTGGTGACTTCTTTCCTTCCTTTAGTTTCCAATTTCTGTGTGCGTGGAAAGCACATTAAAGGAGTACAGGCGAATTGTTAAATCACAATGTAGTAACTCTAGTTTTATCCGTTATTACAACACCTCCAGGTTAAAAAACAGGTTTGCATAGTGCTGATATTATCACTTTAGTGCTACGTGTATCTGCTAAGTCTTTTTAAACAAAGCACAGATTAAGCAGGTCTGTCTGCAGAGTATCAAAATAAATTCCCCATTCAAAGTAATTTCAGTCATGACATAAGAATGCCAACTGGAAACCAGCCGGTAACATTTGAAACTACTTAGCCAACCTCTCATTTTTTTTTTACGTTATTATTGTAATCTAACCCTTCACAAAATAGGGAGTGACATTCAGGAATTTACCTCACCGAAGTGAGTCAAGCTTGTTTCATCGACTGCCAAATGGACTTTGCAGATAGAAAATAGCAATTAAGAAAATGTGTTTAGAGTTGGTCAGTGAAGAATAGTAAGTTGTTCCAAGTCTGACAGATTCAGTGAAAGGAGCTTTGTTTCTTGTTAAGGTTTGTTCTTCCGCTGCCTTGTTGAGAGTAATTGCAGATGTGACTTGAGATTCAACTATACAGAAAGCCCCCAAAATCGCAAGATTATCTTAAAGCCTCAGCTTTCTTTTCACATTCCGGGGTTGCTTTTTGTCATCTTATTTTTTCTGCAGAGACATTGGAAAGTGTTCTGGTTCTTTTGGAAGATTAAGAGCTTCCTTTGGCTAAATGACAAGGAGGAAATTTAAGGAACAAGGGTATTTAAAAAAAGAGAGATAATCTGTCTTTTGTAAAATGTAGACGGATTAGGCCATTAAACTCTACATGCCTGGCAGGTTTAGGTCATTCCTGGAGCTGTAGAAACATTTGGTAGATAAGGTGAGCCACAATTAACTCTTTATAGTTGTATCTTTCCTACCTCACATTTCTTTACCTGATTGTATGGACCAAAGGGTATAAGGCACTAAACCAGTTTATTCAAAGTAACGCTGTGACTCTCAAGAGCCACCTATTAATGAAATTAGACTCTTTAGCCTCCCATACACAGGTCAATGCCTGTGCAACGGAGGAGCCTTTGAGCATCCTCGATTGAATGGGTAATTGAGGCGCAGCACTTCTGCACCTCGATCACGTTTGATACTTTGAATGGGGACCTTTGCTCCCCATCCAAAGAAATGACAATTGAACAGGGTTTACCAACATGTTGGTTCCCTGTTCGATCAAGTTTCAATCGATCCCAATCGAAAAAACCAGTGCCTGCACGATTTTTGTATCGAGTAGAGCACAATCAATAATCTTAAAAGTGCATGTCGATCGTTTGAGCTTGAATCATTACAAAAATGGAGCGGTGTATGCCTAGCTTCAGGTACAGGTGTGTAAATGCTAAAACACACCCAGTATTCAGGGTGTTTAGTACTGCATATCTATGTGAGGATAGTCAACAATCCTAGGTCAAAACATATCTATGAAGGTAAACCTTAACAACAAACCTCTCTCATTTAATGCCTTTTGGTCTATACAATTGAAATTTTTTTATATGTATACATAACTATTGCTTGCCTAAATTATGTAGTTAGATACTAAAGATCCTGCAAACAGAGTGGATGTTGTCACCCTAGGACAGTAAGGGTTTTACTGAAGGAATTACCTGATGAAATTGACGTGGGAAAAAGAAAGGAGTGGAGGAAGGCACCTGTAAAAGTTAAATGGCAACTTAGAATTATCTGGTCCTTTCCCCAAGCAAATGATATGTGCATAGTACAGCCACACATGCCAACCACTAAGATTACATTTATATTAATAAACAATGATGTCAGATTTGACAATTTGGGTTATTCATTTAGACATTGTACTTTTTAGTTCTTAACAAGCGATACTAGGTAAAACCAACAAAGTAGCAAAGAAAACATTAATCATAGTGGATAAAAAATTACTATGTTTTCTCTGCAAACTTTCTCTATGTATAAACATGCTGCACATGATTAATAGACAAGACCCTGTGTTATACCCATAGAGATTGCAAGAAGTATTTCTCTAGAGATTGCAGTACACTAGGAATTTCTTCACTTAGTCTTGTGGGATTGTCTTCTTCTAGTTGAATGTCAGGGCCCACCTAGCTGCACTCTAAATGATTACATGCTTCTACCCGATCCTAATCCTATAATGTCTTCCAAGTAAAGTATATGACAAATGATACTTGAAATGAAGGTATTGAAAACAAAATACATCAACCAGTAAGGGGAAATGAAGGCCTATAGTTGCCTTGTTACTTATAAGTAAACTTGCAGATGTTCCATGTTTAACTAGCTTAGATATACATGGCTATTTCTGAAAATCTTTATCCTACTTTGATAACTGCATCCAAACTATTGTTGGCAGATTGAATAATGCCACATTCTCCATCATTCACTCTACAAATATTAGAGGAGGATTATTGGGAGTATACTGGAGTGTAGTGGATATAAAGAAAGCTAATTTATCCAAACCAGATACTGCATATATTGTTACACAGTTTTATTACCTGACATGGTCCCTATAAAACTACACCTTGCAGAAGTGATGTCCCTTCAATAACTTGAATAGATAAGTGACAGTATAACAGTTAGGGTCCCCATATACCGTACCTTTAGATTTCCTTTTGTTTTACCAAAAAACATGTAATATGAGGGACTTTCTAAACCATCAAGTCTACCAGTGTTCAATCGCAAAGGATCCTACATAGTTGTTGGTAGATCTAATGGACAGATAGATCTAAAGGTGTATGGCCAGCTTAAGTAAAGCCGGCCATAAACGTCTTATTCCATGGCCGGCTTGTAGCAGACTCATTACAGGGTGGTGACATCACCGCGGTGTGAAGAGTCGGCTACAGAATTGACGGGATACAACAGGATCGGCCACAAAAAGTACCGGCAGGATGGCGATCCAACCTGCAGGCTTCTTAGGTCGAAACTGTAGTTGCGGGCGACTGACCACCGTGCATTTGGCCCGCTTAACACAATCTATGCCTTGCTAAGGTTACATTAGGATATAACAAAAAAGATTTATATTAAAATAAACTTTGTTACATGATAAAACCCAGTACAGTGTATAAATAATAGTAAAAATCAATTCCATAGAATTTTCTCAACAGAAGCAATGTAAAAAGCAAAACATCTTGTTAGGCACGAGGAAAGTTTGGGGTGAATAGCTAGAAATGTACTTTTAATTTGAAGATTTTCTAAGTGTTAAATACATTTATGTTTGTAGGTTTGATGAATTGTTGTAGATATAAATGTTCCTTTCGTTGTTGTGAACTCCTGCTGTGTTTCATTAGCCTTGACAGTTTTTTTCATACTTGTGGCTTTATATGTTGTTTTATTCAGCAAAATCAACCAACTAAAAAGGATTGGGATTGAAAACAGAACTAAACTTTTCTTTCCTCTTTGATAGAACAAAGGTTTTTTTGAATGTTCTTGCCAGCCATTTCACTGAGTAGCATCATGTGTGTTTGTCTTACTTTTGATTTTCTGTGCTTAGTGTAACACAATAAAAGCAAATCACATCCAGCCTTGTCTCAAAGAATTTGTTACTTTAAAACTCTTTCCCCTTATCGCCAGAAAATGTAGCCACTTTCTTGTGCAGTGGAATAAACAAAGTTTTTACACTAATGATAATAATGTGACAGTTCAAAGCGATCACTTATCATTTTGATGTTTGTAATACTCGTCAGTGCTTCGATAATAAGAAAAAAATTATTAAATAAGCACAGGAGCTAAGGGACATATTAGCTACAATATTTATTATAGAGAACAATAGAGGTAGCCACAGGCATTAAATGGTGGTTGGATATACAAAAAAAAATTACTTCTGTAGAACAACAAGAATATTAAGCAATGAGATTAGTGCCGTTCTCACAAGCACACATTGTCCTTATATGATGAGACTTACCACTCTTCATGAAAAGTGATCACATAAGGTTTTCTGGTTTGCCCAATGACTATTCCCAGTACTTATTTGATCACAAATAGTTGGACAGGGTGATTGTAAACCGTGTCATTCTTGGTGTCTCATGAAACAATATCTGTATATAGAGGCTGTTATAAGCTCTATATTACTACCTCTCTCATGACACCATACTCCGGTAATCCTTAGATAACAGCTGTGAAGTCTCAGACATTTATTGGTGAACTCAAGTTTTACAATCTCTTGGATACAACACCATTATCCCTTTGCCAGTTGGTTGATCATTTTTTACTTCTGTTGGCTGTACCCTACAGCAAATCACATTAGGCCTTCGACAATCTGACATGGGAGGTCTAGCAGTTGCAAGATTGCCAGTTTGGGCTTTCTTACGATTCTTTCATTTTACTACCAAAGAACAGCGGAGCATTGCAGTTGACAGATGTGTCTGTCATAAGCATAGTAACAGTTACATAAATATAAATGGTAGTCCATATTTAATGATCATCTGTGTTTTTCTTGAGTAAGAGCTTGAGACTAAGGGCATGTTTCCACTTCATTTTGTGATCCCTTTGTTCAGCGCAGTGTTTGGTGATGGTCCTGAAGGAGCACATACACACTACCTGCCTGCTCTGTTCAGACATCCACCAATGCAGGGGTTATCGTACTGCTCAGCGCTGTGAGAACAGAGCAGCAACCGGGCAGGTAAAGTGTATGGGATCCATTGGGACCCCCGCCAAGCACTGTGCTGAATGCAGGTGTCCCGACGGATCACACAACAATGCCCTAAAAGTGGACATGCCAACTGATATTATTAGTCATTAGATACAACCACACACCAGAGTTAATCCTGCAGTTTAGTAGCCAAAAGAAATCCTTTATAATAAATATTATTTCTGCTGGTGCTAGTAAAATAAGATTTAGTTTCTGTGATTTGCATATCTGATGCAGACAAATCCACTGTTTTGTTGATTAAAGTCTAGGAATGTGGTATATGAGACCTGTTTAGTCTAGCATTAAAGAGTGAATGTTAATTTTGAAAAATAAAATATCTTTGAAACAAAATATCAATTTTATATCGATGATCTTCCCATATAATTCTATGTGGAAGCACACCATTGTTATATTTGTGATATAGTTTTAAATAACAAGATTGATTTGCAACTAAAATGCAAATCATGATTTAACATTAGGGCTGAGCTTTTCCGTTTACTCACAATATTTATTGCTCTGTGTGTCTATATTCTTGACTGATTGTTTGGTTTACATAGAGAGAACAGGAAGGAACAGTGCACTTAGCCTAATGAGAAACACGCTGAAAGGTTCATGTCAGGTTATACAATTATGGCCTGACCTGCTCGCTTATTTGGCTGTATAAACCTAGTTGTTCCCCATGTTATTATACCGATCCCAATCTGACACTTTGTGTGACAGCTTTGTGTACTTGTTTAAATAGGCATGCAAATACAGAGGTCGGCAGAGAGAGGAACAGGAAATGCAAAGTAGAGGTTACAAGTAAATTGCACATTTACCTTCTTTAAATAATTTGTTTATTTAAACTGGAAGAGTAAAATTCTACCTGAGCTATATGTATACAGGTGTAGTCATGTGTCAAGGACACACAAAACAGGAGAAAAGAGTGGTAGGGTAGAACGCCCTGTCCGAGATGGGCAGTCTCTGGGACTTTATTGGCAACCAAGGGAAATGTTCCAAAGCAAGAATGAGATTAAAATTACATTTATTTTTACAAATTTAACACAACAAATGCCAGTCAAATAAAAGTAGATGTGTTTAAGCTTGAGACGCTCCTGGTATGCATATACGAGTCCAAAGAAAGCATACCTTCTGCCACCCTTTTATATTTATTATATGGGACGTGGCCACAACTTTACCAGCTCAGTACACATTTTGTATTTTTGTTTTTTAAAGACACACAAAACATGTTGTGTTTGTGGTTATAGCCTCACCATTTTTGTCATAGCCTCATCCCTAAAAAATGCAGGAAGCAAGTATATACTAATTCCAGCCATTCAAGAGATAAAACTTGGTTCAATACATTGGAAATCATTCATTTAGTGGACATCATCAAGTGAATGATTAAGGTCTACTTTAGTCATTTAACCACATGCATAGAAAGAAAGTATGATATGCATATTAAACAAAACCTACCTCATGCACAAAGCTAATAAAACATTTACTCTGTACACAATCAACTGCTTTAATAAATCAATTCTATATCATTAGAGCTCCCTATGTGGCTGCTACTCTGTCAACCACCTTTAAAAAGAGAGACATAGTAGTAGAACTGAACCACTACGCTCCATCTGATGGATAATCTGTACATATTTTGTCGCTGCAATATAAGTATTGAAGTAAAGACAATAGGATAGAGATGTAAGTCATATTAGAGTTACTTTGTAGCAATATTAATATTAGTAGTGCAGGTTACATTAACTCATAACTTCTCTAGCGGTAACCCTGAGCCACCTGACTACCTGAGACAGTGGAGTCCTCCAGCGGGATTTGGCCCCTATGTCTTGGCTGCATGTCCTCAGCATCATTGATGACGGTGGGAATGTGCGGCTGCCTGAGGTGCTCTGTATGACCCAAGTCTTCACATTGATGGTGTCGGGGACATGTCATGGGGGCGTGACCAGGGGGCTAATGTAAAAAAATCATACCGCCAGGAAGGTAAATGAATAATTACACATGACCTAAATTGTCTGAAATACCTACTGTAAGGCCTTATATATGTGGCCACCTTTCTGCATTATTTTTGCACTCCGCTTCCCTTGCTATAGGGTGAGCAAATCTAAGCTGGCACTTTTTGTAGCCTTTATTAAACCCTATGTGGGAATTTCTGTCTGTTTAAAGCTTGAAAATCTGAATAATTGTACTGTCTTCTCGTACCATCTTTTTTTTTTTTTTGGGGGGGGGGGGGGGGGGGGGGCTATTCCACTAGATCTTTGTTGAAAATTCCTAAATGAAAAATAAAACCAAATTCTAATTTCCAGTGATTATATTGCATGTTTAGACACCATTTCAAACGTGTAATAAAATGTCCTTTTGCTAAACCAAGCCTTATGTCCCTCCACTCTAATATGAGGGGAAATCAATGTGCCTTAAATAAACAGGTTGACTAAATGTATTTATTTATTTTTAAGTCCTTGTAACGGAGACGAATTAAAACAAAAGTGAAATTCTAGCCTTGCATTTTATTTAATTAAATTTGAGAAAGAAATAGAAAGGATATTGTTCTTTCCAGAGGAAGAAAGAAAGATAAACTGATGGCAGATGCTGGAACTCTATGGAATGAAATAGGTCTAGACATGAATCATATTCATTAGCGTTTGTGCGGGCTGACTTATGAGTAGAAGAATACATCCCATAGAACATCTACATTTTTTGCTAGATATATATTTTGTATACCACCAGCATTTAAATAGGAGTAATTTATGTGCTTCTACCTATTGTTTTTAAATATTATTAAAATTATTCATTTGTACTTCTATCACTGACATGTTTCTGCACTTTACAGAGCGTATGGTCATATCATTTACTGTCTCACAATCTAAGTCCCTACCATAGTCATATGTTACTAAGAAATTCTAGATCAAATAATGCAGTTTTTTTATTGGGGAAAGCCAATTAACCTACCAGCATGTCTTTGGAGTGTGGGAAGCCTCCACGGACCTATGTAGTAACAACTACTGTAGAATAATGAATATCTTGTAAAGTTACTAGTGGTGTTTTGTTCCAGCCAGATCTCAACACATCTTTTCCCATCTCTCTGTGCACCTGTTCTGTGTTAATATATAAGAACAGTGGCCGAGTGACTGCAGATGGAAGCTGAGATAAAGAGGGTTAGGAAAAGTATGTAATGCAAACCTAGGTATTAATTACCTCAACGTGGCTGAAGCTCCTTGGATAAGTGTGGGTGGTTCAGTCCCATGGAAGTTAAATCCTTCTGATTTGAAGTAGGTAGTTGGGTATTTCAATTCCTTAGCGTTCTGCCTGTACCGCGCCCTTTGTATAAAACTCCTGCCCTCCCCATGCACATCGTCTCTCCACATTGTATGTGGCATGCAACCCCGGAAATGCTGCGGCCACAGAGAAAATCGCTTTCCAGGGATATGCAGCGTGGGAGCCTAGCTTGTCCAGAGTTTCTTTGAATGAGCTGGGCGCTAGTGAGGTAACTTTTTTTTTTTCTTAAGAGCTCATTTACATGGGCGGCCTTTAACCGATTATGGCAACCGCCTAGTAAACACGTCATGAGTTATTAGCCAGTTTCTTTTTGGGCTCTGGCTCAAAAGACCTACCATAGGGGTGTTATCTGACTGACAGCAGCACGTAAAGTGACAGAGTATATATAGTATAACTCTTATATATGTTTGTTACACTCTTCTTAGTCTTGTACAAACCAATAGAAAATTGCATAAAAGAGAATACTAGCTTCAGGTTTTACTTTGGTGTCATCAGTGAGGGAAATACCCCGTCAGAGAGTTACATCTTAAGGTATAGCAGACTCTTTCAGGATGGAGGCCACTTCCTTCACCACCAGGCAAAATATATGTAACCTAGAACTCTTGCTTCTACCTGCTCATTGTTTATTCACACTTTGTTGAATCCTCTGGGTTTTGTTCATATCTACTTTGCTTCCAGAAATGTGTATTGGCAGATATCTGATTTTTTTTTAATCCAATAATCGAGGTGTTATTTTAGCGAGCTTCATGAATCAGTAATCTCCACAATGGCATAGGCTGTAACACAAAGTATATGAATGATTTCCAGAAACAGCTGTGTACATTATTAATGGAGTTTGATTCCACAACACGGTGTCCTCTGACCTGATCTAGTACAGTATTTTGCACAGTCTGTTCCTCTCTGTGTGTTCTTATTCCTTTTTTTTTCATTGCTCACTGACTTTAGCCGAAAGCTCACTGAACCGAATGCTTTTAATACACAGGCTTCATAGAAATTCTATATTGGAAACATCCAGCCTGTCACATAGTATCAGTGGTTTAAAGTTTATTAAATGATTAGAGGCTGTATGACTGTCAATTTTAATGCATGTTTACCAACACAGCTGATCTGGAGGAGCACATTTTCTCTGTAAATTAAATTCCAAATGAACAAGGAATTTGAAGAGGCGCATATTGTTCAGACCCTTTATTAACATTAAATGTCAGCATATTAATTTTGTGCCTTGAGCCTGTATGTTGGGAACGCTGCCAGCCTATTTAATACAAGAAGTCTGCTTTAATAAACACTTACAGTACGGTTACCGCTCAAAACAAAGTGCTTATGAATTGCACAGCTGACAGCAAATTATAGTTGTTAAATGGATAGTTTAAGAAATAATAGAAACCGTATCTGTGTGAAAATGAACAGGATTCACCGCCTGTCTCTGGTGGAATATGCATTAAAACCTCAGAGGCTTTCTTCTATTTCACTATTGATTGTGGAAAGTTTTGTGCTCATAGGAATGATACGAAATTCAAAAAGAAGAAATTATCTTTGTAGGATTGCAGTTCCAAATCATGTTGACCTTACATGTTAGGAAAGATATATGCAATGAGGTACTATGGTGCATGTATGGTTACTTTCAGAGATGTATTGTTTCTTTGTTATGCACTAAGAAGGGTAATGTTTTTCAAGTATTTTTAGAGAAAAGTTTATAATTGTTTGCCATAAACTATTTATTCCTTCACATTTCTGGGAATTATTGTTGGTTGAGACAATGGGCTGCCATGCACCCTTGTAAGAAACAGTGGTAGTTTGTGTGTTGTGTAACAATGTTTTTTTTGTTATGATATGTTCATTATATATGTATGGTGAAATAGTATACGCTTTTTTTTCTTGTTGAGAATTGTTAAAGCCTAGTACATGTTCCTGCCTACTGTCTGCATGGCATATTTTGTGTTCAATTACTACAGCATCTTTAAAAGCTTATAAGATGCATATCGGTTGGCCAATAATATTGGATTATCATGAAGGTTAAAACCTTAAGCCCGGCACACACATCTAGATGAAGCCGGCAGATTGAGCAAGACGCAATGACATCATTGTGCTGTGGACGAGCTGGCCCAATATCGAGCCACAGCACTTCTGCGGCTGACAGCCCCTTTGCAATTCGACCAAGTCCTGGATTGCTCAAATCTTGTAATAGGTTCGAGCATAAGATTAGAACAACATTGGGCGCCATGAGCGATGTTGCTTGAATATGTTACTACATCGAGCCGTGTATGCCCAGCTTTAAATTAGTAGAAGATGCTGTAAGGATCGTCAAGGGGTAGCGTTTCCTTCCTGACCTAGTGACATATAGTCCTTGGCAAAATATCTACTTAGTAAAAATAAACAATGCTTAATATTTTTATAGCATCAAAAATGATAGAACCTGTGTTTAAACCAAACTGTTGGTATCTCCATAGGATTCGGGGCCAACAAAGATGAAAAATGAAGGATAGTTTTATCAACTGGATGCAAACCGGAATAAAAATATGAAATATCTATGTTTGGTTGATTTTTCTACATAGAGTTTTTCTAGAGCATTTTTTTCTCTAATTTCACATTTAAAGCCAATTGTCTTCTAGAAGTAATCAGCCCATATTAAACAATGGAAGAGTAATCATAACAGATGTGGTAAGCATGGCAGAAGGGTTGGTTTATTGTAAGAAATAGCACAGGAACGTGTCTCTGGCAAGTATGCAGACCCTTCACATTGACTTGAAAGATAATTGCATGTTCTGTCAATGCAGCACACAAACCCTCTCATATACACAGATATGAAGACACCATTGTTGTTGCATAACGAAGGAAGATTATGTAGTTGGGGAGGGGGGAAAGCACAATTTTTCAAACAGGCTTATCATTACCATATTTTCTTTTTATGGAGATTAGAAAAACTGACATATGAAATCCCCAGAGACTCCACTTATTCACAGACTACACTCATTCTGAAAGCCCTGGAGTCTTAATTAAAGCTAGGATATGTATTTCATTATTCTTTACCTGTGTAAGCAGATTTAGAACGTACCTACTGGGAATGTGAGAAAGGAGCAATGGGAACACAACGGCTTCTGCTCATATTAGGTTTTTGACGGTCTCTTAATATTTGCAGTTATTTGATGGAACAGATCTGTTTTCAGGCTTCGAAACAATTCTTTTTTTTCTCTCTGTAACAAGTAAATATATTTATTTTGCTGGGCTTCTCTTTTTATCTTATAAACCCTTTATGGTATGTGATTTAATGATATGAGCTGCAAAAGATCTATTTGCATGATAGTGTCATTTTTTTCCCATGTGGGTGATGATGATTTAGTTGATTTTGTTCCAAGTAAGATTGTCTGCTTCTTAATGATGGAACACAATTTTGAAGAAAGAGGCACATCACAATGTGAATTCCCTCCTTCACATTGCAGGTAAATAATATTCGCTTGCTGTCAGTTAATAGCCCAAAGGTATACTATAGGCTAATCAATAACCTTGCTATGACGCCACAGATTCACATTTAACCTTTTATTTTTTTATTGGATATTTGGCTGGATAAAAAAAGGAATACTAGCATTTTATCATACTAAAATAAATGTAACACACATATGCTTAACTGATTGCAAAGTAAGCACCCCATGAGCATGCCATAGGAAAAAATATGCCTTGTTTGTAAACTTAATTTTTATATTAACTACCATATTTTTCGGTCTAAAAGACTTTTTTACCTCCCAAATCAGTAAAAAAATGCATGCTTCTTATGGTCGAATATGCAAACCTCACGGGCATTTTATTGCGGGTAGTCGTGTCTTGGCCGGGGAGCTGGAGCAGCTATCAGATCAGAGATCCGCCCATGGCCGGATCTCGCATCTGTACTGTAGTGTTTAATACATAAGCAGAGACAGATAGATGAAAGATGCCAGTCGGCAGCATCCATCTGTGTCTGCCTGTGTGTGAGCCTAAAGGGGAGACAACATGACTGCAACTTCCTCCGCGGCCCCCCTCCTCTTCCCCGTGTGTGAGGAAGATGGTATGACGTGAAGAGTGCTCTCTAGTGATTCAATTTCTGTGGCTGAAATTGGGTATTGCAGAGGATTTTTGCCACCTGATTTGAACAGTTCAAATATTTTTTTTCTGGTTTACTTGCTTTTTTAATTGGGTGTGTCTTATGGTCAGGCGGGTCTTATAGTCTGAAAAATACGTATATGCATGTGGGTTCAGACATACCCAATCTTACATGGACCTCCAGGTGATGGCTCTAAAAGTAGTTCTGAAAAATGGTGGCCATTGGAACTAGAAGCTTTACCTATAACACCCAGTGTAGTACAATAAAGCAAGAACTGGATTGTTTCTAAAGAAAAATACACAACACAACAATATTTTCTCAATAATACAAATACGAGTTTAAGAAACTAGAGATCATGTCTGGTTCCACCTGTAACATGGGGAACAATTAATGTTCCGGTGTTGCACAAATCAGCCTCTATTAGGATTAATAAACCAAGTAGTACAAAAGTCATATACAAAGTTCAGTAACCCATATCAGCTCTATTCTGATCTCCATAGTAGATTTCTAAATTGTTGGCATGGATCTTGCACATTACTCTTTGCCTTTCTGAATAAGCCTGACTGTGTCCCATTGTTTTATTGGCAGTTTACTTGTTACTACTGGGTTTCTTTGCAGGATAGAGGTTTAAATCAATGGTTTCCCTCTGGAATAATAAGAAGGGAAATGAACTGAATTGCAATTACAATTATGTTGATTAAAGTCATGTTAACTGCGCTTTACTGCTGCTACTCAATTTCTATGCACTATCTTTGTGATTGATTTGACCGCACTTGAATCACCTTTATGAAAGCTTACAGCACTTATTATGTTCATGCTGCAATTAGGCCCACAAGGAAAATGTTCCTTAGGATGAGGAAAAACAAAACAAGTGATTGCTGAGATTGTTGAAAACTTCTTATAGCTTTTAGATTAAATGTCCTCTTTTTTTGTCTAACATTGAGGTAGATAATTTATGTATATATATAATGTGTGCTTGTAAAACCTATAGTCATGTAAGTGTTTTTGTTGGTGTTCTGATGGCAAAATATGCTTAATTTTGATGTGGATGAACTAGAAATTGTGTACAATGTAGGCTTTCTAGCAGTTAAGATTTAAGACGTTATCTAGATATTATCTACCATTCAGCATTGATCCAAAACAATGGAAACCCATTTTGCATGCAGATGTCTGTTTGGATAAAAAGCACATCCCAACACAACATGCACCCCCAAAACCCCCAAAATAATTGCATCCACCACTTTCTTGAACACAAGAGTATGATTAGGCACCTCTGGTACAATACACATTAAAGTACTTAAACTGTGAATGCCGAAAAAGTTTTACTATATCTTATAATGGGCATTGTCAGGTATATCTTGCATAACCTATATCACAACAGCCTATTCATATGCTTAATCACCCATCATCATTTTTAGGTGCCCTTTGGGGTCCAGAGGTTAGCAAGATGACAGCAAAGGCCAAATTTTATGTTTCCCTGACAAGGACATAAACTCTCCTAGGGAATTCCAAGGCATTCTCAGCCAATGGAGGAGATAGAACTCCTTCTGTATGTTTTGGCCTGCCTTGAAGCTTTGTCTTGGATCAGTGTGTTTGGAATAGCTCCATTGGGAGCCTTCCAGGTTACATCTGTTTTACATGGCTGCATTGCATCGATTGAGATGACAACAGATCACCAGATGTAACTTTAAATTTGTCATAAGCCCAATATTATTATTATTAACAATGGACAGATGTGAATCAGACAGAATTCCTCTAAAGTGCTTTTATATAGCAGGGCGTGTGGCCACATAACTAGAAACAGCCACTTACAGCTAGCTAATGGTTTTATCTTGGCATTGTCACTACATCTTTTTGAATAGGCAGCTAGTAATGAATACATGTGAGAATAAGCTGTAAAATACCATATAGTTTTAACGCTAGGGACTGAATGTTTCTAGATTATTATCTCCCAGAAGAGACAATTCAAGGATTTCCTACTAAACTGAAGATTGTTTTATGTAGAAAGTATAATGTAAATGCAGCCAGCTTCTCCTGGCTGTGAATGTTGTGTGTCGGGAACATGAGCCACACTTCTGGGGACCAGATGTGCATGGCTTATAATCATAAAGTGCCTTATTTCTGGGTATTGGTTTATAGCTGGGTACATGTTTCCACTACCTTGTAATCATTTTTCAATAAGTAAATTGAATGTGCCAGAACTGTGATGCATTGCTGAAGAGCCACTGTTTAATTACCCATTGTGTACAGTGAAGATAAATCCATAGATGAACAGCATTTAAGCTTCTAACAAATGGATGTTGCCATAATATTTCTTATTTTAAGCATTTTTTTTATCAAATGTGTGGACTGTTCAGTTTTAGCCATGCAGATATATGGTCAAATGTGTGGCTAATATTGTATAGGTGTGCCCTAACAGTTAAAACTTCTACTTGGGATATTTGGGTGATGCGCTGGTTGTACCCTTTACTTGTACCTTTGATATATATATATACGGTATATATATATATATATATATATATATATATATATATATATATATACTTTATGTACTGTATATATATATATATATGTATGTACATGTGTTGCATTTAACTATATATGTTTATAGACAAGGGCTTTAATTATAAAATATATATACATTTCTTATTTTGCAGATTCCGAATTGGGTGTCAGTTTACTGACAACAAACAGCAGCAAAGATGCTTCAAGTCCCGTTCTACCAAAAGTGTCGGGACTAGAGAGGAGTCAAGAGAAGAGTCAAGAGAGCACCCAGGAGCTCCAGTTTGACTCTGGGGTGTGTAAAGAACTGTGTCCTCCTACACTCCCAGCAGTGCAACCAGAAATAGAGGCACAGCCGTGTCTCTCATCTCCTGGACCAGTAGTAATTTCTCTGTCAGAGACACCCACACAAATACAGCAGGAGCCTCCTCAGCTTCCTCATGCTCCTCTAGAGCAAGAAGCACCATTGCCGCCTCAGCCACAAGTGCAGCTGCCACCAAAGGCTCCTCCACTTCCACAGTCACCTATTCATCTGAACTCCCCAGCAGTTCAGGCACGGCCTCCCTCTCAAACTTTGTCCCAGAGCTTGTGCAACTACAACAGCAGAAGCTTAAGTGTGAACAGTTTAAGGTTTGTTCAGACATTTTTTTTCATATATATAAATCTCTGGTTTTAGTAGTGCGTTAATGCATAAGTGTTGTAGATGTCTCTTGTGTTCTTTGGTACTGCCAGGTCTTGCTCTCCGCATCCTACTACATACACATTCTACTGATCATGTTGTAGACCTTTATCGTAAAATGCACTCAAATGGTGGAGAAGTACTCCACAATCCTATATTTACCTGTGATGCTCATGATGGCAGTCCAGTACCTGTGGCAGTCATCATGATACATCGTTTGTGGATGCCATCCTTCAGGGGGTTAACTGAAGTTATGTGTAGGGTCACTAGTTGGTGCTGTCTCAGCCTTTTCTGGGCTAAGACCAGAAGTGAGGAGGGATCATCTCCTTGCAGGTAAGGATTTTGTATCTTGTTATGGGGTATTTGCCAGCAAGGGACATGAAGTACTTCAGCTGAGTTTAAGTGCACTTTATTACGAGTGAATTCTTGTTCAGCTTTCATTTTCTAAAACTAAGAAGTGACCATTGGGTTAAGATAGATTCAAGATTTAATAAACCATAATATTTTGTCTACTTTTTTTTACCTACATTTAAATTTGTCACAGAGATTTTAGGATATGGAACAATCTCTTCCGCCTTTCACTCAACTGTCTACTGATTGTTATGGACAAAACCTTGACATGGGAATTTGAGTAAAAGTAACCAGTCTATGGACAAAAACTTTTTTTACCTGAGGTTTTCACAGTGATAAGAATGTAGGGATCTAAAGGGGACAATACAGTTTACAAATGTACAGATGGCAGGCTTTGCATTTTTTTCTACTGCATCATTGACCATTAAAGATGATGTTTTTTTTGGAGCTGGAGAGAGGAAATTACCACAAAATGTCAATAATTGAAAGTATTGTTTAATTGTAGCATAAATGTTTCTTGTAGCATTGGAGCTCTGTTTTTTAGTTTTACATGATCAATCCCCAAATGTTACATTATGCTTTAAAGTCTTATTTTGTTGCTTATTGGCAAATGTACTTTTCTTTCTACAGCAGCAGCAGAAGTAGCACTCCTGCCAAAAGTCAAGTGCCACCTTCTCACCTGTCTCATCATCCTTCAGCTTCTCCGTACCCTCTGTCTTTACCAAGCCACAGTCCCTTACATAGCTTTACACCCACAATCCAACCTCCTGCACACCAGCACCACCCAAATATGTTTGCCCCACCTGCTGCTTTACCTCCTCCACCACCACTGACTTCAGGGACCCTTCAAGTTCCAGGACATCCAGCTAACAACACCTACTCAGGTACTAATAATCAAATAGTAATATGAATAACTTGATTATCACCATAAAGCTATTTTTAAATTATTGTATTTCATGGCTTGAATATAGATTTCAGAAAATGATAAAGTAATACCTAATGTCTTTTTATTTTGGTCTTTTTCAGAACAAGACCTTCTCAGACAAGAGCTCAACACACGGTTTTTGGCTTCACAGAGTGCAGATCGTGGTGCATCATTAGGTCCACCACCCTACCTAAGGACAGAGTTTCACCAACACCAGCATCAGCACCAGCACACTCATCAGCATACACACCAGCACACCTTTACACCTTTTCCGCATGCTATCCCGCCAACTGCCATCATGCCAACTCCAGCACCGCCCATGGTGCGTACCCCAGGCAGAAATGTGAGGATAAGTAGAACATTATTTTCAGTATGGTTTGTGCCTGGTGACAGGCACTGTATGAATACATGTTATTGTTATGTTATTAAATGTAATGTTATTCTGTTATACTTATTATATTGTAATATAAACTCTAGTTCAGAAAATTGCAGGCTTATTGTTTATTGGTTTGTAGTTGCATCTGGTCAGTTTATGGAGATTTGTTATGAAAATAAATGAACATTTTGTACTGTATGTGTTTGCATATTATGATAAATATTTGATGCCGTGGGGCCACTGAATAAATACTCAAATGTAATGAGGCAAGTAAGGAATTTATCTCTAGAGCAGTTTTTAGTCAGTACCATATATACTTGAGTATAAGTCGATCTGAATATAAGCTGAGATACCTAATTTTACCTGAAAAACCTGAAGAAACTAAAAGTCACAGAAACACACTGCATATTAAGAGATATCATTTTTGGAGATAGGTGTAAAATTTTAACTTGCTGATTTGTGAGCTAACTGCGAAATCCCTAAACATGGTATGATCGCCAAAATTAGTGGCTATGAAGGGAAGGGTTGTAGAAATATGTACATGTCTTTTTTGCATTAAGTTCAAAGTTAAGTTCAAAGTTAAATTTCAACTTGACTTTGAACTTTATTTATTCTTTTAATGTTTCCAAAACTCTTATTGACATCTCTAAAAATGTATGATGCTTTTCAGAGGCTTTGCAATTAACTCACAAAGCCAACTAGTTGAAAATTTTGACTCTAGACTTCGGTAAGCAAAATGTCATATTTTGGGTGCTGAAAAAAATGAGCTTATACTTAAGTATATAGGATAATTGTCATTGACTAACACAGTTTTACTCTTTACTAACAACTGTAAATGAAATTATGTACAAAAAGTCCAAAAGTTATTACTTACTTATTATTACTACCAAAACCTGACATGAACGTGGCCCTCGAGCACTGGAGATGGAAACCTTGGTCTAAAATGATGTGTATTTCTATAGCTTAACCGTTTCTGGAAACTCCATTGTCTCTCCTTCCATTATAAGGGGCTTGAGAAATGTTTATATTTGTATTGACTTGCAAAAACTGTTGTGTGAACAAAGACATGAAAAACTACAGCAATAGCTACCAATCACTTTTGAATAGTAAGATTAATGGTATAAAATTAAGCACTATAAGAAGATATAGACATAAAAACTAAATATTTCATAGGAATCATTTATCTTACTCTTCTGTATGCTTAACCACAAATATATACCTTATTAATATTACAAGTAAATCAACAGAAAATCTATTCCTGAGAAAATACATCAGTTTAAGCAGATGTGAAAGATTTAGCTATTTTATTTTTATATCTTTTTCTGTTATTTATGGAGGAAGCTCAGTTTATGCTTTATTTACTTGAATAATGTGAGTCAAGAAAAGAAACAGTTTGATTTACTGTAGATCTTCAAGCATGACTTGCGATATTAATGCTTTTATATGGGTGTGAAAACTGAGCTTTATTATATGAGCATAAAGGGATCCATGTCCTGCTTAGAAACAACAAAAGCTTATTAGTACACTGAATGCTGAATTTAACTACCGTATTCTTCGGACTATAAGACACACAAGAAGTTTTGGAGAGAAAAATAGGGAAAGAAACAAACACAACAATTCAGATATTAAGTGAATAGACAGAATGTTCCTGTCTCATCATCCTTCAGTGTCTCCATACCCTCTTTCTTTACTAAGCCACAGTCCCTTACATTGATTTGAATGGTAAAAAGGTGCATCTTACTGTCTGTAAATACAGTAATGTGTCCTCAACATGCTGTTGATTTTTTCCTTTTCTTGCCCTATTTTTACATGAAACATTTTGGCATATGGAGCCATGGTATGCCAATCAATATTTTTTAAATACCTGACAATTTCACTACCTTATTCACCACTGACCCATTATTTTCTGTGAAGGTGTATGGTTAGTGAACTAAAGTGATGGGACTGTGTGCCTATCAATGACTGTACCCAATAATTTGGAAGATTAAAGATTTGGTGCCTGTCCAGTGCAACACTGACAATTAACCATAAATGTTGTATATACTATCTTAAAAATATAATAAACATTGCCCTTGCTTTAAGGGGTAACCAATTCACTCTAACTCTACTGGGGTCATTGGGTAATGTGCAATCTTATTACTTCTCTTATTGCATCACTGGCAATTGGGTATTTTAATATTGCTTATGTAAAAGATTATATACATAGTTACCTTGTCTAGTATGACAAAACTATAAGTAGATTTGTAGATGGAAAACAGTTATTATCAAAAATCAAATGCTATGTTTGCAAGGAACTAAAACACTTATCCATTTTAATTAATCTTCAGTTATATCAACTTGTGCTTTTGGTTATCGGGTCCGTTACCATACCTTAGTTTTGGTTATTAATTTCCTAAGGTGTGTAATTTTTAGGTTTTTTTTCCACAAACGAGTATATTTCTTGGTCCATATGACTATATGGTATCATAGTGGACCAAGAAGACTATCATTGGTTTTAGCATTTCACCAAGTAGTAAAGGATGGAAAGTAGGGGGTGGGGTGTCACCAGAAATCCCAATGGCTTCTAATGCTGGCTATTGGGCAATTAATTGAGACTAAGGCCCATTTTTTCTTTCGTCCAAGAGACTGCCAGTATTCCTCTCTATGGAAAGGGTCATCATATCCCTTTAGCTAGCCTTACCTGTATTGTTTCTATTCATATGCCTGGTGTTATCTGTAGTACATCAGAGGCAGTAGATAGAAATCAATGTCACTCTTATGACTTTGGGCATCTTAAGAGCCCATAGCTGATGAAGGTACAGTGTAAAAACAAAAAACCTAGATACTCATGGAAAATAGTTCACCAACTCTCCTCTATGCAAAACAAATTAGGTATGTGGACTTTAGGCTTATCAGTATATATATATATATATATATATATATATATATATATATATATATTGAATCTGTGTGTGAACAATGCCAGTAAACAGGCCATAAAAGAGATGCTTATTTCTGAAAACAATCCGATATTTCCTTGCTAGGCACCTCTTGGGTGACTACAGCAGTCTCGCTGCAGTATTATAATGTTATAGTGGGGAAATGTATTTATAGGGATCATCTTTTATCATAAAAATAAAATACAAGGCAGACATAAAAATGTCTTTGTGTGCACAACATTCAGTGCAGAGTTTTATTTATCTCATAAAACCATCAGGATGAAATGATAATAGATTCGCTATTTACTTGCTGTAGGTTAAACATTGTGCTTGTTCACAATGCGCTGTACTGTACGAAAGCCTGCCGTTAGTGCTGCTGGTTGTTAAACAGTGTGATAAAATCATGATCTTTAGAGATACTTTACCTAGACACATAATAACCATTTGCTTTGATCCCTTTGCAGTTTGACAAATACCCTACAAAGGTTGACCCCTTCTACCGTCACAGTGTGAGTTTAAAAGTGCTGTGTTCAAATGTTGGCTTATCTCTGTCTGTAGCATGCCGCAAACATCACCCCACAATAACCTGCCAAGATTTCAACGCTTCCCCCTAATCATTTGAGCTTTGGCAATATACAAGCTTCATTCATGTGATTCATTTCTTCTGGAGATGCACTATCCTGTTTTTAATCAAAATTTGTCAGTGCTCATAAACTGTACAAGGAGTCTCACTGTGAGAAAGATGACATACATACAGCGTGAGCTTGTTCCCACTGGGAGAATAATGATCAGCCAGGAATTTTAAATAGGGATTTCATGGGTGTTATAAAACCTACAAGATAAAATTTAAGTTATTCACATCCAAATCAAATGATAGCTGCAACACATGGAAAGTCTATAATCCAACAAAGTATTTAGATTTGTTAAAGGTTTGCAGAACTTGTGTGATGCAAGGCATATATTTGGTGTGCGGCAGATGGAAAATAAATAAGATAGCAATACATTACTACTTGGCTCAGAGTTAGTAATAAAGAAGCATTATATCTTCAGCTACTAAGTTATACCTTTTGCTATGAAACCCTCCAGCAGAAGGAAGGCAGTAGTAATTGAAAATAGTTGTTTGAATCACAGAGCTAAATAAATGTATGGTGACATAGTTGTCAGCACTGCCAAAACTGTTTGTTTAAGTAGTTTTTAAAACTTGTAAGTGATTGCAGAACAAAAATTGGTTCCAAGCAGGTTACCAAGTGTTCTAAGTGTGGAAATCTGAGAGTGACGTGTAAGGAACTGTTGGTGTTTAGGTGCATATAAATCTACCAATCTACCAAATAGTGCCATGCTACATCACATTTCGTCTGCTACCTTCTGTTTAAGTGGTACATCAAAAGTCCCCATCTGATGTCTTGCCCTACCACTTTTTCCAGAGAACAGTAAAAAGCAGTTAGGACGTATTTGTAAAGGGTTATGGGTTCCTTTGAGACAAATGTTTCTGCCATTACTTTGGAGGTACAACCAAAACATTCATTTTAGGCTTTATTATTTACCCAATAGCAGGAACAGTTGTATTGAAACAATGAAGGGAAAAGAGTTGTTTTTTCTGATAATATAACTTGCATGGTTGAATTTCAAGATGATGGCTGAAACATAAAATGTAACCCTATTCTTTTCCTATTGAATGTAGCAGTATTGGAGAAACGGGTAGTGCTGTATACAAACCCATAAAGTAATATATCAGAACAACCTCCTTGTTTATGTGAATAACATTAAATTCATATTTGTTTAGGCATAGTAAGCAAGTCCAGTTTTAAACTATTACTAATTATAATATACTTGTCTAAAGTGACAGGCATATATTTTGTTTAGAGTACTGCATATCTTTGTTTTTGCAGTGGATGAGTAGGGTATGTGTTGTGTGTGCGGCTGTTTCATCTGTAATTTAATGGAGGTTTAGAATGCATTGTATAACAGACATTTTTATGTATATAAATCTCAGTTATTTAACCTGCACATGTTGCATAAGTAAAATAGATTGACATCAATGGGGGTGATTTAATAATGAAGTAAACCTAGGATATGATTGAATGTTAACAGTAAACAAGTTCAGTGGATTGAGTGAAATTATACTCCAGCTAATCAGTTGCAAGCATTCAAATAGGGTGAAAGTTAATTATAGGTAATCGTCCATAACTTATTTCGGGATACATTGGAAATATATACTGACCACTATTAAAAATATATCTTGAATATAGTGCTAATGCCAGCTGAAGGGTAGAATTTTTATTCCCACAGGTTATTTTTTCTCTTGATCAAAAATCATTTTAGAGACCAGGCTTTAAATTGGGCTCTCCTACAATTTACAATGAATACAGATATATATCTACCCAACAGTTTGGCATGAACTGTGCTGTATAATGGCGTTTTGTTTTTAAGCACAGGACCACTTAAATGTTTTTTCCCTGATTTTTAATTTGGTGGAAAGATAAAAGATACCAAAAAGTTTTTTCAACAACCACCATTTCTATATAGTTCCTTAAGAACCTCTAAATTTATTTAAGTTTTTGGGTAAATTATTGACATTTGGAGATGGGTTATTAATCTGTCTGATGATTTAAATTAGTGATACATGTATTTTGTTAATGTTCTCTGCCTTGTAGAAACAATGAATACTATTACATCAAGATCTTAAACAAGATTTTTATACTTGCCACTTAAGTGTTAGGATAACCAACAGCATGAGTACACCATAAAACCATAGTGACTTAAGGTGCCTATACACACATAGATATGGGCTAGATCGATGGCTGCTTTGAGCACCATGCGTGCTTACAGCCATCTATCTAAAGCATATCATATGCGGCCAACCCAAAACAGGGACCGTAAATCACGGTCGAGGTCCATGCTTTTCATCTCCAGCCCAGGGCGATGATGTCATTGCACTGGGCTGGAGCTTCCTCGAACCGCTTGAATATCGAGCCGTGTATGCCCAGCTTAACAAAATGACTAACATAAGAGAAAGCTATTATATTTTATTTAGTTATTCAATTATTGCCACTTCTGTCAGAGTGTGAAAGAATAGTGAAATGTCTATGTATGCTTTAGTATACTGGGAGAGTTTATAGCAAAATTATGTGTATATGTTGGTTTTATACTTCCTGTTGTTTCCTGAGAATAAAGCTGCCTCTTAAATGGCCCATAGATAGCATTAGCAGTGACAGTATAAGCAGCAAAGCAGACTAATGAAGTCATAATTGTGCACATTCTTTAATTTCTTACACAACACCATTAAACCTTTTAACAAAGTAATTGAGTTTTAATGGAGTGAAATCCTGGCACTCTTAAAGCTTCATTTTTTAATTAGCTTGCTATTTCCCTTGGACTTATTTGGCTTAACATCCCTCCTGCTTTTGATGTACTCTAAATTCTGAAACCACTTAGGCATTCAATCCAATTTAATAATTCATAATTACAAAATCACCTTTTTATTTTGGAAGAAAGGAATTCATCAAGGGTATCATTTCTGTGCTAATTAATGTTGAACACCCTTAAAGTTCCCCATTAAGCCAGATTCCCTGACTCAACAGTGGGAGCTGATTTTTCAACCCTCATCAATGCCTGCTTTTGTCTTTTCGCTTGTGCTGTGGTTCTGTGTTGTGTTTTATGTGTGATTTAATCACTAACCTTGTTGGGTTATTTTTTTAATTATGTATTTTCTTTCTTTTTTTACAGTTATTTCATTCGTACCCTCCAGCTGTATCTGGTATTCCTCCCATGATTCCTCCTACTGGTCCTTTTGGATCACTACAGGGGGCATTTCAACCTAAGGTAGGAAAATGGTGGTTCATCTACTTACATATGGGGCAGCACCAAAAAGAGGATGAGGTTCTAACCTAAAAATAACTTTGAAGCCCTCAGGTTATTAAACATTGTTCGCGCATACAATCTGCCCAGGTTGCATTGCATAATACTGTCTGTATGGTAGCAATTAACTACTACATTAGTAAAATAATAAAATAAAACACATTCACAGATGTATACTTTTGCATACTAAGAATTAGCTTCCAGCAAGTGGGCACTTCCTTTGAACATTTTGAACCCGAAAAAGGGTTTTAATATTTTGAATTAGTTCACTATTACCAATGTTTATCACATAATACATTACGTTTATTTCCTTTTTTTGTAATCATATTAATAGTTTTTATCTTAATAATAAGAATATTGATAAAAAAAGGCAAACCATGTGCTCTAATTTCGAACGACATCCACACACATACTTGCTTATCAAAAGGTCATCATAGTATATATGTTGTCATTCATAAATGCTCTGGATCTAATTTAAAGTAACTTGTATTTGTAACAATTGATATGCATGTAAGTGTTCAAAGATGCTTTTGTGTTTTTCTTTAATAGCATAATATTTTACAGAAACGGCCTATTATTATGAGCAGTTGTCCATCTTTATAACAATTGCTAAGCAGTTAAAATCATCCTGTAGGAAAGCATGCTTGTTTTATTTGTGTCTCCATTGCTTGTTACAGCAAAGTGGCTCTGAAAGTACAATCTGTACCTGCAATCTAATACAGTGCTGACCCAAGGTCATTGTTACCGGCTTAACCTGCTTTCGTGATGTGATATTCAAAGTCAATGTGCACTCTTAATGGTCTGTGAATGTAATAGCAGCCTGTTAGCTAGATGGTCAAAGTTCATAATAAATTATGTAGGACTAGGTATGATTTCCGTCTTTATCCTGTAGTGTAAATGTGAAAAGGTACCAGCCTTTGCAGGTAGACATTAGACTGTTGGTCACTGCTGTTAGATTATGTTGTGTAAAGAGACTAAACTCTGTTAGAAAGTTGAAGAATTTTAATATAGCTGAGCTTGCAGCTCCGTAGTAATTGGCAATACAGGACAGCTCAGAAGCTGAGCGGTTCAACTGATAACTTTGTGGTAGTGCTGAAGCAACCGTGTGTAATTTCATCTAGGTTAGAGATGGGAGCTTTTCTCATTATCACTGTCCCTGGGGGAATATTGTCTAAGATACTCAACCTACTGACACTTGAAATAAAGAATTGTACAATGACACGAGTGTACAACCTATGGAAAGGTAACACTAGCCTTCCGTATGATCTGGAGTTTAAAAGGCCAGGGCTTTATGTTACAACTTAAAGGTTGACAGAAGGGTGAACCTTCGAAAGATTTATGTTAATATTGCCCCTCATTCCCACTGCCAGAACAGATGATGTTGAGCTTCACTTATCAAGGAAAGTCACACACCATTAGGCCTGAGCTGCCTGAAAATAAAAAAGAAACTGCCAGGCATAGGGGCTTGTCAAACAGGAGCTAAAGAGATACGAAGTAGCACAGGGAAGAAAACTATTTTGTCATGTCCAATTAATTTCACATGTTGTCTCTTTCGCAGACTTCCAATCCCATTGATGTTGGAGCTAGACCTGGAACTGTCCCACACACTCTGTTGCAGAAGGACCCAAGGGTAAGTGTAAGGGAGTGAAACTCAGTCCTTAGTGTCACCATTATGTCAACATCTTTCTGGCCCTCCTGGGAGTGATAAATGTCCTTGTCACAAAGAGCTAGTCAGCCTTACACCTTGCGCTTTCTATAGACTTTGTTTCTGTTTTCTTGCTTTAGGGACGTGTTCCATATTATCCCGATTCTCAGACTGAAGTCTTTGTGGATAATTTTTAATGTCATTTTATCCTTATTGCTGTCACTGGATGCTCACCCTTGTGCTAGTATGGGTTGCAGAGCTCACTAGGGTATCCTAAAGGCTGTTTGACATAATTTAGTGTTCATAAGACAAGCTTTCTATTAAATTTAGAACTTGCGAGTACGGATTGGAATGAAAATGATTAACTCAGCAAGGATGAGATGGACTGGATTCAAATTACTAAAGAGCTAATTAGGATTATAGAAAGTGCAGTCGACCTCTTAAGAAATGTTCAGTGTCCTCTAGATAATTAACACTTGGGTAGAATATGTCACTTCTTTTCAATATGCGATATGTAGCTTATAGGTATATTTTTAAGACATAGCTGTTGACTTAATTCAGAAAAGGCACAGTTAATCTATTTGCAATAAAATACCCATAAAACTGTTTATTTTTAATGATTCTTGAATAAAATAAAGGTCACTCTGTCCCAATGGTTCATTCCATTATCTAGGTTTCTTAGTATTTAAACCTCTCACACAGATCATATGGGAGGGCACAATGGGCAACTGATCACAAGGGATTAACCGACTATTAGTTGATAATCCTAGAAAAGATAACACAGCCACTATTTTCAAGTGGTGTGACATGCCAAAATGAACTGGGGGGCTGTCCTAGAGTATGTCTTTCTTCTGAGAATTCAACCACATTGTCCTCTACATAATCTATGCCGTTTCTTAACACGTTGACCTTCAAAGATCATATGCATTTCAACCTTTTTGTTGCTGTACAGCGGCAAATGATTGGCTCATATTTAAGCCATCTGTAAACTATTCAGTGTAACTCTTTTACATATTTTTTCTCAATATCTTGTTGAACTAAAGATTAACAAAGTTTGCCATCTCAAGGTATGTAGCTTTTTAGAAGACGCATGCTTAACTAAGCTGTCAGCATGAAAAAGCCAGTTGTATCATATATAGGGTTTACTGTATGTATTTTCAGGACAAGTACAAAATGTGTGTGGCTAATTGATAATTATTATAAGGATTGCATAGTCTTCTTGCCGATCCATATAAATATCTCACAAATCATAACAAAAGCCTGTATTGCTGCTAATTAATGTGTGAGGAAAATGTATGCAGGTCTCTTTATCTACTCATACTTACTATCCTCTTTTAATTGCTATCATACAGTCCACGGTCTATTATTTACTTTATGATAATTACGTTTTTTTCTGTCTCCATTCTTGTGACATAAGCTATATTCTAGTAACCATAGTGATGCAATTATTTGCAGGAAAAATGGCATTAGTGAGATGTGAAAGTATCATGGCAGTGATTGGCACTTGGCCTTGCAAAGCAGCCTCTGCCAGTAATAGGGCCGTTTCTTCCGCTATGTGAAGCATAATTGTGCGCAAAAATATCACTCGCATAATTCTGCTAACAATCCACCCCACTCAACAACTTCCGACAAGGGGCTCCAAGCATCATTTTGCATAGGGCCCCTTAAATGCTAGAAACGCCCCTGGCCAGTTACAACTACAATTTGACAATCTGTACTGATGGCCATATTGTCCATCTAATTAGCTGATATTAACCTTTCTCTCCAATACCCCATATCCTTTGTAGAGAATATCTTATGATCTAGAAGATAGTCGTTGGCAGCTGGTTAGTGCTTGTATTTGACCACCATCACAAATGGGTAAAATGTCTAGGGAATTGACAGTCTGCAGTTGTCAGAAATATCAGAAATAGACAGAAATTTTCGTCCTCCATCTCTCTGCCCATGTCACTTTGACCATGGAAACGACCGGTCCTTTACGCAGCAACGGGGAAACCGAGTCACAGGCACAAGTTTGCAGGTGCTAGGGGGTAAAAACTACCCTATGACAGCAATAGCCCGAAAACCTTTTTGCTTGTTTACCGCTGTAAATGAGCCCTAAAGCAGTAAGATGGGGACTCTAAATAACTTACACTGAATTTAGCCTGTATGTCTCTGGGCAACAAAAAAGATAAAAGACATGCCTCATTGCTGTCAATTAAATAGTTAATACTTGTGCTTTGTTTTTTTAATATGTTTCGTTGATTATGTCTACCTGATTGCTTTCCGACGGGGACTATTATACACAGCTTTACGTTTTGATCAGTTGAATGATAGGACAGTAGTGTATATAGAGGAAAATTTGTGTATTTAGCTTATTGTAGCAATTACATTTATTGTCTGTAAGCCTGATGTTGTCCTTTGCGCTTTTTTCTTTCCAAAGCAAGGCAGGTTCCCTGTGGTGATGGAGTGGAAAGAGTTTGTGCATGAAATGCAGTATTTGTTGTTGTTGTAATGATACAGCCCCGTATTCCCAGAGCTGCTGTATTATTGAGTGTGCTGATGAAATATTGATGTAATTGGTGGATTGGAGTCTCTTGATTTCTAAGCCTGGTTTGAACAAACAGGCATATGTATTCAAAGGATTTAGCTATGCAGACAATGGCAAGTGGTATTTATGCTCATTTTAAAACTATATTATTTTCTTGGTATTGTATGGTAATCTTTGCCCATCTTTCCTCTAAACCTGTTGTTAGACTGCCGATCAATAATAAAGTTGCTGATAAATACATTGATAGCTGAAGAGGTATTTTATTTCTTAATTTTCTATCTGAGTTCATGTATTAATCATTGCCAGGCAAATCATTGTTCTAGAATATTGCAGGCCATTATCTTAAATGCTGAAATTCATTTGTGGCATGGGTAATGTGGCACTTGTAATGTAGCTATATCTTAGCGTTCCATGCAGCTCTACTTACATAATGGTTATTTGTTCTAAAAATGGACAGAGAGTATTAAATGTGAACTCAGTCACCATGTCACCTTTATTCATTGCACAGTCTAGAGCAGGGGTGGGCAAAGCGAGCGGCCAGACCAAAAGGTTGTGATGGTTGCCCGGCCTAAGTGTTTAAAGTCCTCGCAAACCTGGTGTCATTGATAACTTCCTGAATGTGTGGTGAGGGCTTGACTGGGTGGGAAATGTAAACTGATTAAACAGGGGGTAGGTAGTGGCGCGTTAAGATGTGATCCACAGGCTGTAAGTTTCCAATGTCTGGTCTAGAGCCTAAAATGTTCATCTTTCTACAATAAAGAGAAGAACATGAGCATCAATGCTGGAAATTAAGGGGAGTAGTCATAAAAAAGTTCTAAACACAAATTTTGTTTGCTTTCTTTGTTCATTGCTTCAGAGAAATGTTTGCCATATTTTAAGTAGAACAGGTTCTTTAGTTGAGATCAAGCTTATGTTCTTGCCTGTTTTCTAGTAAGGGTCCACCGACACATATTTTCACATTATTATGTACACTTACAAGTACGACAATGTGCTGTGTATGTTTCTTGAGTTGATATACTTCTTGAATAGCATCCCCACAAGGTGGTAAAAACTCCACCTGGCCCAAGTGTACCAATGTGATAATGAATACACTTAAAACTTGCAGTACAATAAAAAAAAGGAGGCAGGTGTGTTTTAGAGGCATACAAGGACAGATTTAAAATGAATGGGCAAGATTAATCGACATGCCAAAAAAAAAAAAAAGCCTGCAGGCACATAACTTGGTGGGAATGGGCTCTAAATTTATATTTCTTTTGGAATTAAGGTACTACTATCTACAACTAAGTGCTTTGAAACCTTCATTTAGTCTGCCCTCAGCCAACTATTTCTGCATCTGTAAACAAAGGAAAAACATTTTCATTCAGCTTCTTTTGTGCATTATCATTTATTTCGAAAGATTTTTCCACTTGCACATTGTCCATATAAGCACCTTTGTCCCGTCTAAAAAGATTGTCCTTGTCTAATACATGCATCAGTAAAGACTACTAAAGAATATCTGCATATGAAAACAGCAGCTGTCAAATGTTGACAACCCAGTATGTCATACTTGTCAATGCCAAACATCCCATAATGTATTTGAGGGGGAAAAAAGGCATATTGTGGAAAACAGGCAAGTGGCCTTGGCTGTCATACAAATGGCAACTTATGTAGACTGTAGAAGAATGCAGAAATAATGAAACTATATTTTTTCTTTATTTATTCATATGCGTATACTTTCTAACACAGTCATTTTACTATATTAGTTACTGTATATTTAAATAGTTGGAGAAATTGTTGCTAATTCTGTTAATCTAAATTGGTATTTTGTAGAAGCGGACTCATTTTTTATTAAAATTCTTTGTTCGGCAAAAAGCGCAGACTTTTAAATACCTTTTCATTATAAACCAATAAGCATGTGCTAATTAAAATGATTGTCTGAGTGACAGGCATGTAACCAAGTTGTCATTTTCTCTTCACAGTTGACAGATCCTTTCAGGCCTATGCTGAGGGTAAGCGCTTTTTTGGCATATGAAAACATGGATTAGTTAATGAAATTATTGGATAAATAAATTACCGAACATGTCTGGTGCAGTAAGGTCTGTTTTATATGTTAAATAGGGGACACTTGTCCAATTTTAAATGGCAATTTTCACAAATAAATCATGGAACAAATATGTCATGGAATTCTTTTTTGATTTTTAATTCATTTTCCATTAAACTACTGGGGGATAGTTCCTAGTGTTTTTCTTCATATCTTGTAGTCCCATTTAATGGTTTTCCAGTCCTCAGTCTACAGGGAGTGCAGAATTATAGGAAATGAAGTAGTTTTTGACACTCATCCTCTATGCATGTTGTTTACTCCAAGCTGTATAGGCTCAAAGCCCCCTACTACCAATTAAGCATCTTAGGGAGTGCATCCTCTGTACTGAGAACGCGGTGTGGTCTAAGGCCTCAACACCCTATATTAGGTGCCATAATATAGGCAACTTCCTTTCCTTTGGCCAAAATGGGTCAAACGAGGACTTGACAGGCTCTTAGAAAAGTCACAAAAATAGTGAATATCTTGCAGAGGGATGCAGCACTTTAAAATTGCAAAGCTTCGAAGCGTGCACGAACACAAGCGTTCATTCAAATAGTCAACAGGGTCCGAGAAACGTGTGGAACACAAAGGCACAAAAAACTGCCCCATCGAACTGAGAACAGTCAACCGCGCTGCAGCGCCCAAATGCCACTTGCCACCCAGTGGTCTATTTCAGCGCTGCAACATCACTGGTCCCGGCCCAAAGCACAAGGTGTGCAATACTCAGAGACAAAAGGCTGAAAGCACGACCACCACTGACAAGCACACACAAGCTGAAACGTCCAAGACGGGCCACAGAATATCTCAAGCCTGATTTTTCTAAGGTTTTTATGGACGGAAAATCGAGAGTGAGTCTTGAGGGCCAGATGAGGCACTGGCTGCTTGCTAAAGGGCCGAGAGCCCAGTCCGACTCAGACCGCCAGCAAGGTGGGGTGGACGTACTGTTTGGCTGGTACATCAAAGATGAGCTTGTGGGGCCTTTTCGGGCTGAGGATGCGGTCAAGCTCACTCCCCATCCTCTGCCCATTCTGGAAGACACCTTCTTCAAGCAGTGGTACAGGAAGAAGTCTGCATCCTTCAAGACAAACATGATTTTTCCTGCAGGACCAATGCTCCATCACACGCGTCCACGTACTCCCCAGCATGGCGCAAGAAAGGGCTATAAAAGAACCCGACAAACTAGTACATGGCCCCCTGTTCACCTGATCTGAACCCCATTGAGACCTCGTGGTCCCATCCTCAAATGTGTGATTTACACAAGAGGGAAACCGTACACCTCTCTGAACAGTGTCTGGGAGCTTGGTTGCTGCTGCACGCAAGTGATGGTGACAGACAAAACCTGCAGAATCCATGGCTGGCAGGCCTTTGAGTGTCCTGCAAAGAACAGGTGCGCTCATATTGGTCACGATTTGCTTTTGTTTTTGTTTTGAATGTCAGAAATGTCAATATTTGAATTGCAGCATGTCATTGTTTCCTGGTAAATAACACATGAACTCGGTATAAATTGTTTGTAAGTGCCTAAATTCATGCCCATAATAGTCACCTGCACCACATATCCCCCCTAAAATAGCTAAAACTCAAAACAACACAAACTACTTCCAAAAATCTCTCAGCTTGATATTAAGTGTTCTTGGTTCATGAGAACCCTTGTTCAATAATAAAATTATTCCTCAAAAATACCACTTGCCTAATAATTCTGTACAGTCTTTACCAACTATAGAATCTATTAGAGCATGTTTGCAGTCTTGGTCCATTCTGTAGCATTATCTTAACTGAATATTATGTTTAGTGATATTAGAGGGATTTGCTATATCAAGAAGGTCGACTTTTTATTTTTAGATATAGTAAACTGTAGTTTAAGAAAAGTCTGCTCATTCTTATGGTTATTTTGATTGTTAAGAAGCTATAAATAGTTACTTTGTGTTTACCAAAAGCTAGGCAGACATGGCTCTGTTTGTAAATAAATCCAAGCACAATCGAGCAATGTGCTTGTTTACGGTTGGTCGAACTAGGCTCCGGCTCCAAACTGAGCTCAACTGAGAGTTGGGGCAAAGGAAGGGGCACAGAGCCGAGCCGTGCTGTGTACACTGCACAGGCAGAGTGCAGGGGGAGCCCCCTCACTGCAGCTTTTCCTGTGTGTGGCTCACAACAGTTGTACACCGGACCAGGGTCCCCATAAAACGTAATTAGTGTGCAAAGTGGTTTCCGTTTAATTGACCCACGATTGAGCGCAGCATGGTGACGTCACCACACTGTGATCAATTGCTGCTTGATTGCACAGGAATCTACTTGTGTATGCCTAGCTTTACAGTTCTTTACATACCAGTAATACCAGTGGGCTTAGCCCAACATGAATACGTCTTTTTTTCTACTGGTAAACAAAGTTGTTCCCATTTTCAGATTTTTTTTCAAATTTTTTTACAATATTTTAGTTATTACACAGTTGTAGGACACATAAATGGCAATTTATAACAAAATGTTAAACTTTTACGGTTCAGAAATCCTGTTCCAATCAGTGTAAATGGTCAGCTTTTAATGTTAATGGTTGTACTTGTAATGGAAAGGGGACCATTGATAATTTGGTAGTTCTTAAATGTAATGTAAATATATATCTTTCTTTTTGGCAGAAACCTGGTAAATGGTGTGCCATGCACGTGCATATCGCCTGGCAGATATACCACCATCAACAAAAGGTCAAGGTGAGTAACAGCTTATTGCTTATTGATGTATTTTGGTTATATTATACATTATACATATTTTCATGTATTTGACTTCTTTATATGTGAATTTTACTTCACAAATTGGTGTTAGTATAAGTCCTTGATTTTTTTGGATTCCTTCTAGAGGTTATATTAGGAATCATGTTGTTGCTATTTGATAAGCAATGCATTGTGGCCAATATATCATGATAATTTTTTTCAAATCTATGGTAAAAACCTTATTACACTTTTCATTAAAAACATAAACAGAATCTCTCCCTGAGACTGTTATTCCTTTTATGTATGTTTTTATGCTTGTAAGATAGGCTATAAATAATGCTTGCTGGTGCTTTATAGCTCCCAGAGGCATTGTAGAAACATTAATTAACTCTCTCTCCCTTCATTTAATACATAATGGGATTTGAAAGCACATTCTCTCATTTTGCTAAGGTAATCTGCTGTGTATTTCTGCATTTACTAATGAGACGTTTCTATAGGTCTCATATTCATGCAAAACACACATTGGGTCTAATATACTAAAAGAGAAGTCATTATGGAGACATTTTTTATTTTAATAAAAATATTTTTAATATTTTTAAATATTACTATTGTTAATGGGAGGGTGGATGTAAACTGTAATCCTGGCTAAAAAAAAAGGCCATATTACTCAACTTGCTTTCATTGACCAAAAAAACTATTATAAAAAATTACCTGCATTAATTGCACTGCATATAATTCTGTTAAATGTCCATACTGTATGGACATTATATGTTTTTACCACAATAAAACATATAATAAATATGTAGATGAGTATAAAACTGACTATATGTTGAGATACTTATATACATACTTCTTAATGTGTAGTCAGGAGCATAGCCATTACAAGCAGAGTTAATGCACATGGATAAGTTTCTTTAAGAACATAAATCTGGGATTCCATGGATTGCTGCTTGGCCTCTTTGCCCTAGAAATACTATTTATTTACGTTTAATTATCCTGGGCTGAAATGTACATTTCTGTGTTATTTTAAGTGAGGAGAATGTTTCCTCAGAGACAATAGTAACCAAATGAGAAAGACTATTAAAATAACAGCTAATTCACACAGGAGTTCATAAATAGACTCAAGCGATCACTTTTGTGTTTTCCCTAAAGCAAGAGTGTTCCGCCAGCTTTCTTCATGCAGTACAATAAAAATTCTATCTATCTATCTATCTATCTATCTATCTATCTATCTATCTATCTATCTATCTATCTATCTATCTATCTATCTATCTATCTATCTATCTATCTATCTATCTATCTATCTATCTATCTATCTATCTATCTATCTATCTATCTATCTACCTATCTTACCCATTTCACCCTTTTTACTGTACACTTTTCAGGCTATATCGACAATATAATAATGACATTCTCACACTTGAAAAGACAAAAAATCCCCAGGGTATGCACCTCCAGGGCAGTATGGTTATTCATGATTTTCTATTCCCAAAGTGGTACAGGAAATTTTAAAAGATTAATAGAACAAAACAAAGATTGTCCATCAGTGAAACTCCTAAACTGAGAACCTGCCCATATACCCTACATATAGGGTACACTATCCTTCCTTTGCAAAGGACTGCCATAGACCCCCATAGAATAACCTACTCCGTTTCTTTTGTCTGTTTAAAATCTTGGTGATGCAGTGCAATGCCAGACATACATGATTAAACATTTCCAATTTAAAACAAATGTTTTATGAATCATTTGATTTGCTGTATTGAAATGACATGTCGCACAAATAAAACCTGTCATTTCATCATAGGATATCATTATTGTATTGTGAGCTTTGTGCGGGGTAAACTTTTGTAAGGATGAATGTTTACAATTTTGCCTTCAAGTCATGTCTCTGCAATTTATCCTGTCTTACTCCGTCTGTCACTTCTGATAATATCAGATTTTAAAAAGTGTTATTTTCAATTACGGCACACACAAAGATCGTTTTTGCAATTTCAAGGTGTGAATGTGCCATTTTGTATGGTCTTTGAAGTCTCCTTTTTTTTTATCTGCCCACGGGGGAAATCTCAATTCCAGACATGCTTCCCATTTCAGAAACAGATGCAGACAGATCCGCACAAGCTGGATTTTGGCCTAAAGCCTGAGTTTTTGAGCAGGCCACCAGGTCCGAGCCTCTTTGGAGCTATTCATCACCATCCGCACCACCATGACTTGGCACGCCCTGCTACACTGTTCACTGCTGCCGGTGGGTATAAATCTAATTGCTTATACAGTGACTGAACTTACAGTTGGTTTAGTAAAAATATGATCATCGATATCTATCCTGAACTAATTTAACATCTATGTCTGAATAGTTGAAACTCAGTTAAATCCAATTTAACTAAAAGATGCACAAAAAAGTAGATGTTACTATGAAAAAATTATTCAGTATTTAACTTATTTCTTTTGCACCAGTATTTATATGGCATGATACTCTTCATGGACTTGTCTAGACCAGTGTATTGTACACTTGTACAGGATATAGGTTTCATTTAAGGTGGACTTAACTTTTTAATTATTTATTGTAGTCCAATTTTTTTATCACATGCACCTGCCATTTTACTAGGAAGTGTACACTTTATAAATGTTGAACCTCCACCTAACATTGTAGGCTATTTTATTTACTTCTCTTTAATTCAGGGCAGTCAAACACAAACACTCAAAGCTAAAATCTTAAACAATGTCACAGGCCAACCTTGATATTTATTTTAAACAGTTCTGCAATTAAGTTTCTCCTACCCTTCCTTATCAGATACACATAACCTTTATATATGGAAACAAACGTTTGCTTTAACATCAGGAACAACAAAGTGTATTGCTAAAGCACATGTAATATCAAATGTCATATAAATGACACATTCTTTAATAAAATGTAAAAAACTATCTTGCTGGCCGACTATAATTTACCCTGGGACCAGAGATTGACATCCCTTCTAATTTCTTTTCCAAGGTGAATTTCTAATTATTAAAGTTCTGTAGGGCCCCATACACTTTTAGATTTCTCTGTCAGATTTCCTTTAGATCTCCTTTTGTTTTACCAAAACCATGTAATATAAGGGACTTTCTAAACAATCAAGTCTACCTGTGTTCAATCACAGAGGACCCTATACTACATAGTTGTTGATAGATCTTAAGGATATCTGACAGAGAGATCTAAAGGTGTATGGCCAGCTTAACTCACCTGCTCTTTTAAATGTTTATGCAATCATTTTAACGTAAGAGATGTTTCCTGTCTCTTGTTTTTGCTGTTTCCACCATTACAAATTAGCTGGTTGAAGATATATTGATGTGAATTTTGTAATGATTTAAGTGTATGAATCAATTGCTTATTAGAGATTGTATTTTTACTTTTAGGTGGAGCACACCCAGCTGGCGCACCTTTTGGTCCTCCACCTCATCACAGTAATTTTCTTAACCACTCTGCTCATCTCGGTAAATGGAACAACCTTTATTTTAGTAGTTATGTGTATCCTTTAATCAATCATCAGGTTTTTTTGGTGATAACTCATACTCAAATAATGTTGGAAAACAAAGCTGAAATGATATAGCTAATTTTTGGATATCAGTGTAGGTTAATGTAATTTTTTTTATTTAAACATTTTTTTTTCATAGAATAGAATCTTTTAGATTCCACTTATAATATTTAAAGTGTATGTTTATCCAATAAAACTACCATTTGAATATGGACTTCTGAAATATTGTTCACAGCAGCTTATATAGACTGACTGCAAGTTATTGAGTAAGCTTATATGTATACAGTAAATCCACCTTTCTATACAAATTGAACTTTAATAGAACAAGGGTAGTGGCACAGAACAAATAGCCTTTTTTGTATGTTTACCACAGTTACACCCAAATTCATATAATAAAAGCTAATGTCTTCCATAAATTAGTCTTATCGCTGATGAATCTTTTGCTTTCCTAGAACCATTTAATCGTCCATCATCATTTGGTGGTCTTGCTTCCGTGGGAGGAAATGCCTTTGGGGGACTTGGCAATCCTTCAGTCAGTGAGTAAACATTCATGTAATATAACAAAAGGAATACAAATTATAGGTGGAATACATCTGTAACATGTACGTGACTCTTCAGCTTTGTAGCCAGTATATTATGCAGAGCTGTATCATCAATAAACTCTTTTGTATATAGTTTGTTAAAAACTGAGGATTTACATTAATGTCTTGTGAATATAGTGCTTGCAATTTCATAAAAAGTATTTGTACTAAGGCTTTGTTTACACTATACGTCAGGACCCCCTCCGCTAAGTGTATTGCTTGGCAGGAGGTCCTGATGGAGCACATTTACTAACCTGCTCGGCGGATGCTGTGTCTTCACTGTGCCGAGCCGTTCCGCCAATGCAGGGCTGAACGTAGTCGAGTACGGAGCACATAGACTTTACCTGCTCAGCATATGCTGTGTTTAGACATCCGCCGAGCAGGCAAAGACTATGTGCTCTGTTGGGATCCCCACCAAGCAATACGCTTAGCGGAAGAAGAGGTCTCGACGTATAGTGGAAACAAGCCCTAAGTCATGCACATTTGTAAAGGGGACCTGATTAAGTAGAATGTTGATGTGAAGCACATGGAATTACTTTTGGTATTCCTGAATTTATAGAACCATGAAAATTGTAGATGTGTCAAATATTTTTTTCATCTGATCTGTTTGTATGTTTTATTGTCTTTTTAGCTTCCAACTCAATGTTTAGCCATAAAGAAGGGCCAAATATTCAGAGTTTCAATAATCCTCATGAACCATGGAATCGACTTCACCGAACTCCACCTTCTTTCCCAACACCGCCACCTTGGCTTAAACCTGGAGAGCCTGAACGTAGTTCTTCCGTTACAGCGCACGATAGGGATTCAGAGAAAAGAGAACTGTCCTCCAAAGATGATAAAGAAAGGTGTGTAAGCCAATACATTTGATAAAGTAGTCAAACAAAGCTTTAATGTTTCATCTTCACTGTCTTGCTCAACTGCTGCAGGACTGTTAGTGGGACACATGTACTTGGAAACGCTGATTTGTACTAAGGTATTTTTATGGGCCAGGGAAACATCAGTAAATTTCGTAATTACATATAGAGCCAACTATCTTTTTAAACTATCAATCTGGCTGATATGACAATTTTCTTCCCTAGAAAAGATAGGCTAATGTAAATGTTGTTTAAATAAAAAAACATTGTTCATGCCGTTACAGAGTAGTGAGGTATTTACTATAATTTGCTGCATTAAATAGTCCACTCGTTGGTCTGGCTGAATCTTTTGCGATGGTGCTTACATGAATGAATAACACATGCATGCTATGAATAAATTCATCACCCTCAAAGTCAAATTCATCACCCTAAAGTCAAAGGTTTTGACATGCAATTGATTTGGTAGATTTACATTTGACGACTTGTATGAGAAGTGTCTGCCCTACTCAACCATTACTTACAAAAAAAGCTAATTGTCCTAATTTACCTGCCAAAATAAGTGTGATGCAGTATTATAGTATGATGTGTATTTATATTACTTGTTATATGATTTTTTTTAGTGCAAGTAGAGTAAGCCTATTCTGTTTTTCTAGGGAAAGCAATGAGAAAAGGCACTCCAGTCATCCTTCACCAGCACCTGTTAGTCAAGTTAATTCGTTGGCACATAATCGCAGTTTATCTGAACAAAGCAGAAGCCACCTAAATAATGAGATACGAGACAAAGAAAAATCCAAGGACCGTGAAAGAGATCACTCTGATTCATGGAAAGAAGCTAACATAGAAGAGCACAAAGCAAAAGAAAATCATATTTCTGAAAAGGAAAGCATTGTACATGAGAATAGAGCTGTAGAGGAAGCCAAGCAGCTCTCAAGGGTACCCTCCCCTTATGTTAGGCCATCAGTGATGGAAAGCACTAGACCTAATAGCACTTCAAATAGAGATGAGAGAAAAACTGACACATATGACAGTCAAAAGAAAAGTAATGATGTCAAAGTTAAAGAAGAAAGAAAGGAAGATCATGATGTTATAATTTCTGAGGCACCAACTGTGCATAGGTCTTCTGAACAACCTCCTCCCATATCAACATCAAGTGTTCATCCAAGCCATTTAGGGCCCATGCAAATGGCTGTGGGTGTAACAGGAATGCACCCAATGAACAGCATTGGTGGCTTAGACAGAACTCGCATGATGACTCCTTTCATGGGTATAAGCCCAATTCCAGGTGGTGAACGTTTTCCATATCCATCATTTCATTGGGATCCTATGAGAGATCCACTTAGAGACCCTTACAGAGGACTGGATATTCATAGGCGTGATCCCCTTGGAAGAGACTTTTTATTACGAAATGATCCACTTCATCGACTTGGCGCGCCAAGGTTATATGAAACAGACAGATCATTTAGAGACAGGGAGCCCCATGATTATAATCATCATCACCACCACCATCTTTCTGTTGACCCTCGAAGGGAACATGTAGAAAGAGCAAGCCAGCTGGAAGAGAGAGAGCGGTTACACATGCTTCGAGAGGACTATGAACATGCTCGTTTACATGCAGTTCATCCAGCTGCATTAGATGGACACTTGCCGCACCCAAGTTTAATTACTCCAGGACTTCCAAACATGCACTTTCCCAGGGTCAGTCCCACAGCTGGACATCAAAATGGACTTCTTAATAAGACTCCACCAACAGCAGCACTAAGTGCTCCCCCTCCCCTAATTTCTACTTTGGGAGGCCGACCAGGATCCCCCAGGAGGACTACTCCATTGACCGCAGACATAAGAGAAAGACCTCCTTCTCACACGTTGAAAGATATTGAAGCGCGGTGAATCTAATAAATGAAGGTTGAGGACAATAAGCCTGATTAAAATCAGGGCAAGACTTGAGATACAATCTTTGTACAGATGTAAAGGCTCTAAGAGCAATGATTTTCACTTTTTGTATATTATACGTTGCAGATTTTCAGATCTTTTAGCCAATTCAAATGTTTGTCTTTGATTGATTTATTTTACTAATTGTAAAGCATTTGATTGGACCTGAAGGAAATAATTCATTAGACCTATTTGACTGTATCAGACTTGTGATATTGAAAGAAAATGTAAATATGTATTTACAATGATTTGCTTCATTGGTTATTGGTTCATATATGCAAAAGGATAGGATGAAAGCTTTACTGTGTACAGATGTAAATAGACATAATACAATAATACTTCTTAAACTGTGCAGTTTACAACCTTACTATTTATAACACAGTCTGCTCTTACTGTGTATGTTATTAGAGACAACTAAACCCCCTCAACTATGCAAATAATATGGAGGCTTGCGATACAAAGCTGTTTAACACAAGCAGTTTACCACACTCACACAACGAATAAAGTCATATTGTCCCTAATTAAGTCATGCTTATTTTCTGGGCACCTATTTGTGTTTAAGGTGCCTTCTCAACAAAGTTGTTACAGATATGCCTCATAACTGATGAGCAGCAGCCTTGATATAATGAAGTTGATCTTTTTAAACTGGAAGGCAATTAAATTTATTTATCAATGTAGTAAAAAGAAGAGAAGTGAAATCATCATGTCCATAGTAATCAGTACCTGCAAAAGTGACTTGGCCTCTAAATCTGCTTTAAAATCCCAGTTTCATCAACAGAACCATTAATCTGAAGTGGGCTTCCCTTTTGCTTCTCATCAGCAACATAGTGAAAAGCTACATTGGCCCCATACAGCTAATATCAACAAACATAACCTTTTCGGATGAAACAATAATATATATGCATTACTTAGCTTAAATTCCATAATGGGGATATATTCCACTCAATGTTTTCTTGCGATGCTGAATATAATACTTCCAAGCATAACAGAGCAGGGCTCTTATCATCTATGCACACCAGAATAATATACAAACATACATAAAATCTTCAAATATGCATTCATTAACTACAACAGCATTTTTTGATCACACTGTATATTACAGATTCTGCAACCAAATTGTAACTAAGAAAATCAGACAATGTTTACTATGGTCAGTTAACTAACCTAAAACATGGTTTACTCATACATGTGCTCTTTGCACAACATTATTAACTACACTTTGCTTTGCCAGACGATTGGACTTGAGGGAAGAAACATAACCATTGGTTATTGAGGGTGGATATAGATTTGGCAAATAACATTTTAATATGATATCATATTTGTATCATGTTGTTTAAATGTAACGTCACTCCAGGGTGTTTATATTGGGTATTCAGCTCATGATGCGGCATTAACACTTCTTAACATCTAAACAGTTGGAGAGGATATGACTTTATCAGAAATAAATACCATACACACTTGGTTTACTGGGTTGTAAATTATATGTATGAAATAAACATAGTCCATTGGTCTTCTAGTGTATTAAAGTGATATCTTAAGTTGTTATCCTGTTTTGGCAAAAAAAAAAATCAGAACACAATAAAATTCCAGACAGTTGTTTCTAATAAGCAGAGATCTATTTTAGTAGTCATCTGAAGGTTTAGTTGTGAGCTTCAGATTTTGTGAACTCCAGATGTTGTGCAGTGTTTTTTTAACAAACAAACCCTCCCAAAAGATTATGTACACTGGAACCGTAGTGGTAGCTTTCAGTATTGTAAAGAGATTGTTATATACAAACCTTTTGCTGTTTATCCTGTATGTAAGAAATTTCCTTTTTAGATCATATGTAAAGAGGAAAACAAAAAAGTCTGAAAAGGAAAAAAAAATCAAAACATAAAAATGAAGCAACTCGATCTTCAGCATGTTCCTCATCAGCGAAGACTTGTGTTATGTAAATTGTGCCATGTTATTAAAAAAATGTGAACTAAGTAGCTTTTCAGGTTCTTATTTGTGTGAAATGACCATCATTTGTTAGGGAGGATCAAAAGATATTTCCAAATTTAGTCATTTCAAAATGTTATTCATAAAGGCCAAAATGAGAACAGTTTGAACAGTGAACCATACGACTTTTACTTTACTTTATTTAAAGGGTTTTGGTAACGAACATACAACATACCTTCAGAGAGCTAGGTCATAGAACAATCCCTACATTGGTTTTTAGTGATGGCCAAACTGTCCGCAAGGCAGACAGTTCAGCGGCGAACATGGATGTTCACCCTCCTTCTCACCGGCGAGCAGTACGGGTGTTCGACCCGCCTCGTTCACCGGCGAGAAGGAGATCTCTATTCTCCCTCCGGCAGGATCAGAAGCAGCCAGATCGTGCCGGAGGAAGAATCTTTTCATTAGAAGACCAAGCATGAAGCCGGTCTCCTAGTGAAAAACCGGCTCGAGAACAGGAAGTGACGTCAGTGACGTCACAATTAAGAGAGGCATAGATGAACTGGCATCTATGCCTCTCTCCGTATCCGTGGGAACTGTAATCACTCTGCAGCTCCCACGAACACAGTAACAGCCAGCCGGACAGGAGAGCAGAGGAGAGACCTTGCAGCCCGCGCCCCCCCCCCCCCCCTCTTCTCCCGATCAGTGTGGAGAATGGCATTGTGCTGAGAATGTACTGCTGCTAGTGACCCCTACTGGCTGAATTGAATATAGCTTTTATTGCATTAACCCAATTGATGTGAAAACTTATTAAATCTTTTTTTCTGGTTTTCCTGCCCTAACAAATGAGTGCGTTTTATGGTCCGGTGCAGCTTTATAGTCCGAAAAATATGGTTAGTCTTAAAAATAGCTGAGGTCTGCAAAAAAAACATACATGAATGAAAGGACCTACTTGACATGCCTCATCTACAATGTATTCTTGTATTCAGTTTGCTAGCAGTTTAGACATTGCAGCAGTGACACATTATCCCAGTACAGTGCCAGTCAAAATAAACAGGAATTAGGTAGGTATTCCATTTATAAAGGTGGATAGTTTGATGACACTGTGAAGAGGGAGTTGGCTTGAAAACTGAATTTCTTATCAGACTGAGCAAATGATAAAATATGAAAAATGTGAAAAACTGTTAGTACTTAAAGTGGTTTTAAACACGAAATAAAAAACACATACATTAAATGGACACAATACTCACCTCAGCAGTTCAGATCCTGAAAAATTGCTATGCAAAAAAACCCCAAAACATACTTACCATCCTTACATTCATTCCTGATGCCAGCATCTTAGATCCTGGAGAACTGTAGCCACTTCCGTCTTTCATCACTGCTCCCCCTCCACTCCACCTCCTACAGAGACTAGGCTCTTTGTCTCCTCTCTGTTGAAGAGCTCCTTGGGGGGGGGGGCAGAATTTAGCTGCTATGATGAGATGTGTCTCTGGACGGGAGAGAGATTCGCAAAATCGCCCGCCAATCGGCATGTGCCCACAAGGGGCGACAGATCCCTGACGCCCCACAGCTCGGCCGGCCAGAGAGCGGACATGTCCGATGTTCTCTGGCCGATGCCATTAACTTCAATGAAGACCGGCGTCTTCATTGAAGGTAATGGCCGCCACACAAAGGGTGTCCGGCCGATTAAAGCAGCCCCAGAATGCACCGTGATGACGTCATCATGCTGCATTCCAGAGCTCATAGGAGCTCGTCTGTCTGCACCCGTCTGTGGGTGTATGGCAGGCATTAAAATATGGCTAGCAGAGTTAGAAATGTGATTGGATTATTGCTACTGCAGTGTAGTGTCTAGTGCCCAGGGTAATTCACATTGGGTCTGTTTTACCACATTCACTCTATATTATAAAAATGTTTTATCTATACATATTTAAATTCAGTTAAAACATCTTTTATTTGACTACAATACTTAAGGTGGCATACACGGTTCAATATTTCCGTCTGATCAACTTAAAAAATTAATTTTTGGGTCGATTGTCTTAAAGTTGTTTCCCGCACACCTTGTACGATCGACCAAAAGTGAACTATAACATAAAACCGATCTGGCATGTTGGTCAATTTAAGTAGATTGTACAAGTACCTGAGGTTTTTTCTAGGTATTTTGGTAGATTTGTATGCAATTTTACTAAGGAGCATGCATACCATAGTGTATCGATCGTATTGATCATGTTTAAATCAGTAACACTGTGTGGTGGTACCATAGATCAATGCTAAACTGGTGATCAATATTAAAATTCCACAACACTATCAAATGCAAAAGTCAAACCATGTATGGCTAGCTTCACTGAAGAGGTCCATTATTTCCAATGCACATAACTTATGGTTCTTAAAGTATTTAGATCTGCAACCCCTGAAGTGTAACTTGGAACCAGAAGTGACATTCCACGACATCACTTCTGGCACAATCAGGTAAGTTTATTGTCCCCCTCCCTTATATTTTGCTACCTTGCTTGTGCAAATGATGTGCAGTTATGAGGCAATTAGTCCTCTTAAGTAAGTTACTTTCCCTCCTTCTCATCCTACTTTTGGGCATCAGAGCTGCTTTTTATGTGGCTTTCTCCATTTTTTATGCGGCCAAATCCTGATTTCAATAAATCCCAGACTTTTCTTGGGATTTTGAAATTGGGTTACTAAGGAGGGAGTGGGAATTACTCTGCCTCCTATGTTACCACCACGCTTTTGCAGATGATGTGGGGGGTGGCACATTAGTAGGGAGAGTAACTCCCTACTAAGTATGCCCTCCCAAGCAGGGGACTTATATCTTGTTGCCATCGCCGGCGTCACTTCTGGTATCTGTAATGCGACATCTGATGTCACATGTGTCACTTCCTGTAATTTCCCCTTATTCGGAGACAGTAAGGTTGATTTCCTAGCCATCTACTTAAATGGATGGAGAAACAAAAGACACCATCGCACACACTACATGGAAAATGAGGCCTGTGAGAGAATATGCTTACTGTAATGAGCCTCTTTACCAACTCTAGATATCCAGTTACCAGGGTTTATTGGGTAATCCAGAAAACAAACAAAGTTCAATCAGGAATCTGGTCAGGTCACTGTTGGGAACAAAGCCATTTGCAGACAGGGAGAACACAGTAGGGCACTGCTATACAGAGGCATTAATGGGCAATGGTGTGTTGGAAAAAATTGGCTGGTACATCTCTTGCAGCAGATTGGGGCGTAGCAAATTTAAACTGAACATGTCACCCCTGTGGCATGCAGCAGGGCCCCTGGGCTTTGCTATGCTGAGCATATTGACATGACCTCTGGGGGTGAACAGGGAGGCCAATGCTTTGGCTATGCTGCCTGCTGCACAGGCCCCATTGAGACTGCCTGCTACCCCTGGGATCATCAAGGATGACTGAAGAGTTAAAGATTAAAATTACGATCCATTAAAACAGACCAATGTATCCCGACGGCGATATCGGTTTGGATCGTAATATTTGGCAAAAAAGCTACCACATTGAAAATTCAATTTAGGATTTTTTTTTTACGAGAATGTCATCGAAATTAATCGCCGTTCATATCGGCCATTTTTTTTAAAGGGGAAGCCTCGGCAGTAATTGGTCGGTAAACACTATGAAAACAGTATGAAGTTTCCCGATGTTCCCAGACCAATTAAAATTTTTCAACATGTCCAATAAATTACGACCGTAAAAAAACGGCAATTACAATCGTATTTTATCGGTTGTACCATGTGGACATTTGCGGATTTCAGGCCAATAAAATGCTTTCATTGGTTGGTTTTAATGGATCGTAATTGTGTAAGTGTATGGCCAGCATTACCAGTGCTAAGGCATCTAACGAAGATCATATAGCAAATAGACAAAATGACAAGCAAAATTACCAAACGCATATGACAAAAAAGGAACCAAAAATTGTAAGCCAGATAAAAGAAGATAATTTAGAAGTATACAGTTACAGTCAGGATAACATTAAAATCCATTTTTATATATATTTTATAGGTTGCTTGACAGTAATGTAGAGACAGCGACCCAGACAAAGCTTATCAGCAAACTAATGTCCTATATGCATGCTCATTTATTGTCATTATCTCTTAGACTTAATAAGACATCTAAGATTAAGCAAACTGTTAATAATATAGGACTTTCTTTAGGAGAGGGGGAAAGGAAGTCATTTGTGTTTTTTTCTGAGGGCCCTTACTATAGCCACGTTGCAGAGTTTACCGGCACCAGTAAACATTATATCACCGCAGTCTCCATGCAAAGCAATGGACATCGAGAGTTTACGGTCATGCCCAATATCCTTGTTTTCAAGCAGAAATTTATTGGTGCAGCTCGAAAACCGGGCTGGCCGCATATGATATGGGCCAGATAGGTGACCGTGAGCAGGCACGGCGCTCGAAGCAGCAATGTCTACACATTTGTTCCCTGCTTTAATCTCCACAAATGAATTAAACTTGTGACTTGTCAGAAAATTTTACAGTTTCTGCTTCACTTTAGGAAATTATATATGAACCTGGGCATAGTTTTGAGCCTAAGCTAGATGTTTTCATTTTCAGGCTCAAAGTCATTTTTAGCCAGAACAAAAAATACCTCCTGATTTTTCCAGGAAAAGTGAAAACTATTCTTACACATCCACTATAATCAATTATTATGGTGCTAAAGAGAAGTACATGCGTTTGCAGTGCAGTCTTGCAAACTAGACCATTGTCACAACCATGATTCCCTTCATCTGTCATCTTAAAACGGGGAATATGGTTTTCTCAGGTGCAAATAAAGGAAAACAAGCCCGTCGACAAAAAACAAATGTCCCCAATTATTAATAATAATATTTTTTTTTGCTTTGCTTTAGTGTTTAATAATTGTGCTTTGCATAACTTGAAAGCTTTCACGGACATTAGTCATCAGAAGTGTCAACTGAGTTGACATGAAGTACAGTCATTCCTGAAGAGAACAGCTTCATACCTTTTTAGGAAGGCTTTCCACAAGGTTTAGCAAAGTTTTTATGCAGTGTTAATTAATTAGAGAACAGATGAAGGGATAAACGTATCATCAACATTGTCTCCCCCTGATACAACAGAGGCATGGGGACTTCGTCTGTGAAATACAGTGTATTCATAAAAGTTCATGGATTTAATGGTCAAAATAAAATTTTAAATGTCATCACATAATGGCATATACGTTTGCTGACACTAGAGTGATCTCTTGTACATAAAAGTTGGAGATGAGGTATCCAATGACGCATAGATTCAACCCCAACGTGCATTTCGTAGATGAAAACTTCTTCAGAGGGTTAACAAAAAACATGGATCAGTTCTTAATACAAATAACAACATATAGGGTATCAGTCATTGATTTTAGGATGCATGAGGTCACCGTATATATACCGCATTACTCTCGTATTTCATAGAGTGGTAACGAGGGGTGATGACAGTAAATAGAAGTAAAAGCAAAAACTACCACATCAGGGATTCCAGTAGGGGACAGAGAGCCGCTGAACATAGACCTCCAAACCACAGGAATGATGTCATCTACATGGATAAATAGCTACATTTTAAAGTAGGTTCAATAAAGAGTGCTCACAGGCGCAATGGCACAACATGGTTAAAAAGGATGAGAAGAGAAATAAAGAAAAAACCCACACATCATGTGCAATAGAATTGTGTGGAAAGGATTGGGTTAAGACCACAGACATAGTGGGCGTAAACGTGGGCTTGCTGAAGTAAAGGTGAACCAGTATGGTGAAAGTGAAAGAAAAAGACAGGTGTGTGAAAGTTACAGAGAAAGATATACAACTAAGAAACACAAAGTGAACCAAAGTGTGTACCGTATAAGGTGAATGGTAATGGAGTGAAAATGATATCTTAAGGTCAAAAGTGGCAATTATCCCATGTGTATAAAAATAAGCCTTTAATCCTTAAAGCTGGGCATAGAGGGGCCGTTTTCACGCATGGCCGCTAGTGCGGAGAATCAGCCGGGGACTGCCAACCCCATCCGAACTAATGGGATCAGATCTGAATTTACCATCATGTCGGATCACTGTGCGATCCGACATGCAGCAGATATGACCAGGGAGCACACCCGATTCCCTGCCAACCTGACCACTGATCCCAATGATTCCATCATTCTTTAACATACTGAACAACAGTAAAAGTAACAGGAGTACTTTTAATTGTTACCAGTAAAGTTACCAGGATCTAGGATTATTTAATGATCATGCACTAAATCCATTTAAAGCTATCCTCTCTAAAGGATGGGAATAATTTATCCAAGGCAAATTTACTTCTCCATAGAGTGGAGTCAATTAAGCAGGATGTGTGTTATAAAAAATAAATAAATTAAGTAAAAAAATCAGACACCACATGTAAAGACTGGTACGTTTAAAATTTTTGATAGTAGGTTAAGAAATACCCTATCTAACGTCAGCCAAAAAGTAGTATTTACCTTTGTATACAGAATGGAGTAATAATATCTGTCAGGGTCATTTATATTCCCAGTCTTACCCCACTGAGGTGACTAAACTCCTATGCCTATAATACTCATGCAGGAGTGGACGGTCCAGATTTTACAGACCCCCCCCCCCCCCCCCCCCCCCCCCCCGTGCTTCTAATATCCCTTCCCTGAAAACAAGACCTAACATGTCCTAGAGACAGCTTCCATATTTAGGGAAGACATGACAGGAGGCGATTTGTCACCTTTTCTTCCTCTTATTTTCAGGGAAACAGGGTAGGAAGGAAGGATGGGTGGTAATAAAAACTTTGTTCGAAATTCTAATTAATACCTTCCCAGCCTCAAACAAATCGATTCTCCTATTTAAAATCAGTTCTTCTTTTATGAATTTTTAATTTCAATCAACTAAAAAAAATCATAACTGAACATGAACTGAACACGAAGTGTAAAAAATCTCAGTTGGAAATTTAAAGGAAAATTTCAGAGCATGGATAAACACTTTTATTTATTTTTGGCCTAGTGAAGACAAAGTGATTGGTTTGCTTATCAATCAGTCACAGTAAACTTGTAAATGGAAATGGCAGGCAGTGTACCTTGTACCTCTGCCATTGTCCGTACCACACTGTTAAAAACGGTGTGGTACAGGCAGTGCGCTAGGGAGGTTAACCAGAAGATACAATATTGTTTTCTTTTTAAAAAGTCTGTCGGCTCCTTATTTTTTGGAAAGACCCTTTAAAGCATTTCAGATATAACTTAAAAATATCGAGCTGCTTTAATTTAATCTTACCACTGTCCTAAAGTTATATATGGGATAGATAACCTTGACCCAAATTGCCACATCCCAACCAATATATTTAAGACAAAATTTTAAACGTTCCCCCTTCCTTTATAGGCAAACAACTTTTAAAAAGTGAAGAAAAGTAATTTTTTACTAGCAGATCCGTAAACATCCATATTGTTAACATGGTATTTACCACAGTTAATTAGAAACATATCATAACAGCTTATAAAAAATCAAACTGTTATCTGGTTTCGTGCTACATGTTAATCCCACCCATACACCTTTAGATCACTCCATACAATTTCCATTAGATCTACCAATAACTATGTAGTGCCGGGTCCTCCCTGATAGAATACATATTGATTGGAAGGTTTAGAAAGGTCCTCATATTACATGGTTTTGATAGAACAAAAGTTGTTTTTACAGCAATTGTATGGCAAGATTTAAAGTTGTATAGGGGCCTTTAGTCGGAGTAAAATATAGCACTCAATATCTAAAAAGAGCCACATCCCCTAACAGGGATATCGGACATGACCGTAAATCACCATTGCTTTGGATGGTGTCGGATGATCTACTGAGGGGCCGGCTGCAGCATGATGACGTCATTAGTGTTGAGCAAATATTTTTCACGAATATTGGCATGTTGGCGGATATTCTGGATTTCAAATATTCACGGAATGGCCATGTTTTGCGAAAATAATATTGGCATTGCAAAAACAAACATAGCATTTAGAAGATTTTCACAATGAGAATATTATTTTTGCAATTGCAGTGATATTTTCGCAATTTTCGCAATGCATGGTCATACCGAGAATATTCAAATTTACAAATATTAGTAGAATTATTCGTGAAATATTGCAAATTCGATTATTGCCTATGCTGCTCATCACTAGACATCAAAATGCTGCAGCCGTTCATCTATTGAAGGATAATTTTCCCTTGTATGAGCAGCTTAAAGCCGGGAACACACGGCTCGATATTGGAGGCGTTTGAGGTTCCATGCAGCAGCGTGATGATGTCATCATGCAGCTGCCCGTTGCTTTGCATGGAGACCCTGTGGTCCCCATGCAAAGCAATGGACATCAACCATGAATTATGGTCATGTCCAATATCCCAGTTTTCGAGCAGGATTGATTGACCCACTTGAAAACAGGGATGGGCGCATTAGATATGGGCCAGATAGATGGCCGTGCACCCGGTGCTCGAAGCGGCACAGCTTAAGTGTAGCATGTCACCACCTATTGCATTGTATCTATTATCAATTGTATCCATACCCAGGAAGGGGGGATGTTTGAAATTCTTATTGTACTGACCAGGATTTGCCTAAACAGACTGTTTAGATAAAGTATATCAAAATTCAGATTGCTGAAAATTTGATAGTATATACCTCATTTCTTAGTTTGCAAGATGTACCTATTTTCAGCCAAAATCAAGGGAAAATATATGTGTGTCTTATAGATTGAATGGCACAACCACCTGCACCCGAAAAACTATTCAGTCATGGGTAGGCACGCCGTAACAATCTGCGCGGCGGCAGGCAAAGCACTGAGCTTGGCTAGCAGAGGCACTGGCTGAGGCAGGGAAGTGGTCAGAGAGAAGATGTGCCCATGGGTGGCTGAAAAGCACACACCTCTGTTTATAGCTGAATATAAGAATGCATCTTATATTGCAGTACTTTTCCAGAGTTAATCCTATATATTTTGGTGTGTTTAAGGTTAAGTTGTACTAGACTGTAGGGGTGATCTGTAGGGGTTGGGGGGTCAGTTCACAGCAGCCCGGGAAACTTTGTTTAGATAACAACCATGTGACAGTTCTAATGGTCAAAAGCAGTTTGCTCTCATTGGTTGTTTACTGACCGGTTAACAACCACCTGTGTTACATACATTCGAGTGAAGAGATACAATAAAAAAAAAGATATACCACCACTAAATAATTTAAAAAATAGTAGCCATTATCAATTTATTTTAAACTCAATTTTACCTTAGATATTTTCTCATCAGTAAATTTGTCTGAACTATTCTGTTGTATTTGATTTTTATTACTCATATTTGTACTGCCTGGCTGTATATAGAATGCTGAATATATGCAAATATGGAGCACTGTAGTTTTATTCTTTAAAGCAACCAAATACAGATAAAGCAGGAGTGTGTTTATTAAATCCCCTCTACGTTTTACCATCGATCTTAACATGAAATTGCAAAATCAAAGATCAGAGATTTCAGGAGAGTAAATGACCACGTTTGTATAGATCTTCTGTACATATGATCAGTCTACTTCAAGCTAAGACTTTTGTCCAAATTTTTCTACATGGGTCTATATTTGAACCCAATGTGTCGTTTACGGACAGGAGCAAAAGATGCATAAGACGACAGTAGTTACAGTGCATATAAAAAGTCTAAATACCCCTTGAAAAATTTCAGGTTTCTGTGCTATACAAAAATGAGACAAAGATAAATCATTTCAGAACTGTTTCCACCTTTAATGTGACCTATACACTGCACCACTCAAATGAAAAACAAACTGATATCTTTTAGGTGGAGGGCAGAAAAAATATGAATATAAAATAATATGGTTGCATACGAATGCACACCCTTCCGTAATACTTTGTTGAAGCACATTTTGATGTTATTACAGCACTCAGCCTTTTTGGGTATGAGTCTATGGGCATGGCACATTTTGGGGATGAGTCTATGGGCATGGCACATTTTGTGTATGGATCTATCAGCATGGCACATTTTGACTTGAACTTTTTGCCCATAATTCCAAAAGATATGTTTGGCACAAAAAAATACTGCACTTCACCAAAAGCACACCATACCCAAAGTGAAGCATGGTGGTGTTGTGTTTTGCAGTGTTGTGCACACCAGATTGTTTTTGGATGTCCCTTTGCTCTACACTGTCATTCGGGCTGGTATATGAATAAACAGAAGGTCCACACAGCAAAATAGGGGATATTTACAGCTTCACACAATCCACTACCAAATGGCAGGAATAGGGCATAAATCGTTGGAGCTAAAGTTCCAAACAGAGTCCCTATTAGCTGCTGGGTACCTTCACAGTGCTGAGGCCACCACCCAAATATTAGCAGTCTAAAGGTATATTAGTTACCCAGACGAACCAGATCCTTGGTTGAGTTGGTGCAGATCAGCAGCATCCACCTACTAGATTTTCCATGCTGGCACAGTAACCATTGTTTGCAGGTGTCTTCTCACAGAAAGCACAGGACAAAAGCCTAGAAGATTCTTAGACAGAAATATTTATTGACTAGGAAAGGGGCATGGCCAATTCCTGTATCTGGGCCGAAAGCAACGGCTAACTAGCAAAGGAGGTAAAATCCTTCCCATCTTCTGGAAGGTTCCCAAGCAAGCTGAATATACAATCTTAAAGGGACATAACACATCAATATACATACATTTAGAGTAGTGCAATAAAATATACAATAGTGCCATTTTCTGGTCACTACACATTCCTATGCAACCATATTATTGTATTTTTATATTTTTTCTTCCCTTCGCCTTTTACCAGGGGTGTTTAGACTTTTTATATCCACTGTATATCTACCAGTGGCACATAATAGGTAGGACTTCAGGGGAAAGAATACCCTTGCAGTCTATGGGGATGTAACTATTTATTTTAATTAAGTGATTTTGGTGCCCCCCTGTACTCTGGACTATAGGCTATGTATATGCTGACTTACAAGGCAGGAGACCAGGGGATACCTAATAAGGGAAAGTAAATCTCAAGTTCACTGTTTTAAATAATATTACAACTTGTTGGAGACAAATATAATGTGACAATATAATACATTTTTATTATTTTTTTCTAAATAAATACTATATAACATTGCATAAAAGGCAGATATTAAAATGTGTTCTGTCGCCACATTTTTTCTTTGTTTACTTCTATTGAAGGAGAGCTCTCACATGGAGTAAGCCCACCATCTAGTGGGGATGATGAGGTAAATGTTCTCCTTGATAAACGAGGAAAAATCTGTAACCAACAAAAAAGGTTCATCTGCCAGCATTCAGTTTGGCCACAAATTAAAGAGACGTTTAACCCCATACTGCGCCAAAGCTAAAACCATTTTTAACCTTTGTAGATTTAATTGCTCATGCAAATTTGCTCATGCAAATTTTGGAACCACAGCCCCCCTCCCCCTTGCATTTTGTATAATATTTTATGGTAATTTGCAAATCACTCCAAAAAAGCATTTATGCCAGAAATCCCTCCGAAGCACAGATTCAATTATATAATTATAATTTTTATATTATATATAAAAATAATTTATTTTATTTTATTTGGGAGTTAATTACAAAGCCCATGAATAAGGTATGTACCGTATTTTTCGGGAGAGGAGAGAGCAGAACACAGCCCAGCCCTCCTCCCCCCTCCTCCTGTGGATCAGTTTAAAGTATGACATGTTTAGCTGAGAGTGTACTGCTGCTAGTGACACCTACTGGCTGAATGGAATAATGCATCCATTAAATTCATTGCATTAACCCAATTGATGTGAAAACTTATCCGAAAGAGGGGTAAGAAGAGAAACACTTCTTCCAATGTCCCTACTCATATCACAAGGTAGGCAAAGGGGATTTAAGGCATCTAAAGCCAATTGGTCAACAAAGGTGTATGATGTATCACAACAACAAAAACGTTAGTAAAAACAATTCCGTTTGTAATCAGAGTCCAATATTGTAACATCTTGTAAAATGCCGTTCGTGATGTGTCTCTACGCGTTTTCGCGATTGTGTTCTCTTCATCAGGAGAGTTTTTAAACAGAACAGAATAATGTCGTAAATGTTCGCTAGGACAAGAGAGGAGGAAGGAACTTTAGTATATGGTGTCATAAGGGGGGTCAAAAGCAAAGAGGGTGAGGAAGAAACCGCACTCACACTCGTCAGAGCCGTAGTACATATGTTGTTAAATAAACAGAAGGTAACCTTAACTTACTTCTCAGCTTCCTTTCTTTTACACTTTTTCCACCTTCTTTTATTCCCCCCTCGGTGGAGATGAGGGGAGTTGATGGCTCATTTATGGCACTGGAACAAGTATAAAGTATTTAGAGAAGTAGTTGGGTATATTAGGGTGTGAGAGTTAGTCATTGAGGTAAGCCACAGCCTAAGTAATTCAATATGGGAGCGTGGATGTTAGCGTCAATGTAGGCTGGTAAGGTATTGTGTCCTAAACCCCGTATACAAGGGTGAATCGGAAATAAACGATGTGCGAGAGAGTGATCAGGGAGGGAGAAAAAAGTGGGGATGGAGGTGGGGTTGTTAATTTTGCAATGTTGGATAGGGGTGATATTGGTGAGTAGGGTTGTAATCTTGGTTGGATGTTTGTGGGGGGGGGGGGTGGGGGTGGGGGGGTGGGGGGGGGGGGGGGGGGGGGGAAGAGAGGGGAGTGTGTGCTATCTGGGGTGTTGGTGTGTGGCATATAGTGCTGTGTTTGGGTATGGGGTGTTGTGTTTGTTTGTTATGCCAGTGTTGTACAGTGTGGTGATCTGAGTCTTAAGGTATGTGGTCTATTTGTGAGGGTTCTAAGTGAGGAGTGTTGTGGTATGTGGGGTAAACATAGTGAGGAATGGTAAAATGAGTGTGAAGTGTGAAAATCCCATGACGGGTAGCCATAAAAAGTGCGAGACACAGCAGAAAAATAAGATTACAGAATTCCCGATCAATACACAACATAGAATGCCAATATCAAACCAAGTACTATCCCATCTAGGGGGGAAATCCAACCAAAGAAAGAGAGGCTCAAGGAAAGAAAAGTGAAAGTGAAGAAAAGTGACCCCACGTATACCAGGGTACACCAGATACTTAGTCACAGGCCCCCCCTTCCTGTGTTGCGGGTATTATTCCTCTAAAGCAGTCACACTGTTGCGTTCTAGTGATAGATGCCATAAGTAAATGGTTGTGTTGAGGGGACAGTTTTCCCCATAACAGTAGAATTATTAGGGACTTACCCCATCTAGGTTGGCACCGTCGTGTCGCCCCCGTACATCCGATTGTGGAGGTCTTGTGGAAGGGATGTCACAGGTGTATTTCCCCGCCGGGATGCGGGCATGTCGCGTCCTCGGCGTCATAAGCCGGCGCCCGAGGCACTTGATAACCCGCGTGCCATCACTATGGATGACCGAACTGTTTCGCGCGAGAACAGTTCGGCGCGAACTCGGCAATGTCGCTTCGCCTCGCCGGCGGACAGTACGTTGTTCGATCCCTTCCCTGTTCGCCGGCCAGAAGACGATCTAAATTCTTCCCTCCGGCAGGATCAGAACCTGCGATATCGTGCCGGAGGAAGAATGTCTGCACTACAGACGGCATGAAGCCGTTCTTGGTAGTGAAGATTCCGGCTCAGAGTAGGAAGTTGACTTCAGTACGTTCACATCCGGCTCCCGCAACCAGGCACATGCGTTCCACCAGGATGCGTCCATGTACCGGATTGTGACTTCACTGGACTCACATCCGGTTTTTCCGATTTCAAATTCCCCGCCTAGAGGCGGGAATTTGAATGTGTCCCGAACAGGGGGACGCGGACATCTTTAAAGTTCGACCCGCCCTGTTCGCGGACACTCCGGGCTGGTGTTCGCCCATCTCTGTCATCACGCGCAGGGCGCGCATTGCCCACCTGGTTGACCGACGCAGACGGGAGGACATCCGCCCTGAGTAGGGTGGTGCCTACTCATTTCCAGAATAGGAAGTGGTAGGAGTTTCGCCTACACGTCGAATGCCCGGTCCGTCTCCTCCCCTATAGGGATGGCCCTCAGGTTAGTTGACAGACTCGCTACAACAAGCGGCTTGTCAGCTCCTAGACAGTACAGGAGGCGTTGTAAAGGCCCGATGTAAGGTGGAGGGACGGGGGTGAACCTGTAGTTCCTCCACAAGGTATGCGATACCCCATGTGGATAGGATCCCTCATCGCGCTTCAACAATGGGTGTCACCAACCACATATTTGATGGCCTCCATGTAATGGGGAATGGCCAATTAATGGGCGAGGTCCTACAATGGAAGGGTACCTGTGCGCCTGCGGCCAAAATAAGAGCCAAACGAGCCCCCTTCTTGCTCCTAGGGGATGGTCCCTAATTAGCGACCCTAATTGGGGTCAATAAGGGAGGTAAATGTTCCAAGTATCCTCGTCTCTATGTCCTAGACATACAAGTGTATGGCAGTAAGTTACATCAACAGTACAATACAGTAAGTACATTACAGTAAAGATTAACCATTTCAACTCTTGAAGAAATCTATAAGGGGGGGGGGGGGGAAGGAGAAATATATGTCCTCTCTTAACAATGCTATCTTGGGCCGGATTTCATAGTTGGTATACGAAAGAAATTGGGAGGTCACTAGGATTGGAACATAGGATTACAGTTAGATCATAGGTGTATTGTTCATAGGAAACATTTAAAGTTTAATTCGTCATTGAGGCCCGGGGTCTTCCGTAGCTTTTAATTTAAATCCCACCGCATTTCACTTTGTAGTAATTTTTTGTCACGGTGTCCACTTCGTGATTATGTGGATCCTGTCCATGCTACAATGTGACAAAGTTGTCACGATTGTATTTGAGATGTAATGCTATGTGGTTAGCAATAGCTGATCTGAGCGGCCATTTTTTATGTCCCTCTATGTTTCCCCCTCCTCGTGAGAAGCGGGCGTGTGTTTGCCCACGTAAAAACTGCCGCAACCTACATGTAAAGGTATACAATACTGGTAGTGCGGGCAGTTTGCGTAGTGACGAGGTTGGAGGTTCCCCGTTGGGAGGAATTATCCTGTTGCCATCAAGCGGAATGGACAATATACACAGTTGTTGGCACCACCGCACTGGTCGTCCCATTGACTTTGCATCTTCTTCCCCTCTGGTGTTTGCCTAAATAGTGGCTAGAGTTAATCCGTCTCCATGATTTTTTGCTTTCCGGAAAGTTAGTTCCAGGAAGCTCCTAACGTGATCCTTAAGTAGGGGGTCCTCACTTAGGATATGCAATGGCTTTTGCATGATGTTGCGTAGGATTTGTGTTGGGCCGAGAATCTCGTAACTAAGTCTGACGTAATTGACCTCTTAGGTTCTTTTTCCAAAGATAAGATCCTGGCGTTCTTCTTCTTCAGATTTGCCTTGTGGTATGCTTTCTTTAAAGACTTCTTGCTGTACCCCTTCCAACAGTCTGTTTCTTAATTGTAGTGCCTCATGCTCGTAACTCATCCTTGTTGCTACAGTTCCCTATTGATCCTAAGATATTGCTGTAAAGTAATGCTGCGCCCAGTGGTAAGGAGTGTTGCACTGTTGGCGCAGCCAGAATGGGTGTTTCCAGCCGTATCCTTACGATATAAGGACGTATTTAAGTATTTCAGGTGTTCTGAGTAGGGTAACATCAAAATGTAATCTTTGTTGGGATCCTTTGTAATGTAATTAAGACTTAAGTGATTATTTGTTGGGAGTTTTGTCAATGAACTTCATAAGGTCAGTGTGTGCCTTCCCAATAGAAAATATCGTCATATACCGTAGCCAAGAGGTTATACGAGGCCATGTCGGCTTCAAGGTTGGGGTCTCTAATTGATGAGCTTCCCATGCCTCCAAGGTAAAGGTGCGTAGGCTAGGGGCAACACGTGTGGCCCATAGCTACGCCTTTTTTTGGTAATTTATAAGTACTTTTGAAAATAAAGTAGTTCCTAGTTTAGTATGACTCCAACAGTTCCAGGATAAGTTGTTGAAGAGGTGCCAAGGTGTCACTACTCCTACGGAATTCCGCCGTAGTTGCATCTCCTTCGGCATTGGGTCTGCCACTGTAGAAGACCCTCTCGTCCAGGCCTACGAGCAAAGCGGTTTCGGAATTGGGTACATCCCTCGATTTTCTGTAAGCGTGTCTAGTGTCTATGATAAAGGATGGTCAAACTCTCTCCACATGGCCCGTAGGTAACAGCTCCACAAATGTACTGTGCATTGCTGGAAAGCGTATTGATGCGCCCGATAAAGGTTCGTCCTGGTGGTTTGTGAAGGTTTGTGTGCACCTTTGGTAGTCATAACCTGTAGGTGTCACATGGTGTTCCATGTCCAAGAACGTAAAGGATTTTGTCAATGATGTTGCATGGCAACTCGAGTTATCATATATTCGTATTCCCGTTTGAATCCCTTCAATTTCAGGGAGAGTTTGGCGGTACCAGTCCCTTTTTTTAATATCTTCAGACACATGGCTCATAGTCAGGTTGTCACTTATAACAATGTTTTTCTCCCCATTATCGGCCGGTTTGTTGTGATACTGAAGTCTGATTCCAGTTTCTTAATGGCCTGCTCCTGCTCCTTCTATATGTTTTTGTTGGACGTCTGGTTTTGTTTGGAGTCAGATGTTGAGATTTCTGTCATGACTCTTTTAATGAAATTATTAACAGTCGGGTTAATTGTGAGGGAACGTTGAGATTTTCTTTCTCATTTTTTGGTACAGTTGAAGAGGATCCTGACGGTTCTTCAAAGGGACTCTAGGCTCAGGTCATCAGGTAGATAGTCCAGTAAGTCCTCGTCTGAGTAAGGGTCAGTGGTCGGGGTCACTGGGGCGTTGTGGAGCGCGAAGTCTGCATTTTCCTGAAGTAATTGGTTCAGAATTTTGAGAGTCTGGAATTCTGCTGTGGACCAACCCGAATAGTCTTCCTCCTGTGATTGGTTTTTGGAGTAAAGGACCTTATATGTCAAGTTACGGCCGAACATGTTCAGGTCCTTAATGATTTCAAATGTGTCCCATTTGTTGTAAGGACAAAAGCTAAGGCCCACTGATGTGAAAACTTATTTTATCTTTTTTTTCTGGTTTTTCTGCCCTAAAAACTGGGTACGTCTTATGTGCCGGTGCGTCTTGTACGGCGAAAAATACGGTAATAAAAATATCAACTGCATATTTTTTTTATTTGCCTTTGAACTGCATTCATGTGCTAAAGCAATATTTGTTTTGTAATGTTCCCACAACCCTACTCTACATCTCCAGCATTTTTGGTGATGAGACCATGTTATTGTGCTTTCCAATTAACCCACATATGAGCTAGTTGAAATTTAAAAACTTCAAAAAAACTTGACCATCTCTACCTGTCACTTGAGTCAATACTCAAATCCTCAAAAAAACTTGACCCTCTCCACCTGTCACTAGAGTCAATACTAAAATAAAGCTCCCAGTAAAGAAGATGCCATGCACTTACCTTTCTTGAAATGTATCTGCTTTTCCATTTCCCCAGCTCATAGTTACCATTGTCTAGGTATGTGGAATATCTGCTCCAGATAGACTGCAGTAATTCTGGAGTGTAAAGTATATAGTATCCTCTTTTACAGGGAGTCTTTATTTCAATCTTGACCCTGGAATGACAAGGTTGTTTGAAAAGTACTTAAGTGCTATAAGCTGCTGACAGCAGTCATGTCACACAGATGAGGACCTTAGCTGTCATACTGTAAGTATATCTATAGCAAACATCCAAAATAATGATTTTGCATAGTTCTCTTGCTCACTCATACTTTTATTGTGTAAAATACACATACAGGCTTTTACATAGAGCAGGTCTGAGGTGATTGTTTGCCCAATGAAGATGGATTCTAGGACATATCATGTGATACAAAAGCATTTGTTGCACACATTTCTAAACTTTTGTCATATAAAAAAAAAGCATTAGCTCATACTGACATGGACAGAAGTCAATAGGACAAACTTCACAGCTGTTATACTCGCACCTAGAAAACAGCTTTTCACCCCTTTATTAATTTTTTCTTGTTTGTAGAGCGTGCCCTCCTATATATAAAAGGGCTCATTCCCTGAGCAATTATGTGAGTTACTTGAAGCACATGGATCAAACAGGGATTCAGGGGTTCAAACACAGCATTGGCTACATACAGCATTGGCTACATTCAGGACATGCACTGACTATTACAGAAGAAAAACAATGTTTTGAGTTTTTTCCTTTCAAAAGATATGTGCCCTAGGAGTAATTATATATATATATATATATATATATATATATATATAAGTCAATTCTATAGTCCAGTGTTGTATATCTATGCTAATCTTGATAAGCACTGACCAGTAATGTATGCACCACACTACCACTTTTATTATCTAAACAGTTAGATGTTGCCAAAGGTTTAATTTTATGGCAAAGTATGGGTATGCATCTTTTAAATTGCCTGTATCTTTTTGTTTTTTGCCTATAGTCTGTGTTAACCTTTGCAAAATCCACCACTGAAACTATCACTGACAGATTCTCCAAATTCTTGTGGATTTGGCAGATGTAAACAACGAAATTTCTTGGGTTCATGGATGATTTGCTGCTTTTTGGTGCCTGAGGTACATAATGAGGAGATGCTTTTAGACCCCGCCACCCTTTTAAAAAAAATAAGAAGATTTACAAACTGCAAAGGAAAGATAGGTTTCTATTGCTTGGGAAATTCCACCAAAATCCCCAAAAGAATGTTGAGGTGGCTTCACTAGACAAAAAAAAGCTACAAGCAATTTAAAAGATGCGTACCAGTATGTCTAAATTTGTTGTTAGTATCTAGGTTTAGAAAGAAAATCCTTTGCCATGAAATGAAACCTTTGGCAACATCATACAGCAGAGTAACTAGAAAACTAGACTGCAGAGTTATTAAAGTTATGATGTCAGGGTATGACACGCTCCTCATGTTGCCATAGCCCTATATTTCCACAAGAAGTATATGTTATCAGAAAGCTCACATATTAAAGAGCCACTAGTAAACTTTGCTTTATTTTGACACTATCATTAAACCAACATACCTGTTAAGTTTATTTACCAGTTCTATACAGCTTCTGGGTGGCTTATCAATCCTCTGAGGTTTGCATTTCAGTAATTCATTCTCAAGCGCTGTATTGAATGAGACCTTTGGATCTATCTATCTTTTGAATACCATCAAATATAGCCAGTCATAATTTAGTAGGGGGGCAATTAGGTAGCATCCTATTTGGTTTTCAATAATGTACTATTCAAGTTCACAACTGCACACATAAAGGCCATAAAGCCAATTTGTCTGCACAAAAAACAATAATGAAAGTAATAACATGCACACAACATTAGAGCTATGATTGGTAGGGATGTGCCAGGTGGGACCTACCTTATACATGTGCATATGCAACCAGTCAACTAAATCTATTCCATCTATTTTTTTTTCTTTTTGTCTTCACTCACCCCACCTTTGTCCACAAAAACCAGATCAAAGCTTAACAAAATTTAGTTTTTTGATACTCTTTTAGACAATTATACACAAATATACAAAGTGACAAGGATATAAATATTAAAAAAATACAACTGTTTTTTCTTGACAAACTTGATGGATTGAGGTGAAAGTGAAGGGTTAAGGCCCCCACACACGCACTGAGAGGGGGTGGACAGAGCTGCTAAGATCAGCTCTGGAAAGCAGCGTGATGACATCATCACACTGCAGTCCCGAGCTGACAGCATCGGAGGGCACCCTTTGTGTGCCGGCTGTTAGCTTCAATGAAGACGCCGGTCTCCATTAAAAGTAACGGCATCGGCTAGCATTGGCCAGAGAATATTGGACATGTCCGTTCTCTGGCTGGCCAAGCTGTGGGGCGACATTTACAAAACGTAACTTTGTTGCACTAGTTTGTGTGCCATGTGTCCTTGTTCCTATTTGTCTTTTATAGGGGCCACACTCCACTTCCATATTGGGAGCTGCACACCTCCACACTGCCTAATTACCCACCCCTCATACTGACCCATTTTTCCTCTGTGATTTTTGCCATGTTCCATACTCCAACTCATGGCCACAGACTTCTACTGTGTGATTGCTGCTGGCAATTGTGCCCTGCTGACTTTTTATTACTTAATACTTTCCATCTAATTCCTTGCTCGCCCGCGTCTCTGTCTTCACTACGACCACTCTAGTTTTGGTCTGTTTTCTGTTAAAGTGTGATGCAACATCAAGGGTAGAGATCCACATGATGATGAAGATTTCAAGAGGACAGAAAAGTTTGGTTGTAATTATTAGGCTAAAAAATAATTTTATCAAGGGTTTAACAAAACAGACATACAAAACACAGACATCATAAGTTCATTCAGAACATGTTTTTCTTTATTAGTAATTAATGCTCCTGCCACAAGTGCATTACTATATAAATGTAGACTATAGGTCCCCTATACAGTTGTCAGGGACTTCTTAAATTAATATCCAATTAACAATATCCAATGACAATATAAAAAATATAGTTTAAATATGTAATCTACTAAGTGCAATAGTCAGGAGATTTTAATGTGCTATATAATTTGTGTAGTGTAAAATCTGGTGTAGTTAAGGATTAGATAGTGTACAGCATACTACATATGGTACATTTATTTTTAGAGCATTGGAATGGGCAGACACCCCTGAGAGGGATCCACAGGCAAGTGTGCTGATTGATAGCAGCAGTTCACAAACCCAGAGTTTGCTAGTGGACTGCATTAAAATGAAACTGAAGCAATATCTATCATTAGTTGTTTTTTTTATATTAAAGGCTAATAGCCATTCCCTTGTCTAACAAAAAAGCACAGGAAACTAAGCCATACCCAGTGATATAAATAGAAAAATGTTACATTTTCTAACAAATAAAACTTAATTTATGGCCGTACAACAATTTTAAAATGGCCCAAATCAACTTTATGAGTTTATTGTACTATCCAAAACCCATTTTTTATCTTTATTAATGAGGATATTTATATAAAAGCGCACCATAGACTTAAATGGAATATTTTTTTATGTTGTAGGCCTGTAACTTTCTAAAATATGTCTGTACAAGGGTCTAGTAGACATCCTGAATATAATAATGTTTGAAACAAACAATTATGTTAAAAAAATTTCATTTAAAATATATATAATAAAAGGTATCATCTGAATGATAAAATTTTTAAATACTTATTTTGTATGATAGATTTCAAAACAGTATGTATTCATATTTATGTTTTTTTTTAATTCATAATACAATTTTTATTCAATCTGAAATATGTTATGTGTTTTTGTTATTACTTTGAATTGTATTGGATACAGTTATCACTGTATCCAATACAATGCCCTTTTGCACCCTCTGAAGGGGTTAACTTCAAAGAGCCCATCTGGAAATGACACTGGAAAGCAGGTAGGTGTACATATATGGAGAACACATATACATATTACTCATTTAAACTCAAAAGTTCATATCTACCCTAATATGAGTAAGAGGTATGACAATAAACACAGCCTCAGCACTGCAAGCAGATGCTATACACGCATAAAGTATTTCATTATATGTATAACAATAAAATTGGTGTTTGTGTGTACTGTGTCCAAAACACCCCAACAAAGTTGAAAAGTGGACAGATGTTATATCATGTGAAAAACCACGAGCTTAGAGCAGGATAACAACACTCCCTAGTTTATAAAGCACACGTACGGGTTTGTATAAACTAAATACACAGGACTCTTACATGCTAATCTGGTAAGGTAGCTAAAAAAAAACCAAATATTTCAAATCTGCCTCTTAAACCTCACTGTATAATTTTTTATATATATATATCTCAACTCAGAATAGAATTTAAAAAATACTCTCATATAGGGACTTTGCATACCCAACTATGATAAAGTTAATGGGACCCAAAAGACTTTATGAAGCATGCCAGATTAAAAAATATAATTTCATTGATAAATTAATTTACCAGTACATGATCTAGTCTTTACATGGTGATTAGGTCATTTTAATTGTCGAAGTGCCAATATTCGCAATATACAGTGCAATTAGAATATTCGGGATCAACACTATTTCAAACCCAGTCTTTGAATTACCCAAAGAGTGCCCAAAACCCAATACCTCAATAGTAGCCAATGTCCTAAAAGTTTAGAGTGTTGTACTGTGTTAGCCATCGATGAATACAGAGCATTTGGAATTTAATGGATATCTTTTATTGGCTAACTGCAGTCATTGAAAAATCAAGCTTTCAAGATGTCTCAGATCCCTTCCTAAGGCTTTAATACAATTTTGGTTATTGAGATTCACATTTCTACACAAAATTAAAAAAAGTTAGTTATATTAACTATAACTTAAACTGTTTTGTCTTTACACACTTCATTGATAGAGGTAAAAGTGAAAGGTTAGTTAGTGGAGATAGTAATCAGATTTAAGCTGATACTCCACTGGGGCGCATTTTTTAGAATTTGCCCAAACCACTTCCATTGTCCCCAATGGAGCAGATTCCATGATACGGTGTGGGTGCGGAAAAAAACCTGGTTTACTGCATTTTCAAAACCACATTGCACCGCATCCACGTCTGAAACGAGTGACCAGATGCAGTTCTGGCGTGATTTTTAGTCCATTAAAATCCCAATTTTGCATGTGTTTTCTGTCTGCAGCAGTGGAGCCTAACCTGTTTCCACTTGTGCGGATCCATGCTGATCCGTGCGGATGGCTGCGGTGCTATCCGCGCGGCTGCAGCCACTCCCGACCGCACCCATAGGCAAAGCATCGGCCAGGATCTACTTGTGCGGCCGTGTGCGCGGATGCGGTCGGACGGTGCGGATGCCACATCCCTGGACAAGGGGCCTGCCCAAAGTCCACATCCGAACGCATGGATGTCCACGTGCATCCGCATTCTTTAAAAGTCCGATCCGCCCCTTTGCGGATGGACCTGGCCGAAGTTCGGCCATCACTACATTTAGCAAAAAAATACAGCTATATTTCTTTCAAGGAGTATTGTTAATGATCAGACCTTAAGTATATTGGGTGAATTTACATAAAGACATCAATTTGCAGCAGATCGCTATAGTGGAAACATGCACTTATTCTAAATTATTTTATGCTGTGGCCTCTGCTGCAAAAATGATCCCCTACAGGGACATCTTTTTACTTGTTCTTGATGGTGTACCTATGTAGGTTAATTGGCAGGTTAAGGGTTTGATCTCAACATAAAATAATTTAGTTTTTTTTTTGCATGATATTAAGTATACTACATTTATTTGCCCATACCACATTTTTAAAACGTTTTATGTGATTTCATAATTCAAATGAACATTCACAATTCACTGTTTAAAGATGCCGTAATATTTAAGTGAATTAACCTCAATGTATAGTTTTGAAGCCAAAAATATCAGCAGGTCAGCCCAAACAGATATACCAAAAGCAAGCTCTCCATATTGGTGAATACAATTGTGAACTAAAAAAAATTAAGAAAAAAGCAAATTATTTGGTGATTGCCTTCATAATTTACACCAATAGATGCTAGGGGAACCTATATGGTAGACTGGAGTTAGCATTCTTATATATCATAAAAAATCAGTGGATATGAAGGTATTTTTACTATTTCACCAGCAGATGTCAGCATTGTACAACTTTATTTCTACTTTCAGTTAATGTTGATTTTTGTTAAAAATTGTTTTTTTTCCATATTATGGAATATATCATGATGCCCACCTATTCGATGAAGTGGTAGGTGTCACAGGTATCATATGAAATAACAGATATTTCAGTTCCTGGTACCAATGGAAAGGGGGCTACGCGTACAATCTCTCTTCTCCCTTCCAGAAAGCTCTGCGCCTAAAAAGGATCTAGTATGGATGAATGGCAGACATGCGTTCTCTTTCTTCTGCCCAGCTGGGTCCCATGCTTAAAAGGGGTCTGGTTTTGGTAAATAATGCAATCTCATTTCCTCTTGCACAGTGTGCAAAAAAGCTTTGCTCATCACCATGTCATCATCAAGATTGACAAGCTGATTGAAAAATTTACATCTATTATTGGAGACAGTAAGTTTACCTGGTGATTTATTGGAGCTGCTCTAAATACCCATATATGTGGGAAGATTTTAAGGAGGGAGTGAGAGTAGGGAGAGAAGAGTGCACATTATCATGGGTCACATAATATCATATAGGCTTGTTCACATCAGTTTTTTTGTGTCATCGTAGTTTACAAGTGCCATTGATGTCAAAGACAGAAGCATAGAGATGAGTGAAAGCAACAAAGACCAAATGGTCTATCAAGTCTTCCTTTTTCTCAACGTTTTACATTTACTATTTGTACATCTCCGTACTTATACAGTGAGGGAAATAAGTATTTGATTCCCTGCTGTTTTTGTACATTTGTCTATAATTGCTATGGAAAGCTAACTGTAACTGTGAGAGACAGATCAATAACTAAAACCCATCTGTTTTTTGTTGGGGCCTTATTGAGTATCCATTGTTCCCCTTGGTAAAGACTCCATTGGGACAACTTTAATAAAATAAACATTTTTGTGGGATGAGAAATTTCTAGGACGTTACTGTTAGTTATTCGCTGTTTCAACAGGGTGGGTAGCTGGATCCAGCTGCCCCCCTTTCCTGCCATTTCAGGCTTGCCAAGACCAAAGAGCTGTCCAAATTCCTATGCCAGCCAGGAGGTCTGCTCTGGGGGACCACAAACAGCACAGGGTCCCCAACAACGTACCAGACCCCCTGCTGGCATATGAAATGGTATGCTCTGGAAAAAGGGGGCCCCAAACAGCATGGGGTGCCACGCAGAGCAAATCAGACCCCTTTTGGCAAGCCTGGAAGGACAGAGGGGGGGACAGCGGGACCCATCTACCTACCCTTTTCCAGATCATACCAGACTTTATACCAGGGGGTCTGGTATGTTCTTGGGGGGACCCCACACTGTTCGTGGTCCCCCTTTTACAGAGCATACCAGATCTTATACCAGCTGGGGTCTGGTATGCTCTTTGGAGGACCCCACTCTGTTTGTGGTCTCCCTTTTCCAGAGCATAGCATGGTATCATCACCAAACTTGCTGGAGAAAACAATAAAGTATTGTACTAGCATATGTTATTCTTGCATAAAATAGGTTTAAATTTAAGTCGACTGTTAGAATCCCAAGGAAATGCAGCTAGTTCTTAATTTATGAGTAGGTCTAATTTTGGGGGAAACACAGTGTTATGAACATCAACCTCTGAATTTTGTGCCCTGGGAGGGATTTTTTTGGTGTTATTCTGTCTCTCAGAGCTGCAGTAAACCTCCTATATAATTATAGACTGGTCATTTCTTTGTCAGAGGGCAAACCAACACAATTAAAGGGGATTAAATACTAATTTCCCTCTCTGTGTGTGCTCACTGTTAACTGTTAATACTTTATAAAGTTGGTTGCAAAATTTTTTAAAGGCCTTATCCTTGTGTTCTTTAACTTCATATTGAATACCTTGCACTGCTTAAACCAATTTATACTTAAAAATACCATGGTGTCCTTTGTTTCATATCCTCCAGGCTGTACATATTAAATGACTAAAGTTTCTATGGATAGAAAACCATTTTGTGTTTGCAATTCTTTCCTTTGCTGGTGGTAATCCCCCTTAGTTTTGCAGCCCAGAATCCTGTTTGCTTAACCCAAATCTTCTGAAAAAGCAAATAGTCGTTTTTTTTTTGTTTAAAATTTTTTTATTTTCAACACTATAACAATACAAATGAATGTCACAAGTACAGAGATAAATTTTTTCGGTACAGTCGTGGTGAAATTACAATCATGCATAAGTACTGTACATTGTCATGAAACAGCGAATATATCTGTCACGTAACTATGTAAATAACCAAAAACAAAGTATACAATGAAACATAGAGAAACCATTGATACGGGGTCAAAGGGGTGCAAGGGGGAGAAGGGATCGCGTCAGTCACTAACTCCCAGTTGGGCATGGATGCGGGCCTTTTCTTTCACTGGCAGGGCCTGTTGAACATATGGTTTCCACCTCTTATGGAAGCGGATTTTTCGTTTTGTGGTACCATGATCCATGTCTCTCAATTCCTTATAAAATAGAGTTTGCAGTTGTGTGGCGACCATTACGATGGTCGGTGGAGAGGAATGTATCCACTCCGCCATAATCGCTATGAGAAGGGTTATATGAAGCCATGCACCTTGGTGGGATAGCGGTGGTGGGTTAGCCTTAGGTATATAGCTAAACAGAGCCAACAGTGGTTCTGGCGGTATGGTCGTAGCAGTAATACGAGTGACATAGTCAAAGACAGCCGTCCAGAATTCCTGGATCCGTGGACACGACCATAAGCAATGGTATAGAGATGGCGACGTTGTCGGGCATTTGGGGCAGTAGGGCCGCCCTTGGCGCCGCTGTGATGTTAAGGGTGTTAAGCTAGCCATACACGTGTCGGATTCCATGTCCGATCGATTCATCATCCGATCGATTCCGGCGATTCTGCCGGGAATCGCAGGTGTGATCAATCGGCCAATTAAGAGTATCCATCGAAGCATACCACCTTGTCCGGGACGGATCCGTGTCCGATTGTCCACCTCACAAATGGCAACTCCCCCTGATCCGGACAGAATCGCATCAGAAAGACCAACATGTTGGTTCTCCGTCGGATCCGATTCTGAGCCCCTGATCAATCGGACGTGATCGATCGGACAAGGTGGGCTGCATGCGATTCCGGCACGATCGTTTGGCGTGCACGCGCCCGGAATCGATCGTGCCGGAATCCGGTGCGAATCCGACACGTGTATGGGCCTTTAAGCATAGTCTGTAGGCCCTATGACGCAATTTAAATTGCGTTTCCCTCCATGCTTCCGCTACCATATGTTTGCGGATTACTTGATAGTCTATGTTCAATTTGGCCGCTATGTTTTCCTGGGGTATATCCTTCTGCCAGTTGGAGGCACAGGAAGCCTCCAATGGACGTGTGGCACTAGCTTTAAGGAACAGGCAAAGGCATGAGATGTTGTGTGTTGGCAACGTCATCAGGGGGTCAAACCTCGAGTGCGTGAACATAGATGACAAGTCAGTCGGTAGAGAGCCGTAAAAATTTTCAATTTGAGCCCGGAACAAGGGGTGGAGGTGAGAGGGCGACAGTGCATATGTTGTTTGTAACGAGTCCCATGTGTGAAGGAAACGCGTGGCAGGGTTCAAAAAGTCTTTTAGCAAATTGAGTCCCTTCTCTGCCCATCGGCTATACACCTCGTGTTCCGTCCCTGCAGGGAAGAGCGGGTTCCCAGTGAGGGTCGAGTATTTAGAGATAGTGATAGGGAGATGGAGCAATTTCCTGACTTCCCTAAACGCTAGCACCGTGTCTCTGATCAATAGGTTGTTTCTAATGCGTGGAGGCAGTTTCCGCAGAGGGCAGTGCAACACATTCCCCAGAGTCCAGGGGTGCACCATTGCCGTTTCTAGGGTCGTATTAGAGTAGTAGGATGTGTCCTTGAGCCAATCCACGGCATGGCGGAGCAGGCACACCAAGTTATATAAGCGCAGGTCTGGCAAACCCGCCCCCCCCCTTACGTTTTGGGTAAGTATAGCGTTTTAAAAGAAATACGTGGTTTTTTGGTCCGCCAAAGGGGAAATAGTAATTTTGGTGAATACTGTACACCACTCAGCCATATGTAATATACTAATCTATTAAGATCTCTGTCAGATATTCTTTAAGTCTACCAACAACTCTGCAATTGAACATAGATAGACTTGATTGTTTGGAAAGTCCCTCATTTTACATGGTTTTGGTAAAACAAAAGGAGATCTAAAGGAAATCTGACAGAGAAATCTTAAGGTGTATGGGGGGCCTTACTAAAGGTTCCCCCACACGTATTGAGTGGGGACCGACAGATGAGCTGTGGAGAGCAGCGTGATGATGTCATCACGCTGCTCTCCATCTCTCACAGCATCGGCGGGCACCCTTTGTGTGCTGGCCATTAGTTTCAATGGGGACAAGATGTCCGTTCTCTGGCTGACCGAGATTTGGGGCAACAGATCCCTGTCAGCCCATGTGGGCACCCGCTATCGGCGGCCAATTTTGCCGCCAACGGGCGCGAGCGATCACGCACATCGTCAGCGGCAAAATTGGACGCCACGCTTATTAACCTAGCTGCATTGGAAAGTGGGTGGAAAGCCATACAGGCATAGCCATATAGACACAAGGAGAACATGCAAACTCATTACAGACAGTGGCCCAACCAAGATTCAAACCTAGAACCCTAACACCACATGACCATGGGTGATAACCAATGCTGATTAAAAGCATTTTTTTTTTAAGTCAGAGTAGTGTGACATGCACTGCCTTCAGTAAAGCCTTGCTACCTTGCTTGTCACCTTCACAACACATACCCAATAAAATGTAGTGTCAGTTATTCTTGTTATTTTGACCAAAAAAAGGAATTCTTGTATCAAAAGTTGAGTTGTCCTTGAAGTAACAGTATATGTCTGAAACTTAGAATGTTCAAGTTTCTAAGAAGTAACAACATCAAAACAGACAACCTCAAATCCATTTCTGCTTCTGCAGTTTCTTCCTATAAATATATGTATAAAATGATAAATAATTTACCAACCATCTACCAACGGTCTCTGCATTTAATCTTACAACACTCCAAGCACACACTGTTAGGATGACTGGCAGAGCAAACACTGTGTGTAAATATTCCAAACTAACACCTTCACAGAAATACCCTTTTCAATATAAAAAAAAAGAAAAAGACATCTTGTACATGGAGTTCAGTACTCTTTTTTTATTTATTTCTTCATTACAAAAGTTGATATTTTGTGCTCTTTAGCAGTTCGATATCACAGAGCATACAAAACCCCAATCTGGATAAAATGACATTTCTACAACAATGTGAACTGTTAATCAGACATACATAAACAAGCAGAAAAAATAATTATGTATTCTATGATATTTTGAAGGTGAACGCCAAATATCACAGATCATTCAAAACATATTTTAACGTTTTATCCAGTGAATATAGATGGGGAGAAATATGGTGAATGAAAATATCATTGCACAGTATGGTCAATAATACACGCTGTTATATTAAAATTGTTCAAAGGGCAAACCTTCAATTTTATTTGAGGCTAAGCTATGTTCTAATAAAATTGTAAAAGCAAGAACTAGAACTGTTGAATAGTTTTCATAACACTGAAATGTTAATGTAATGTATGGCCAATTACCTTTTCAATAAAATGGACTTTTAACCAAATTTTTGTTTTTCAAAGCAAATGTAAACAGTTTGTGAGGAACTAGTACCTATTGTTGTCAGTGTGACCAACACAGTACCATACCCTTCAAGTTTTGTGGTCAATAACTCCCTAGTCTTACCCTCCCCAAAAAGTGTCAGCGAGTCCACATCCAGTAACATTCCCTCTTACACTGGTGGTCAGTGAGAATGTTCATAAAATTCTATCACATAACATTTTATCACTTAAGCCGGCCATAGACGTGCCAATTCCCGGCAGTCACGCCAAACGCATAGTGGTCGGTCGCCTGCAACTACAGAGGTGCCCACCCTGCAGTTGTTGTAGTCAGTTAATGTTGAGTCTCCTCCCCCTCCAAGTGAATTGGCTAAAATCTGCCAGGAATCTCCTGCGTTAGTGGAGCACACAGGATTCATGTCAGTTCTGTAGCCACACAGTTCTGTAGAGCAGGGCCGCCGTCAGGGGGGGACAGAGGGGACTCCCGTCCCTGGCCCGGGCAGCTAGGGGGGCTCGATGGTCAGCACGTGGGGGCCCCGGCGTGCTGACTGATAGGTACAGCAGCCTCTGCTCACTGTGCCTCTGCCTCTGCACAGCCCAGACTGCCACTAGTGTGTGCGATGCACTGGAAATTTTTGCTGTACCGGGCCCCATGATTTCTGATGGCTGTCCTGCTGTAGAGCATCGAGACATTTAAGGCCGGCTTTACTCTTCCCAGTCATCAACAATTTTGGTCACTAATAATTCGTTATTTTATGCATTCCAAGCCTGCTTGATTTTTTGGAATATACCATAGGTTTAAATCTGTTGGCAGAAGCATGCAGAATAGCCAGTGCACCTGCTAAGTTCACAGTGACCTCCAGACTTCAATGGTAAAATTACAATAAGCAAAAAAATTGATTGGGGGATCTGAAGTGATATGACAACTCAAAGTAATGATCTAGTGCCACATCCCATATTATACAAACAGGAAAATGCAAAAAAGAAAAAAAATTCTGGGAATTGTCAATAGATTTCTTGTTGAACACTAGTCCAAGCCCTAGTGGGGACTTTTAATGCAAAATTTTCATAAGCATGCTAAATGTAAGCAAGCTAACGCTGAGTCAATTAAACTGTGAGCACTGTGCATGATTGGCTCATTTTTAGAGTGCTTGTTATTTGCATTTAACTGTCAAATTTTCATGCATCATATTATTCATGTTTTCTTAGCTAGGAGACAACTTTTGAGCTATAGAAATTTGTCTGTGCATCTAAACCTATGCTCTTTATCACCAAGTATCTCCATTTGACAAGGCAAGGTAGTGAATCTGCTTTGTATGCACTGTAGTTTACTCAGTGTAAAGAAAGGTAAAGTAAAATTTTAAGTGAAACTAAGCTTACAATCACTGACAAAAGAATCTGGAAATGTTTGACCTTGTACCATGTTAGCCATCGATGAATACAGATCTGGAGTTCAAGTGATACCCTTTATTGACTAACTGAAAAGATTTCTAGAAGACATTCTATATTATATCATATATTATTTGATGACAACCAGTGTTCCTCTTTCACAAAAATACAATGTTCCTTTTTTCATCCCTGTTGGTACAGAAGATACCTGTTGATTAACCATAAATACAAACTGTTCTAATGTGGGCTAGAAACACCTAGACCAATTTTTTCCACAAGAACAATAGAAACATGAATTCATTAAACCTCAATGTGACAATATAGGATTAAGGCAGCACTAAATCTATTATGTAAATCTTTGCACTTATTGAACTTATATGATAAAATAGTTTTATCGGTATTTTAAACTGCCAGCAAACAGCAAATTTTACATTTTAAGGCTTTAAAATAGGAAGTTGTGATCTCAAATAAAGGATGTAAAATTGGTGAATGGAAGCCAAAATAAGCCTAGAAAATATAAAAAATATAGACCTAAATAGTTAGACTTTGTGAAATAATTGCAAAGCCTAGTATTATGCTGGGGATGTAGAGAAGGGATAAGGGTATACTACAAAAAAAAGAACACAAATAGATTTTGTATAAATTAAATTCAACATCAAGTCGAAATTTTAACTTCGTCTTTGAACTTAATTTATGCAAAAACTACATTAGAGCAGTATTTGTTTTCAAATGTTCCTACAGCCATTCACTACATCTCCAGCAATTTTGGTGATAATAAGGGGCTTTGCAATTCAAACTTACAATTTAACCTAGTCAAAAACATTTGACCATCTCTAGACCTAAATATATTTCATTATGTCTTTTACAAGCTACTAAAAAAAGGACTGAGGAAATTGGACAAAGAACCTTTAGTACAAAGATGAAATTGATTAAATGAAAAATGCACACTTGAAAAGTCTGCTTTGATTAAAGCCATGTACAGACTAGTGATGAGCAGCATAGGCAATATTCATATACAGAAAATATCAAAATTTTTTGCCTAATATTTTCAATTAATTAGAAAATTTAAAAATTTGTGATCTCTAGTCATTATTGCCTTCACTACGTAAAATATTTTTGCAATAGAAAGTGCAGATTTTTGCATATTTTGCATATCAACACTATTACTTGAAAACAAATAATTTATTACCTTCATTGCGCAAATCGGCATTTGTACATGCCAGTATTGAGAATGCAATGCATGGTAGTTTCGGCTACTGATGTTAAAGATCTTGAATATTCGCTATTGCGAAGATATATCACTATATTGGAGAGCTTCACAAATTCTTAAAGTGCTGATATTTGCAATAAAAATTTGCGTTTTGAATAATCACCACTAATACAGACACTGTACACACATTGTGTTTTGTTCAATGGTTGGGAAGGTAGGGAGGATGAGTGGGTTGGAACCCTGATGACTCCTCCGCTTATAGGCTAAGAGGCTGCCATACTTTTTCTTTAGCGATACATCATCCTAAATCTCTACACCAACCAAGCCAACAGATTTACACACACTAGATCCCAGGTGCCCAACCTGCGGCCCAGGGGCCTCATACGGCCCTTTGGGCGTTCTTTGGCGGCCCCCCTCAGTACTCCACCTACAGCCCCCGAAACCTAACTGTTAATGCCAAGTGCATAGGAACTCCCCTGTCTGCCGATCCCCCACTGGCAGGTCCTTGTCCAGGATCTTCTTAGAGAGGGAAGAGAAGGAGAGGCGATAAACTTACATTATAGGCATACGTTAATGCCAATCAGTGAGTCCCTCCCCTCTCCTCTCCTCAAGTGTTGGTGGGGGATCAACAGACAAGTAACTGCCTATGCTCCCACTATTCTTATGCTTGAAGTGTAATTTAAAACAAGTTTTGGTATTTAAAAATGAAAATAATGTCTTGTAGCTATGCCTGCTGTCATTTCTCCATTATAAAATGCTTATACAAGTCAGTAGATTGAAAATGTTATGTGCGGCCCTTTAAGCCCCCCATACACCTTTAGATCTCTCCATACGATTTCTATTAGATCTTCCAACAACTATGTAGTGCTGGGTCCTCCCTTATAGAATACATAGTGATTGGAAGGTTTAAAAAGGTCCTCCTTTTACATGGTTTTGGTAGAGCAAAAGTTGGTTGTACAGAAATTGTATGGAAAGATTGTAAGGTGTATGGGGGGCTTTAGGGATGCCCTCCATTTCAACTCAGTTGCCCACCACAGCACTAGATAATTGCCTGATATTACCATGGTAGATGATCTCAGGCAGCAATTATATGGTTTAAGTATGGGCATGAGTTTCTAGCTAGATAAAATCAAATGCTTTAATTCTACATTGGGATTGCTGTGTACATAGAAATGAACATATTTCCCTTGTTTTGACACAGATATTTAAATTTTATTTGTAAACATAAATAATATATATTTTTTGGACCATATAGCATGGAAAAGAAGCGGTTATTTTTTTAAGGTCAGTTTTAGGATTGTAGAGCTTGATCTAAACGAATGCAGAAATCTTTATTTAGCAATCACGCATCTACAGCAAAGCTCTTGAGGGTGAGGAGGTTAATTCAATCAGAAAAGCCATCTTAATCTGTATGCATTCTGAATGGCCTTTTGCAAAATGTAGTAATAAAATGCTGAAATAAAACATTTCAAAGAAGGGTTGTTTAATTTACTTTGATCATGCTTGGCATGCTATTAAAAGGTTATTCAATAGCAGACATTTAAAAAAATCAACATTTAAGCATTGCAGAATTAGATATTTAGTGTTATCCAATTATTTAAACTTGATAAGTTGAGATTTTGTCCCCATAAGAAGAAGTTGGTCTTTCTAAATCTATATCTGCATGGCTTTTAAATTAATAATTGGATAGAAACATTTCTTGCTGCCTTGGTGTTTAATTAGTAATTGCATAATTTATGAACGTTTTATATAAGTAACACACTTTTTAAAACTTCATAAAATATATTGCTATAGTGGATAAAGTAGTATGGGATCCGAAATACAATGGAGTGTTTTCAATATGCTCTTTGTTTTTGTATGATACCATCCAAACACACTACAAATAAAATGAGAAGCCATACAAAGGAAGATGTTGCATTTTGGTGCAGTGGTCTGCATGCTATATGCATCATTTGTGCCTTAATTACTTCTTACATATATATATATATATATATATATATATAGTGAGCTACGCAGATGAGTACCAGGAGATGGTGTTTGGTACTCAATACCCATTTGTAGCGTGGTTTTAAGTGCAACCTTCCTCTGCGTCAGCCTCCTGCATGGTATATTCTGATGCACATGGACCTCCCTGTTCCTGATTGATCCTCCGATTACCTGTCTCCATCCACATTCCCTGCTGTTATTCAATTGACATAAATTGTATACATTTAACAATAAAAACTGAAAGTATTCTAGTAATCTAAAAACAAAACTTACAGTAGTATATACATGATAAAGTTAAGTTATTTGTACAGAAACTTGCCCATACACTGTACTCTGTCCTGTTTTCCTGCCTTCCTCCTGAGTTCGGGCAAACTGTCAGGGAGGTTAGTGTGTTCAAACTTTATTCTCAATTGGATAAAAATCTCCTTGCAATACCATCTTCAGTCACAAGATGCCCCCAGTGAACACTTGCCATTAATGTACAGATTACATCATGGGCTTCTCTCTGACACATCGGGGAGGAAGGGGGGAAGAGGGACACTGATCGCTGCTGGTTTCTCCCCTCTCTGGCTGACAGCGATTCTCTGTGACTCCTAGACTGACCTGAAAGCTGTGCAACCCAACACCCCCCCCCCCAGAATAGCTCTTTGTACCTAGTTGTTATTACACAAAGGCACTACTGCAGCTATGCATAGCAAGTTGCTTTTTGTGACGTACCACTTATGTGCAGCCCTGTATGAATATATATATAGGTAGGTATTGTAGGTATTGAAACCCATCAGAAAGCTTTCGAGACACAAACTCTGTAATTATCTGTGGATTTTACGTTAAAGGCAATTTAAATTATGTTTGCAGAACATATAATTTGCATACTTTATTTCTCTAAGAGAAGAGAAGAGATATGTGCATTTTATCATTACTGTATGTGAATGCAATGGTACAAATATAGAGTAGATAAATATGGTGGTTAAAGAGGAAAAGGATACTTAGCTCATGAATCCACATAATGAGGGTTATTTTCTAAAGGAGTAAAGTATGTTCACTTTACAAGTTATTAGTTTGAAAGAATATTTTGACCTAGCTTAGTTAGGAAAATGAATCTGCTCTGACTGTGTAGACACAAAATAATTGGGTGTTCTTTGGAATTTTGAAAGTGATAATTCTCTTACAAAATGGACAAGACCTACAATGTCTACAGCAGTATGTCCAGTGTAAAAATGCTTTTCTGGCTTTACAGGTCAAATATTGCGATATATTTTGCGATGAGGCACTTTTTTCAGTTGGAAGCATTTGAAAACATCAGCATCAAAGACTATCATGGGGAGTGGTTCATTTATATTGAATGTATGTTCTAATATACTATAGCACAAATCATTTTAATTCTTAGACAATCATTTTGCTCCAACAAAATTCATTATTTCGATGATTTGCCCCCAGGGTGGTTATCCTGAGTGTAGCTCAGACTGAAAAAAACTTGCTGAAGGCAGTCATCCCAAGCTGTTTTTTTTCTACCTTTATCCAGTGCCAGATGCCCTTCTCCAACATCCAGTCATCTTCTTACTGTTGTGTCCAATCAAGGATGACTTTATGGTGTGCGACCACTGACGAGGGAGAGGTAGGAAATACAAAACAAATATCCCGATGTTCCCCTTTCGGTACATTTCAAAGGAAATTTTTTTTAACAATTAACAAAATGTTGTGTGCTGGCAATGGACATGTTATGCGGTGCGCATATGTAATGTTCATATGTAAAATCAGATGTGCTGTGTTAATGTTTCCAATACATTTGTTGGGGAAACACTAAGGGTCCCCATACACCTCATTACTCTGTCATATTTCCT
>CM070033.1:84245119-84266101 GCA_036250615.1 Ptychadena robeensis | reverse complement strand
TCTGCCTTTTGTTTTACCAAAATCTTCCTATACTTACTTAGTTGTTGGTAGATCTAAAGGATATCTGACAGAGAGGATTAGAGATGTATGGCCAACTTAAGTGTTGTACATTTACATGGATCGACTTAAAACAATCAATTTTTAAGTGGATCATACTGAAATAGTTCCGGCGCAAATAGTATAATCGAACAAAGGTGCGCGAAATGTGTGCGAACAAAATAATAGATTCAAAATAGGTATGGGCTGAACATCGGGCAGATCCGTCTGCAAACAGGCGGATCGGACTTTTAAAAAAGTCCACGGGTAAAGACGTCACATCAGGTATCTAGAACGCATGGTTCCTGGTCCGATTAGTGATGCCGCGAACTGTTCGCCGGGGAACTATTCGCGGCGAACATCGCTGTTCGCATGCGCCACGTGTTCGCGAACATATGCCAAGTTCGATCTGGGGGGCTCCCGCAAAATGACGCCAGCTAGAAGGCCTTGCAGGCAGTTCGGCCATCACTATTGAGAAGTGATTGAACAAGTATTTGATGTTTTTTCTAGGTATTTAGATCAATTTGTATGCAATCGCTCTATGGAACATGCACACCATAGTATGATCATGGAATGGACCATGTTTGGTGTGTAAATAAGGTCAATCGATGTTAGACTGGAGATCAATATTAAAATTGCACAACATGATCCAATCTGAGATCAATTATACAAATGCCAGAGTATGGCTAGTTTGACACTAAGTTGCATAAGCAGAGCATTAAAAATGCTGCAGACACTTTTGATGTGCTGCATTTATAATATGCCTTATAAAAAATCCAAACTCCAAGGCAAATGCAGATGTGTAATGAACAAAACACATGTGTTAACGCACAGCTTAAAAAATGCATATACTGTAAAAAAGCCTCACTGGGTATTTGGGGATGGCACAGCTGGTGATGGTGGACCTATATCTATAGGGTAGGGTGGTTAGAATTGATTGCTTATTTTCTCCTACTCTTTCATGTGTTAAACTATAGAAAAAAAAACAGATTCTTAAATACAATGCTATCTCTGCTAAAGTTTCAAACAGATAAAAAAAATTGTGTGGTATTTTTCTGTGTTTACTGATGTGATGTCTTGTGTGTAACACACTGTAACTTTTAAGTATATGCTGACAATCAGGTCCAATTGTTTTAATAAAGACCTTTTACACAAAAAATGTTGCGTAATGAAATGTTGGTGCTATAAAAACCCCATTTAGAGTCATATCCTATAGGCCACTGACCTTTAGTAGGGTTCTGTCAGTTACTGTATTTTTCGGACTACAAGGGGAAAAGTGCCTGCGTGTTATGGCAACTTGGCTTCCCGTCAGCTCTACCGGGAAGGAGATGAGCCTGGGAGCGGTCAGATTTGAGATCCGTCCACGGCTGGATCTCCCATCTGAATTGTATAATTGCCTATGCCAACAGAGCTCTGCTGGTATAAGCAATGAAGAGAGAGATACATACACTGCCATCTATGCCTCTCTCCATGTCCGTGGGAACTGCAATCACTGCAGCTTCCACGGACACAGGCAGCCAGGGAGGGAGAGCAGAGCAGAGAAGACTAGGCAGCCTCCCCCCCCCTCCTGATCAGTGAAGAGGTGATGTGATGTGTGTGTGTGTACTGCTGCTAGTGACATCTACTGGTTACATTTTATATTGCATTAATTTAATCAATTACATTAACCCAAATGATGTGAACACTTTTATATAAATAATTATATAAAAATATTCTCACTTTTAACCTTGTCTTTCTATTCTTTCTATTCTTTCTTTCTTTCTATTCTAGTATAGCATTATATCACATGAGGCTTTTTGGTTTTCCTATTTCAAATTATATTTGCTATTGTCTGTAATTCCTCTTATTTATTATTAATTGATCATTATCAATGCAGAGACAACCCTATGAAATCCCCAACAGGTTTTCAGCTAGCAGTGGATAGATTTTAGACTGGCTGCAATCTGTCATTTTGCCTTGTTACATAAAGGCAGTGTGAGAAAATAATGATGCCTTGTTAAAACTTATACACAATTTCTTGTCACTTTTTAAACTTTTAACTGATATGTTAGATTTTTCAGCCTTGGGATTGCTAACACAAGCAGAAACAAATGAAGCAGCGGTGGACCAGCAGAATGTTTTTTATCACAGGTATTGTCACATTTGTAATGTAATTTGTAATTGCAAACCCATTTGTTGTGTATGCAAAGACAAATAATCAACCTTTAACAAATAAATGGTATATATGGTATAGGTGTACAGTAAATCTTCTATAGTGCCTTTCATGTGTTTAGAATTTACTGACCTTCTAAATAGTCTTCAGGCATAGTTAATAGTGCTTAAGGAAGTATTAACCTCCCTACCGCTCTGCTGATGTCCAGATTGCTGTACCAAAACAACTTTTTTTATGTTGTAGGCCTGTAACGTCCCAAAATATGTCCATACAAGGGTCTAGTAGACATCCTGAATATTGTTTGAAACAAAAAATTATGTAAAAAAAATGTATAAATGTATTATTTGAATGATAAAATCTGTAAAATATTATATTAATATTAGGTAATATATTATGTAATAATATTCTTTTGTGTGATAGATTTCAAAACTGTTTGTATTTATATTTATGTTTTGTTTTGTACAATTCCCTTTGGCACCCTCTCTCCCCTGGTGTTATAGACCTGGTGACATCACATCAGGGGAGAGAGGGTTAACTTCAAAGGGGCACATCTGGGGAATCCCACTGAAAACTGCTTTCTCCATCGATCCACTTTCTAGCAGCCTCTTAAGTAGATCGTAGCCGCTGGTACCGCGCGGATCTGTGATTTTGCGGTGTCGGGACTCCAATCTATGGAAGAAAAGGGAAGTAGGAAGTGTTTAGGTTTTTATCATAAAATATACTTTTATTTTAAATACTATTTTAATACTATGTATATGTTCTTAGGTCACGCTTAAGCTGGAGTCATGGCCTGGAGGAGAAAGATTATCTGCCCTGCTTTACTACATTTCACTCTGGATGTATTACTACAGCTATTAAAACCCTTTGTTTTATAGCAAAAGGTATCAGGTAATTTATCAGGAGTATTTCTTCTACCTCCAAATATTTTTTATGATGACCACAGGTCTAAACGATTCACGGTGGTTAATACTCCTGACTGACTGATTAAACATTCAAATTTAGTTTGAATGCACAAGCTAGAGATGGTCAAATTTTTCAACTGGCTGACTGTGTGAGCTGATTGCAAAGCCTCTGAAAATGAAAGCATCACCAAAATGTCTGAAGATGTAAAAAGGGATTGCGGGTACATTTGAAAAAAAAGTTTTTCTCTAGCATATGTAGTTTTTGCATAAATTAAGTTCAAAGTAGAAATTTAGATTTTTGACATTTTGACTTGAACCTAATTTATGCAAAAACTAGAGCAATACAGTTTTTGTAATATACCCCCAATCCTTCTCTACATCTCTAGCAAGTTTGGTGATTGTCGTTTTGAAAAAAAATGGACCATCTCTAATGATGGCTAAGAGGTAAGTGAAAGTCTAATTGCATACAGAATTTTCTAGTATAGTTTGTAATATTTAACAAATTCAAACTCAATTCTGATTTGTTATGCTTTAGGATATGATGTTTCCTCAAATAAGCTACTAAAAATGGTATTGTTGGTAATATAAGTGCATCTGTTTTTTTAGATTTAGGCTGATTTTCATTTACGGCAAGGTCAATCATTCTAAGAAAAGTTTCGTTTTAGTTGTACAAGCACTATTTCTTTATTTAAGCACCATTATCCAGCAGAGATAGTCACCCACCAATGGAATTCAATTAGAGGGAATGCAAACATAAGGAAGTAAATGAAGGGTCATTAGCCTCAATTCAAGCTAAGTGGAACAGACTTACTGTGAAAGAAACATTTAACAATATTCAGCTTTATTGCCAATAGCCAGTAAAAACCCAGTGGTCTATGTACAGAATATAAAACTTGTTTTTAGGTTTACAAATAAATTAAAAAGAATGCAATGTACAGGGTCATAAAGATTTCTGGTTAAAGTTGAAAGGCAATAAAACCGCAGAGGTGAATCTTTCCAAATTCCATTTGGTCTTCAAATACTGGAGGTAATATACTTACTGGGGTGGGCGCAACAATGCAGAGAAACAGAAGAACAACTAGTCCTGTGCCATTTTATGCTTCATTCTGCTGATATGGCTCGCTAACAATACAAACACTTTTCTGTTTGCATTGGTTTTTGTACAGTGTGGTATGGTTTTGTCTTGTACTTAAAATTAGCTACTATCCTTTAATTTTGCCAATTAGATTTAGGGTAATCACTCTATTTCCATTTTTAGAATAAATATAACAAAAAGTTTCAATGGTATTTTTAACAAACCAAGTTTTATCAAATATGAGAATTTTATTGTTAGGATTTGCATACTCTACTACTATATGGTAGTAATTATAATTAATAATGTCAAAGTGGTTATCAAATCTGGTAGACTCTATCCATGTTTCAAATAATAAAGCTGCTTTTGACCTTTATCCATATTTAAATGAATTCTTGCTAGTTAATTAGGAGTTGATCACAATTGTTATCTATACACATTTAGGTTAATTAGAACTATTCAAGTTGTCTGTAGTTGCTTGCTCACTTCCAGTTTATGATGTATTAGGTTTATAGTGAGAAAAAGTTTGTTTCATATTTTGTTATCATTTTAATCTATTTTAGGTTATTGTATGTTAACCAATAGTTACCTGAACTGGAAAAATCTCTATACTCTTTAATTAATAAAATAAATCACCTTGTTACTTACAAATCCCTTTAAGGATGTTTACAGTTTTTCATTAATTTTTGGGGGTGTTTTTTTTTTTTTATTAATAATTTTTATTGACCAAACATGTAAATAACAAAAAATAAAAATATGAAAAACAGCTTGTCATGAGTGATATATAATTATCCAGTATCCATGTATCCTTGGAAAAGGAAGGCACCCCTAAGGTCATGGTGGGGTGGTTAATTTAACAACAAAAAAGGAGGGAAGTAAAGGGAGGGAGGGAGTACTTCTGTTTTTAAATGGAAGACAAAACAAAAAAATTTGAGAGGGAGAAAGGTTTAGGACCTTTGACAACTTTTTGTGGATTCATGTTTGAGATTCAGTGTCCTTGCAAAACCCATTCAGTGGTCCCTCCACTTAGCCTGAGTTGTTGGCTCTAACCTCCTGGGTGTTATGCCTGAAGCCAGTACGGGCGGAGTTTGATCTTGGATCGGGTAAAATCACTTGCTCTTTTTTTTTCTCTTTTCGGGCCCAAATCTTCACATCAGATTTTTACGCCATGAAAAATGGTGCCCAGGAGGTAAAAGCGCACCTTAACTTACCCAATACACTTCATGTGCCTTGGTATGAAACACCTCATTATATGGACGATCTGTCAAAAAACAGTGAAAAAAAATTATTACATTCATTTATAATTCTAAATCCTCGATCACACCTCCATTGTTATCAGAAAACTTTGTAATAACAACTTATCACTATTATTTAAGTATTTTAATGTAATGAAAGAGTACAAACTGATGACTATCTATATATTATTAATATTATTATTCCTGTGAAACGGGCTAAAATTGAATTTAAAATTGGTATTCTCATCTGCAAAACTAGAAAAAGAACTTTAGTACTCATGTCTTTTGTTTTATTGTACCAAACTGTCTTATATGATTCAGCTCCCAAATAGCAAGTAATATGGTGTTTAACTGAGACTTTCTCTTGTCATTTCCAGCCCAATAACTTCTACATTTAAAGGTATTAAACTCTAACATGCCACAGTTATTTTGTCAGTGTCTTCGACTAAGTTTCCAAATCAGTGACTAAAGTGAAATATCTTATACCATTACCAGTAACATCACAGAGAGCTCTGCAAATGCAAATTGATGCATGAAGGATTGCTGTGTTTAAATCTATTCAATTAAACTTTAATGATCACAGCGAAAATATGAATATCAGACATAAACTCTCTGCATTTTAATCTGTGGGATCAATGAACTGAAGGAATGATGATGTGTATAGGACAGCAAAAACACACAACAAATAATGTTTGTATTGAACTTTGTTATAAATCTGAAAGATGTCACTCCCATAATTTATATGGTTAACTGGTAAAAAAGGGTTCAGTGGAATCCTCAATAGCATATTCACATGCTGTACAAATATGTCTGGAGACTCCTGGTTTGAACCTTTGTGCCTTCTAAGTCTATATGTTTGTAGAGTTTCATTCTTGTGGTGAATATACCCATTGCCAAAGACAGCCAAATAGTGGACCTAATACACCTACCCTGGGTATCAAGGTCTAGCAATGTCCTTGCTCCCTTCTACAAGTTGTAGTACCTCTTTACTATCCTATTAGGAGACTACAGTTTTTTGTTGTTTAGTGTCAGACAGACACAAACACCAGCAGGGAGACAGGCATAGAAATACACAAAGATGCTGTAGACACATGCAGACCCTTACACTCTAACTACTAACTTCCCAATTCATCTTTTACGCTTCTTCAAACTTCATGCAGCTACTTGTGATCCTTGTCGGACAAGTCTTCTGCTCAGCTGTCAGTGGTAGCAAAGAAGGGGGAGGCTGTGTGCAGAGAGAGAAGGGGGAGCTCCTGACAGCACTGACACTTGAGTATCTGATGGTTGCTTACTGGTTAGCTTGCACTGTTAGGGGGCACTCTCTGTTAGGGGCCTGGATAGTAGGCAGCTCTGAGAGTCAGCTTAAATGCTATGTGTCCATGCTGTCAGGAGCCCCCCCCCCCCCTCTCTCGTTCTCTCCCTCTCTCCCCCCCCCCTCTCTCTCTCTAATTTTAGGAGGGGGGAAATGTATCCTTTGTAATTTGACAATTGAATTTCAATATTTTTTAAAGGGTTAGTAAGCGTCATGAATGCTCTCAAAACATTATTATTAGTTTTTAAGGCAATTGCATGATTTCTGCTTAAGGAAATTGTCCTCATTTCTGCCACCTTTGCTCTTTTATGTAATAATAGTTTAATTCTATTGGTATATGAAATATGTCAAATTGACATTGTTAGTTACCTGTTTTAAGAAGTTTTGTGTAGTTAGTATATACTCATTCCAGTGTAGGTGGTAATGAGCGAGATGTCTCAGCAAGCTGTCAGCCTACAACGAAGGAGAAAATGCTGTTTTTTATTTTTTTGCTCAAGCCATTATTTTAGTTCTCCTATTTATAGTGAATTTCCAGTACAGTAGTTCATGAATCATAAAAGCTTACATTTGAATATTGCCTAATGCACATTAGAAATCTGATTCCTTGGGATTTCTTTGCATTAAACCATACTCTGGAAGGCCTAGCTAACATTCTCTTTCATGAAACAAAAGTAATAAGGTTGATCTTACAAATGAAAGAATCAGGTGAGGTAGTTTCATTCTACATGGGTTTTTCACTTTTTTCAGCTTTTTTGTATCAAAGTGCTTACGAGCAGGATACCAACAACTCTATGTAATAAAATGCACAAAAGTAATGACAAATCCTTTTTATTATAAAATAATAATATCATTTTATAGGGACCTAGAAGGATTCTTGTGATAAGAGGACAACAGTATCTAAGAGGGTAAGTATGACCTTAAGTCAGAAACTCTTTGCTTTTATATCAATTGTAAAAGGCTTTACAGGACTATTCTCTGTGTTAAAGCAGACCTACCTTTATACAGTATTGGAGCCAAGTTGTAGGATTAAAATTAAGTGGTCAAAATTACATATACAAAATTATACATTTAATTTCACAATTTCACATTTTAAATGATACTAAAGATATATATATATATGTATATATATATATATATATATCGCAAATAACAGACACAGGAGAGCAGATGGATAATACATAACATATTTGAAACAAATGATTGAAAGCTTTATATCAACGTGGTTAACCATTTTACAATTCAGGGCTTCTTCAGGACATAGCATCCTATTGGTTTTACAATACCAATACCAGATCAACTCATGATTAAAAAAGTCTAAGAGAAGTGAAATACAATTATGGTAATGTTAAAAATGTTAAAAAAGACATATGCAGAATTGTAACAATCGTTTCATTTTATATAGTTTTAACCCACAAATTTACCTATCAGGAGAGCTGTATTTCAAAACAGTCCTACAGGTGTTTTAATCTCCACCTATATGGGACTCTCTTCCATAGCACGGGTTTTGGCAGAACAGGCGAATGAATAAATGAATGAATTTTGTTGGTGTATCTAACAGTGTAGAACATGAAGAGGAAGATCTTTGTTTTTGGTTTATAGGTAAAAAAAACTATTTTCATTTTGGCGTTTCTATGATGTGGAGCGGACAGAAAAACCACACTACTGTTGTAAGAGGTTTTAATACTAAAAATAAAAAGAACATATCTAACCCAAACCCAAATACCAGTTCCACTTCCACCTTCAAGATCGGATGATATTCGGAGTGATTTTGAGGACACCAGGATGTGTCTAGCTCAGATTTTTCTGTTGATGAGGGACCAACCATTATTTTTCAGAGTAAGTTTAATGATTTATACTGAGCAAAAATATAAACACTTTCAGTTTTGCTCCCATTTGGAATGAGCTGAACTCAAAGTTCTGAAACATTTTCTACATACACAATAGACCCATTACATTCAAGAATCTGTCTAAATCTGTGTTAGTGAGCACTTCTCCTTTGCCCAGATAATCCATCCCACCTCACATGTGTGGCATATCAAGGTGCTGATTAGACAGAATGAATATTGCACAGGGGTGCCTAAGACTGCCCACAATAAAAGACCACTCTGAAATGTGCAGGGAGCATACAATTGGCATGCTGACTGCAGGAATGTTTACCAGAGCTGTTGCCTGTGAATTGAATGTTCATTTCTCCATGATCATCTGAGACCAGCCACCTGGACTGCTGCAGTAACAGGATTTCTGCACAAACTGTCAGAAACGTCTCAGGGAGATTCAACTGTATGCTCGTTGTCCTTATAGGGGTCTGGACCTGCCTGCAATTCGTCGTAGTACCCGGCGTGAGTGGGTAAATGCTCACATTTAATGGATGAGTTCATGGATGAGTCCTGGTTGTCATTGTTCGGGGTAAATGGCAGACAGCGTGTGTGACATTGTGTGGGTGAGCGGTTTGCTGATGTCAACATGGTGGATTGAGTGGCCCATGATGGTAGTGGGTTATGGGCAGACTAATGTTATGGACAACGAACACAGGTGCATTTAATTGATGGCATTTTGAATGCATAGAAGAGATAGAGATAGAAGAGAAGAGATAGGGCTTGTTTCCACTTTTGCGTTTTCGTGCGTTGTAACCGCGCGGCTGAAACCGCATGCGCCGAAAACGCATGGCATAGTTTTTGCGCGTTTTCGCGACGCAATTTTTTTTCAAATGCGCCCAGAATCCGTGTTCGCTCTGCCATGCATTTTTGCGCTTTTTGAAACGCATCCAATGCTTTCCTATGGATGCGTTTTTGGGTTGCGGATGCCGTTGGGACGCAGCAGCTTTCACAACCGCACCCTAAACTGCATCCGCATTCGAACACGCACAAACGCACCAGTGGAAACTATATTGAAGTTTCCAATGGATGCGGTTGTTTGTGCTTGCGGCCGCGCGGTTACAAACGCAAAAGTGGAAACAAGCGCATATCGTGGTTAGATCCTGAGACCCATTGTTGTGCCATTCATCCATGACCATCACATCATGCTGCACGGCCCCATATCACAAGGATCTTCACACAATTTTGAAGCTAAAAACATCCCAGTTCTTGCATGGCCAGCATACTCATTGGACACACGTTGAGCATGTTTGGCATGTTTTGGATCGGCATATACAACACCGTGTTCCAGTTCCTGCCAATATTGAGCAATTTCGCAATTGAATAGGAGTGGACCAACATTCCACAGGTCACAATTAACAACCCGATCAACTCTATGCAACGGAGATGTGTTGCAATGCATGAGGCAAATGGTGGCCTCACCAGATTTCTGACCCCCTCCCAGTAAGGCAGAACTGTGCACATTTTAGACTGGCTAGAAGTAGCTTCAGTTTGCCAGTTCTTCAGATGGTGCCTCTGGGAATAGATAGGAATAGGGAGTGAGGATGGTAGGTAAGTTTTTGTGTAGCAGTTTTTAGAGATGTAATCTGAGGTAAGTATTATGTTTAGGTAATTTCTTTTTTTTTTATGTACAATCGCTTTAATCCCTGGTGAAAACAAATGTCTTTGTACAGAATTAGGAAAGCAAAAGCTTGTTCGGAAGAGCATCAAAGAAAAGCATAAAAGACAAAAAGAGAAACATGTAGTGTTTAATATATCATGAAGAAATCGTTTTTTTTGTTTCTTTTTTTTAATTGTAAGAAAAATTATGCATAGTTAACTGTAGTAAAATATAGCTTATGTGCTTTTTTAATGTAAACACCTTAAAATTTTTTGGATTCAGCACCCTAAAAAACATCACATTTATCAAAAATATCCTATAGAACTGAACCGTGTATTTCATCTTATGGAGAAAAGTTTGATGATATTAAAAGTCATCATTGTATTAGGCATGAGCTCAAAAAAAGTTATATTCTGTTAAGTACATATTATGCAGAAAAATGATATATATCGTATCAGTATAAGCAAAGGCTTCATATTTCATAGGAGGCTGACTACTACAGGTTACAGTAAACAATGTGTTCTGGGATTTCCAAAAATGTCTGCACTCATCACCTCAGGTATAGAGAAAAAGGCTACCACACTCAAACTTATTTAAATATCTGAACCCTTATTTCAGACTTAACAAAGCATTCACGAACAAAACATGACCTCATCAGGCTTATCCTCTCTTCTGATGTGTTTCACCCAATCGTGGGCTTATTCCTTGACGTTATGGTGGAGGAGCAGACCTGGGTGGTATAACTGTAAGCCCTTAAAGGAGTAAATGACCCAGGTTGTATTTGGTGGTAAAAAAAAACCATATTTGGTAAAAGGAGACAGAGTTTTGAGTACCTATTGAGATAGTATGTGGGAGGCTAATGTCTGGTATGTTCAGTTGTGGATTGTTTCTGACATGAGGGATGCTTTCTAACATAAAAACATTTAAAACTACTGGTTTATATAATTTACAAATATGTTTGTACATCCAAGAATTCCTCTTATTATGCACTCATGCTACCTCTCAGATCATTGGTGGTTTTCTAAAGCATTGGAGAAAAGATAGCCAAGTGAGGAATGTGTCAGGTAAGTGACTCTCTAGACTTATTATTCTGGATGTACACCTAGAGCCTAAATTAGCTTGGTAAACATCTACAAATTTCAGTTCTATAGTTCTATAATCTGGTTAAAAAAGTAAACATGACATATTCATACACAATGTATCATGTTAACCTTACCTATAAATGCCATGGTTATATCCAGAATAGAAGCATTAGCATTCTGGCTTCTCATGAAGTCTGCAAATGCCTATGGTCATACTGTCGCCTAGTGCTGGTAGAGGGTGCACAACCTTCTAGTATCAAACAGGATGACAGAAAATAAGATGCCTGAAGATTTTTCAGGTGAAACGGAAGAAATCAAGCAGGTAAAGACATTTATATTACCACATTGTATTATGTTTATTATACTCTGCAACATTATATATTTTGTTGAGGGTTGTTGCACCTATAGGGTTAACCCACTCAAACGTCTACACATTGTCTTAAATTTACTTGTCTGTGAACCTGAACATCAGAAAGTGTCCTTGAGTCCCAGTATGGTATTGATTAAATACAACTTTTAGTATTTGACTGAAAATAAGGCTATATGGCCATTCCAGTCAAATATTTTCAGTCTCAGAAAAAATGAAGAAAACGCTAGACATTATTTCTCCACAATCATATATTATTCATTATAATGTCCATGTGTCAGATTTGCCTGAAATTAAAAATTTGGGGTTTACCTATAACATACTCCATTTGTTGATGTGATTGTGCAATCCCATTTCATCTTTGATAAGTCATTAATAAATATTTTATTGCTATTATCATTAAGAGATGGGGTATCAACAATTAATACATGGACAGACTGTAAAACCTGACAGCCTTCTATTCCATTTATAAGTTATTAGGGTATTATATTTAAAATCAAACATTCAAAATTTTATATATTTCTTTAATTTGACTTTGTAATGTTTAATTTCTAAATTTTCAGTATAACAAATTGAGTATTGCATCTCGCATTAAATCTCATTTAAGACAGCTTACGGTTGCCATTTGAGGCAAACATGGGAATAACTTACATTTATTGCAAAATGAATTTGACAGAATAAGAACTATACTTACAGGTAGCCATCAATAAGCTTGTAGAATTCTATATTAAGAGAATACAATGTGAACGCAATGTGCATGCATCTTTCTGTAGAATGAAATATTTATTAAGTATTACCATAGAAAGACTAATGTTTGTTTTGCTTTTAGCCACTGTCAGTGCTTCACTGTCAAATTGTATAACATAAAAAATATTTCAATTGTGAGAAAAAAATGCCTACCATTTCATGGGTCATATCAACTTTGCTATTAAATGAACCATTTGGGACATCCTTTTCATAACTATTACTTAACAATACTTTTGGCTTACCAAGTTACTTACTACTACTACTTACTAACTTGATGTTTGTGCATATTTATTGATTTAGCTTTATTTATTTTTCAAGACTCATTTACCAATGACTTTGCTTGTTTTCATTCATATTTAAAATTACTAACGACAAACTGAACCCCCAGCAGTGACCAGTGAGTTCCATTGGCCCTGGGGACCACTGGTTACTTATTTGTACTTTATTTGTGACCCCCTGTCTGCGGTGTCTCCCATGACGCCATGCCTCTGGCAATACCTATCAGTATAACTGTGACTTATATAATATAATATAAGATCTTATATTGTGATCTCCAGTACCCAACCCAGATTTTCTGACCATAGTTTGTCTTTTTACTAGACTGCTAAAATCTACTGCCTGCATTAGTGCCCGTCCCTGCAGGGCCAACTTGCAAGGTGGTCTGGTGAACACCAACCTAGACTGTGCCTCAGGCTGCATTATATACAAGGTCTATCAATTTGGCAGACAAACCCCATGGATGCACAACTGTCCAATGTGCTCCTCTTTATAGGAACTAGCCTTATATAGTATTACATGATTCAACAAAGTAAGACAATGCAGCAATGTTTAAAATATACTCCATAGTTTGGCTTTAAATATTTTTTTTAACAATACATTTGCCACTACATATAGGGCAATTTCACTTTTCCAATGACAGATCAGATCATTTTTTATCTGATGACATACCACAATTACAACAAATGCACTGTATGTTCAAATAATAGAAATGCATTTAATTGACTGAAAGAGAGTGTAAAGCTGCCCATACATGGGTTGATGTCTGTGTAATTGAGGAGCCCTCTAGCGCAGCGTGATGAAGTCATGATTGATTGTGCTCAAATCTATTAAAACATCGAGCTGTGTACGACCACCTTATGCAGACCAAACATATGAAGCTGGAGGATGGTAAATAAATAATAAACAAATGACAACAAAGCACATAAATTGAAGATAGGATACCTGTAAGCAATAATCAATAGGCACTAATTATCTATTCACAAAATGTGTGTATAATGGCTGAGCAAGACCACACTAAAGTTTATAGTGTTGTAGTCTCAAAAACGTATACTTCATTTAATTAAAAATATACAGCCTTTGGGGTATGACAACAGATAAGAGCTAGTTGCTGGGGACATAGAAAATGTAATTCCCTGCTTCCTTCATAGCACTATTAATTGGATGTCTCTCAAGGTTCTCACAACAAGACAAGATAGGAGTGATGTCATGTCTTCCTATACCCATGTAAACATAGAAACAAAGTCAGAAAGTAGTTTTAATGGAAATAGAATTAGGATAGGCTAAAGTCGTTTCCAAGGTCATTTTCTGGTCTTGAAGTTTAAAATGGAAGTCAATGAGGTTGTTTAAAGAACAGAAAATTTACTGTCGTTAATCAGGCAGTATGTTTTCTTTTTAATTTTTGAGCGCCTTCTGTCACGTTCAGAGGGTCATTCAGTTGTTAAACAACCCCATTGCTTAAATGATGGAGCTCTGAAAGGTACAGTTCACTATTAATGTTCAAGATATGTTTTGATTTGTTATAGTTCTATGTTTTACAAATTGTATGCCGATTCCTTAAGTGTATGTGTAATATAAACTGGCAGTTTGAGATATACAAGAATATACAAAAAAATGTTTTTGCTTTTAACATTATATATACAGTGGACCCTTGATTTTGAAATTTAATTTGTTCCCAAGTGATGGTTGTAGATTAAGTTATTTGTAGTCAAGACTATTTTCCCATGTGAAATAATATACAGGGTGGGTTATTTATATGGATACACCTTAATAAAATAGGAATGGTTAGTGATAATAGCTTCCTGTTTGTGGCACATCACATTATATGTGAGTGGGAACATTTTTCACGATGGGTGGCGACCATGGCGGACATTTTGAATCCAACTTTTGCTTTTTAAATAGGAAGAGGGTCATGTGACACATCAAACTTATTGGGAATTTTCCTAGAAAAACAATGATGTGCTTGGTTTTAAGGTACCTTTATTTTTTCATGAGTTATTTACAAGTTTCTGTCCACTTATAAAATGAGTTCAATGTGCTGCCCCCTGTGTTTGATTGTCAATGCAACCCTCTTCTCCCATTCTTCACACACTGATAGCAACACCGCAGGAGAAATGTTAGCACAGGCTTCCAGTATCTGTGGTTTCAGGTGCTGCACATCTCGTATCTTCACAGCATAGGCAATTGCCTTCAGATGACCCCAAAGATAAAAGTCTAAGGGGATCAAATCGGGAGACCTTGAAATTGCTACATGATGATGTGTTTCCCTTTTTATGCACTGAAGCTGGCACATTGCCTGAGTTTTTCCAGCAAGATGGTGCACCACCACATTATAGGTGTCAGGTCCGAGCATTCCTAGATGAAAAGTTTCCTGGAAAGTGGATTGGTCATCATGGGCCAGTTGAATGGCCCACGGCGCGGTACGGGCAATCGAGGCAGTGTACAAAGTACACTTCCTGTCATTTCCTCCCTCCCTCCGCCCCTCTCCACACAGTGTCATTATTGATGCCGGCTGTGTGGGCAGGAAAGCCGGCGCTCCTCCATTAACATGGAGGTCTATGGCGAAACAATCGCTGCAGCTTTCCAGGGAGGCATCAGGTGTACCCGATGCCGGCTTTCCCTGCAGTTGGGGCGTCCCTGAACGTGGAACGAACAGGGTTCGTCTCAACCGCTAAGGAGGTTAATAAACCCTAGGAAGGTTGATCATTTGAATTAATGAATAGAACAGAAAATATATAGCTCTTTAAAATATATCACATACCGATTGATATACTGATTAATGAATAATTCACCTCTAGCATTACAGATTTCTATAAATATTTTCTGAAGATATGGTCTTTTTGGATTGAGCATTTAAAAGCTGGTGGTCTCCCCTTGGACTCCGTTCATTTTTAAATTTCTGAGTTTACTTCCCCCTTCATATATTTTGCTTCACTTCTCTTACACCCACAAGGTGCCCAATTAATTACTGGTTTTACTTATCAGTTTTGTTGTAACATGTGTTTTTCATGTAAAATAATATTTAATAAATGCCATAATGTGTTTACTCTATCGCATTGTGATTTTTGTTTTATTTGGAAAATCCAATTAAAGTTTAATAAGAAACAAACCACAGCATAATCTTAGATATGAGGTCATATGATGTGATGACATATATATCATCAAAGGCTTTTATGATATATATGGCACAAAATGTGCAATACCATACAACCACATTCCCTAATGCCACGTGGTTGTCATGGCTAAAGGTAGCCATACACAGTTCAACTTTTACATGATTGATTCGATAGTCTTGTTCATTTTAAGTATAGACTGTCAGTCTAACATTGATCACACCACCACACAGTGTGCTTGATTTAAAACTCCAAAAAATCAATTCCGTTACTTAGATCGGTGCGCATTTTTCATCTAATACAAGCAACTACATCAAGACTAGTAAGTGGCAGTATATAAATGTAAGCCTAATGTAAGAACTAAGATGTAGGCTAGGTAGGAGGGTGCCTAAACTGGGGTGACTGGTGGCCACAGGAAGGGTTCAAGATGTTGGGGAGGAAGAGGAGGTTTAAATGAAGCTTTATCAGGATGCAAACCAGGGACAGCCTCTTTGGATCTGGAGTTAAGCCCCCACTCTCCATATTTGGTGTAATTTTCTATTGTGTTGTGTAGTATTTTTCTTGTTTTCCTGTCACAGTATGGTGGAACCTCGACAGTGCTGATGGAATGAAACAGAATTTGGAAGGTGACGGTCACTACATTTTGGTGATTTGATTATGTGGGGTTTAACTTCACCCAGTTTTTCATTGCGATGGTAGCATGTTAAAAGGTTTGATTAGGTTCCGACCATGCTAGTTTATGGATGGGCTGGTGGCTGGTACTGGATTTTGAAGTTGGTGGCACTGTCGGGGGGATCCATATCTGTAATAATGTTACAATTACTGTTATTTACTGTTTTTTGCTATTCAAGCTGTGGCCTGTTTTATATATTTTCATAATATATATAAATACACTTTTCAAAAGAAAGAAGTTGCGTTTGTGTTTTTATTTGAGTTTGGCTAAGTTGGAGTCGGACAAAGTCGCAATGGCTCAGTCACCCTACAGTCAAGGTTTGTTCTTGATTAATATACACTTGCTGATTTGTTTACAAAGTCATTAGAAAATATTTATGTATGTGTCTTATTTGTCACAAAAAAAACATAGCCTTACTGACACAAAATCCCCTATTTTCCACAAAGCACCTGACACAGAAATATATATATAAATTATCATAGATGTATACCTTTTGCAAAAAGCTGTAGAAGTTGCAAAATGTTGGACGGTGCTTCAATTGCAATTTGTGTTTGTAGAAAAATTTTTAATTTTCAATTATAGAAAAAGTTACAAACCCATTAACTGCTCAATCAATTAAAATAGAATTAAATCCTTACCATTTCTGATTATTTTCACATTTTGAGAAATGCGTGCTAAGGGTGAGCTGTCTTTTATTTGGCTTGATATGATTTTAGATTATATTTTTATTAAAAAAACGCCTTATTTTAAATTGCAATAAAGGAATCGAGCTGCATCAATTCTATTTAATTATAAACATAGTTTTATTCAGCCCTTAGGATATAAAATAATTTAGTGTCAGAATAATTGCTTCCTAATCAGCAGTCTATGCTGTTCCCAGAAAGACTCTTATATCTCTCTCCTTAGGAGGCAATTAACAGCATATCAGTAACAGAAGCAGTTAATAGAAAACGGTGTGTAACACCTTAATTTCATTCAGTTGGAAATAGAAATTATGTTCTGAATGCAGTTTGAAACCAAGTAAAATAGTTTCCCTTGGCACATCCAGATCCCTCATTAATAGAAGAGACATGTTATGGCTAGATTTCAAAAGGAAAGTTTATAGGGCAGGTATACAATTTATTGTTTCTTAGTTCTTACGAGGAAATAGAAGGCATAGACTTGCTATGCAGACGAAAGCTACACATACACGCACCAATCTCTGCTCAATTTTCAAACGGCCAGTCGTTCAGAGCATCGGAGCGCACCCTTGTCATTTCTCTGGCCTATCAGGATTTTGGCCACATGGTTTGGTCACTCCAGGGGGGCAGCTGTGATCCGCAGGCTTTTTTTGCATATCGATTGCCACAAGTATGCATGGTGGTCAATCGCCAGCAAAATCTATGCGTGTATGGGGGGGCTTAAGGCACTAGCACTGTACAACAGACTAGATGTGCCACATGACCCTAGTTTGTATGCCATTACTATTTCCATGAATTAAGTCTTTTATGTTTTTTATTGTATTCTATCACCTATACAAAGCTTGGACACTTAGTTTTTTATCTACAGTTATGAAAGCCTAGACATCTAAAAAAAATCTAGCTTACTGGTTAGCTCTATGGCCTTTCATCTGTTGACTTCTAGCTGGTAAACTATCTGCAAGTGTCTATGTTCCCCCAGGTGATCTAAGTTTCTAAGTGACTGGCTTCAATTTAGACTTGGTGCTATTTAACAATAGTAGCATTTATAATAGTATTTAATAATAGGGTAGAGAACAGAGCTATCTTTTTTCGCCGTAACACCACCTTATACAATTATGAACATGTGTTATAATTTACTTATCGTATATACTCTCTATATACTCTAAGTGGACCTGAATATGGGCTGACATACCTAATTTTTAGTGTTGAGCTTGAATATTCGAATTGTGAATATATTCTGCAAATATCGGCTTATAGAGAATTCACATATTTTGCAAATATAGCAGCAGATATTTTGGGATATTCGCCATTGGGATGCTTATGGGCATGGATTGCGAATATATATCGATATGCGAAAATATTAGTAGAATTGTTCGCTAAGTATCGCAAATTTGAATATTGCCTATGTCGCTCACCACTACTAATTTTACCAAAACCCCTTGCAAAACTGTATGATTTCAATATAAGCCTATGGTGGGATATGTAGCAGCTAAGGCACAGAAACACACAGCAACTGTAATTTACTTACTTGCTGAAGCTGTAGAGAAGGCTTGTGGGAACACAAAAAAAAGGATTGTTCTAGCACATACTTGCATTACTAAAGTTCAAAGTCAAGTCAAATTGATTTCACTTACTTCAAGTTTGAACTTTATGAAATTTGTGCAAAATTGACATGTACTAGAGCAATATTTTTTTTTCAAGTGTTCTCTTTAATTTTTGTGATGTGTCTTTGTGCAATCAACTCACAAAGTCCGACCACAAAATTTAGCGATTTTCATCTCCTAATTAAAGTTAATATAATTTTTTCAACACATTTTGGGTACAGATTATCCTCAAGTATATACCTTTTTATTGTTAAAGTAGAGCAATAGATAACAGTTCTAAATTTACACAAGCAACAAAGTTTTAACAATTTATATGAGTCTTTCAAGGTAAAAAATATTTTCCTAAATAAGAAACAGGAATAAACATGATGTTGTTTATACCTATTACATTTTGTATTAGGTATATCTAGAATTATCTAATGAATATTTTACATTGACATATATGCCCCTTATAAATTGATGATATTTTTCAGGTGCAGAAAATGAACTAATTAAAAATATTTCTTAGTTATTGTGAACAAACCTTAATTAAGAAAATAATTTAGGAATCAGCATGAGCATTTAATTGCATGAACCCCAGAAATCGAAAACAGGTCTACAACATTTTCCAGCTGAATAACTACCATACATCATGCATAAATTACACTGAAATGAATAAACCTTAGACGATTACTAAAATCTAAATTGTAATGCAAATGAATTGTTTGCTATTGTCACTACTTACTGTAAGGCATGTGCTTACTCATTTTAACACCAACCAAACAGTGTAGTTTGTTACCATACATTAAAAAAGAAACTTACTGAGGTCAACATGCACGATACAATCTGATGGTACAAGTTTTGTATAATCAAGTTTAGTTTTACCAAAACTATGTAATACACTATTCAATCCATTTGTATCCCCAATTTAGCTTTGAGCTTTAGTTTTGGAAGCTTACATAAAAATTCTTTTTAATAAGTCATGGCATTATCTATGGCAACTACCGTATTTTGATTAGGTCATGTTAGATGCCAGATGACATAACTTCAAGGGTGGGGTTCTTAACATTCTAGGCTCAAAGGAGGTTGGTTTAATGATACTGGACATCAATCAAACTTTTCATCAAACAATTTAACCACAAGAGTAATAACATTTATCTTGTTATGACCATACTGTATGTGGTTCATTACATACACTCTACATCAGGTATAAGTTTTGTTTGCATCCTGCATAGATAAAGGAGACCATCATCATAAACTTTTGTCTCCAATTTTGGGTGCACAGTGATGCATGATGCGAAGCCTAAATCCAGAGTCTGCTTGGTACTGGCTTAATCGTCTTGACTAATTGTCTGTCCAGACAACACTGACTGTCATTACCATCAAAGTCTGCAACTCTCACTGTAGCTTCTCTCTACAGTTTCTCTGTAACTATGTCTTATCTTCTAACTATTGCTGACATTTATTTTCTGAGTAAATAAAGGACGCAACTCATTAGACCTTATCTGTGTTAGTCTCACTTTTCATGCCCCAATACTAACTCACAATACAGCGGTGTTAAGCTAGCCATACATGGTTCAATTGACATCAAATCGATCATCAATTCGATCGAAGTTTCCGATCATTTAATTGTATGTCGATTGTAATCAAAAAGCGATTGTCAGAGTGATCAAAAAGGGACCATTACTTCGCCATCAGATCACCATTACATGGCCATTAGATCACCATTACATCGCCATTAGATCACCATTACATCGCCATTAGATCACCATTAGATCACCATTACATTGCCATTACATCGCCATTACAATCGCCATTACAATGCATGCTTGCATGGTTTTCATGACTGTATTGCATTTCCCTCCTCCCTCCTCTCAGAAGTTACAGTATGCTAATTGATTGAATTGAATCTCAATTGGACAGGTCAAACACCAGTACAAAAAATGAGACACAATGTGGGGACAATCAATCAAAATTTTCCAACTGGTTAGATCAAATTTAGATCGAGAAAAATTACAATTTAAATCGAATTTCAACGATCGTACCATGTGGGCATGCTTCAATTTTCAATCAATCGACTAAAAAAATTTATCGAATTACATTGATTGTACAGTCAATTGAACCATGTGTGGCTAGCTTTAGTGTTCAGCATGCTAATACTCTTCAGTGCCCACAGTAAGAAAGATATAATATCTAAAGATATTAATCAATTTGACCCCACTTTGACCCCTGTGAGTCACAGTCAGCAGACATAATCCAGCCAATGAGCACCCCCCAC
>CM070033.1:84195047-84230888 GCA_036250615.1 Ptychadena robeensis | reverse complement strand
GGGAAACCCCAATGGATTTTGAGTCCATCGCCTTAACCACTCGGCCACGACTACAGCACGTGGCAGGATTTGAACATGCGAGTCCATCGCCTTAACCACTCGGCCACGACTACAGCACGACTTGGGGTGGCTTGACGTTTATCTGCGACATCCATCGCCACCAATCTCACCATCTTTCTGGCCAGGTTCTTGAGGATAATACCTGGTGATCCATTAGGCCCTAATTATCAATTACCTTTGTACTATGATTGGAATTTTATCATTGTTTTTATTGGACATTAAACTACCAATAATTTTTTTAGTTTTTGCAAACCCCTATTACTCTATGGATATCTCTTTACTCTATACCATCTAATCGATGTCAGGATTACCTATGAACTGATTCTCCTGAAGAAGCCCATGACAACTAAACCGGGCGAAACGCGTTGAGAAAACGTCTTTACTTTTAAACTGTATTGTTGAATGTATACACTGTATGTCCAGCACTTATTGCACTGAATTTTTTTTAAAAATTTGGATGATGGTCAAGATGAAGTATACTTGCCACCACTCAGAGTCATACATGGCTGAATATATATTTTTGTAATAAAGCCTTTTTGATGATATATTGACAGTATCAAGGGTCTTTTTCTCCAGCTCCATACACAGTCCCAGGGTATAAGGGGACCCAAGCAACAGATAATTCTTCATATCCTTGGTTGGTCTATACACCACAAATAGGAGAAGATTATCACCAAATTTTGTAGATATACATGGGGATGAGGAGCTTAAATACCCTTTAATTGGAGAACAAATATAGGTGAAAAAGATAAGGATAACATGACTGGGGATTGTAGGCAAACCATACAAATTTGCGGACTAGTAAGGCCTAAGTATGTTGAAAGTTATTTTATTGGCAGGCTGGTCAAAGCTTGTCAAAGAGGGAGACATCCAAGATGTCTTCCCTTACCTCCAAGCAACATGTTATTCTTAAATTAAGAATGATTGTAGTTACTCTGTAAAGCCCTACATACACCTTAAGATCGATCCATACAATGTCCATTAGATCTACCAACAACTGTGTAGTATAGTGGCCTCCCTGATAGAATACATAGTGATTGGAAGGATTAGAAAGGTCCTCATATTACATGGTTTTGGTAGAACAAAATTTGATTGTACAGAAATTGTACAGAAACTGGGAGGCACATACGGATGAGCCTCGGTTCTACGTACCTTCCACTGGGGCTACGGCACACCGGCCACCTGACGCCGTCGCCGATGTTCGGACCATTCACCAAACAAGGTCAATACTGTATTGCAAATTGAACGTGTGAATATTATAGTATTATGGTGTTTAATTCCTGCTGATATCAATTGTCCCATTACTATACCATATTCTTAATGTATATTATGCTTAGATGAATTTTAAAATACATTTTAGAATACACATTAACTATGAATATATTTGATGGACATTAACACATCTTGAGTACATCCTACCTATATACAGTAGGATGTGATGACTATTAGAGTAATAGAAGTTGATGGCTATTGTGTAACAAGCTTAAATGTTAAAGATAACTATCCAGCCCATATGGGGACATGAAACTATGATCAAATTTTAATATCAAATTGTGATAAGATGTGAATGCAATGGTGTTTGTAAACTAGGTTGATTATTTATTGTTCAATCTCTCTAGTGATCCAGACTCCCTGAGGAGCCCTGATATAGGGGTGAAACACGTCAGAGCATAAGTGGTTCACCAACACTGTATTTATGACCAACATCGTTTAATAACTTTGTACTGTACATCGGTGACTGTATATACAACCTAGTAAGGTTATATGTGTATTTATACTGATTTTTAATGACATATTTGACATATATAATTTTTTTGATTGTTTAAGTGTCTCAAAACCCTTCCCCCACTGGTTATGGTTCCCCAGGACCCTTAACCTGGGTTTAGGGCTATTTTTCAATTCCTTTGAAGGCAACCTTCTTGGGCCGCTGCCAGTAACAACATTGCTTATGGAGCATGGTGCTGTGTAAGAAAATGTGGACTAGTAAGGCCTAAGTATGTTGAAAGTTATTTTATTGGCAGGCTGGTCAAAGCTTGTCAGAGGTAGACATCCAAGATGTCTTCCCTTACCTCCAAGCAACATGTTATTCTTAAATTAAGAATGATTTTAGTTACTCTGTAAAGCCCCCCATACACCTTAAGATCGATCCATACAATGTCCATTAGATCTACCAACAACTGTGTAGTATAGTGGCCTCCCTGATAGAATACATAGTGATTGGAAGGAATAGAAAGGTCCTCATATTACATGGTTTTGGTAGAACAAAATTTGATTGTACAGAAATTGTATGGAAAGATTGTAAGGTGTATGGGGGGGTTTGGTGAAGACAATCCAGTAGTTGTAAATAAACATATAGGATTAAGCTAGCCATACACTCTGAGATAAAAATTAGGATCCATTAAAACCGACCAATGAATGCATTTTATCGTCCTGAAATCCGTGCACCATGTCCATGTCCACATGGTACAACCGATATATTACGATCGTAATTTCCGTTTTTTTCCGTTCATAATTTATTGGACATGTTCAAAAATTTCAATTGGTCTGGCAACATCGGGAAACCTCATAATGTTTTCATAGTGTTTAGCAACCAATTACTGCCGATGCGGAACACTAGCATATTAAAACTTCCGGCACCGGCATGTTGCTGACACTGACATGGTGGCTAATCAGCATGTCAGCATGTCACCTACGTAAAAGTAGTAGCAATCTTTCAGTATTTATATGTGTGTATATTAATACATGAACAAACGTGAACAGACCAGAGAAAGGGTTAAAAGTTTTATTGTTTATTTTATGATTAATGCATTGCCTACGCCTATTTAACTGTATCCAATAAGCTTTGTAAAATACCCCCTACATCACTTCCCCTTTAAAAAAAAAATACATCACAATGGCCGATATAAACGGCGATTAATTTCGATGACATTCTCGTAAAAAAAAAAAATTGCGATCGTAAATTGGATTTTCAATGTGGTAGCGTTTTGGACGAATTTTACGATCCAAACCAATACAGCCGTCGGGATTCATTGGTCTGTTTTAATGGATCCTAATTTTTATCTCAGAGTGTATGGCTAGCATTAGAGTTTATCTCCCAGTGAAAGGAATGCTTTAGTGCTGTAGCTGGACGATCTTTTGTGATACATTTATTCCTGTGAAACCTGTGTTATGAAAGTGCTTTTGTTTGGAAGAATACAAATGAATGCACCATTGCAGGTTCTCCATGGTGTCATTGTGCCAGTTTTTAACTTACAGTATTTGAACACTCTGCGTGTTTGCAAGTTCTCCCGCTTTATCATCACGGAGGAGACTGAAATTCACATTGTAGGTGCATTTCCACTTTGAGAGACAGCATTATAAAAACATCAAGAAATCACATTTTATTATCTTTTTAGGAATGTATTTGTGTTGCACTGCTGCACATAAGTATTTGAACACCTGAGAAAATCTGTGTAAATATTAGGTCCAGAAGCCTTTGTTTGCAATTACAGAGGTCAAACAGGGATTTTGGCCTACTCTTCCACACAGATCTCCTCTAGATCTGTTAGGTTTCTGGTCTGTCGCTGAGCAACATGGAGTTTTAACTTTCTCCAAAGATTTTCTTTTGAATTTAGGTCTGGAGACTGGAAAGCCACTCCAGAACCTTGATATGCTTCTTACGGAACCACTCCTTGGTTATCCTGGCTGTTTGCTTTGGTTCATTGTCATGTTGGAAGACCCAGCCATGACCCATCTTCAATGCTCTGACTGAGGGAAGAAAGTTGTTGCTCAAAATCTCACAATTCTTGACCCCATTCATCATCTCCTTAATACAGTGCAGTCGTCCTATGCCCTTCACAGAAAAGCACCCCCAAAGCGTCACTTCCGGTACATGGAACGCACAGTTTCTGGTTTCGATTGCAGGAAGTGACGTAATTGACATCACTTCCGGTTTTTTTCGCTATAGACAAGGTTCTCTACCCGGTCTCTAGTGAAAAAATTCTTCCTGCAGCCGGATCTTTCTGCGTCCGACCAGGCCACTGGAAGAATAACAAACTTCTTCTTGCACCTGTACGGTTCACCAGCTGGAAGGAGGTCCACCTTAAGGACAGTTCAGCCATCACTATTTGCAATATTCAGATAATACTGGACATGTGAAGACTTGAGCAGGGGAAACTTCCATGCAATGCATGATTTGAAACCATAATGGTGTAGTGTACTGCCGACAGTGACCTTTGAAAATGTGGTCCCAGCATTCTTCATGTCATTGACCAGCTCTTCCTGTGTAGTTCTGGGCTGATTCCTCACATTTCTTATCATCAGTGGTACCCCACAAGTTAAGATCTTGCATGGAGCCCCAGTCAGAGGGAGACTGACAGTCGTCTTTAGCCTCTTCTATTTTCTAACAATTGCTCCCACAGTTTATCCATTTTCACCAAAGTCCTTGGCAATTAGCCCGTAGCCCTTTCCAGTGTTGTGGAGGTCCACAATTTTGTCTTTGGTCTTGCCCATGGTAGTAGTTGGAGTCTGACTGTGGGGTGGACAGGTGTCTTTAAAGAGCTCAGACAGGTGCTACCAATTTAGATTAGTGGAGTAGAAGTCAACTTTTTAAAGGCAGAGTATCAGGTTTATAAGAGCCAGAATTCTTGCTGATTGACAGATGTTCAAATACTTATGTGCAGCAGTGCAATACAAATAAATTCTTATGTTCACTGTATATTTATCATATTTGTTCCTTTACCATAGAATGTAAGACAATCACACTGATGATGTTGGGCTTATTTAAGTAATAAAAACACCCCAGTGTCCCTCTTGGTTTCTTGCTTGGTTAATTGCTTTTTTGAGTCATGTTTGTCATTTTCAGGTTGCAGGAATATTTTTTTCAAGGACAAAACAAGAAAGAAAGCAATTACCTGTGTAGATAACTTACTATGTGCATAGCAGGGATAATAACATAGTGATTCTATTGAAGAGCCAACATGAGATTCCAGAGTTTGTGTATTGCTATTGTATATTTATAAACAATGACAGACAATTCTATAGCTTTCCCATCCAACTAATACATTATTAAAAGAGATAGTACAATGTACATTCTTTCAGATAATGTATTATGCTAAGAAATGGATGTTGTTGGCTTGTGATATTTAAATAAATATTTGTAATTTAAACTACCACACTCTTTTACATTATCTAGATGAAGCTTTTAATCCAGACATGCTTGAGCTATCCAATGTAGGCACCTAAAAATTATATCCTTGAATATCTCAGCACAATGGTATATTTACTTTCATTTTAATATGGATTATGCATTTTCTGCTTCAAATCCATTGTTTACAATTATTATGGTATAAATCTATTATACTACAGATACTTGAGTCAAAAAAGATGGAATATGTTATGGTATATCTTAAGATTTAATTTACTGAAACCAAGCCACAAAATGGGAAATTAGACAACAAGTCAACTTTAATTACTTCACATTACCTTGACGTAGTCTTTTTCTTAAAGACATGAACAGTAAAATCTGGCATCCTGTTAGAGGAGCTGGAAAGCTTCAAGGAAGCTGTTAAAATGTTGCCAGTTAATAAATCTATCTCATCAAGGGAAAATGCCTTTGTAGCAAGTTGAAAATAATGCAGTTAAGAAGGCTTCAGTACAAAGAATAGCCATTACTGTCTTGTATGCATTGCCCTGTTTTTTGCAAAGCCAGCCAGCAGTGTATTTATCTGAAAGGCTACAAAATATCAAAGTACAAATCTGGGTCAAATCTGCAATTAACTCCCAGATTCTTTAATAAGAGCAATATTTGGTAGTAATACCACTGCATACCAAGATGTCCCCACTTGACATGCTATTAATAATGCTCTGACACATCTTGCTATCACAGTTTATTTCTTCTTAACATTTCTCAGATACTGTTTCTAATATATCACCTCTAATAACCTACTATTCCCTTGCAATATGCTATATCTCAATCTGTCCAAGGCTTTCATATTGAGGATGATTGGTGTATGCATATGCAGATTTTACATAAAACCCTTCTACCTACCTCTTTGTATATAGGTAACTATAGATTGCAAATATTAATATATAATATAAATAAACATACCATCAATAAATCACAGTGCTATAGAAAGTGGAAATACTTGTATTAATCTAAGCCAGGTGATATTTTTAAAATTATTTTAGCAATGCACAACCCTTGTCTGGGCGGAACTAAGCAACAATATATTTAGGAGACCTCTTGTCCCTACTGTATTCCCATCTACATCGCCATTTACTGTCCGCGAACGGGCGGGTCGGACTTTTAAATAAGTCCGCCGTCCTCTAGGCGGGGAATTTGAATCGGAAAAACCGTATGTGACGTCAGTGACGTCACATCCGGTCCTTGGACCGCAACCTGGAACGCATAGTTCCTGGTTACGGGCGCAGGATGTGGCGTCACTGACGTCACTTCCTGCTCCAAGCCGGATTTTTCACTACAAGACCGGCTGCATGCCCGGTCTTGTAGTGAAAAGATTCTTCCTCCGGCACGATCTCGCAGGTTCTGATCCTGCCGGAGGAAGAATTTAGATCTTCTTCTCGTCGGCGAACGGGGCGGGTCGAACACCCATACTGTCCGCCGGCGAGAGAATGGGCGAACATGCTCGTTCACCGCCGAACTGTTCTCCGGCGAACAGTTTGGTCCATCCCTATTCCCATCCAAGATTGGAGCATTTCTGGTCACTAGAAGAGCATTACCATAAAGATTTATTAGACATTTTTAATTCTCTATATGAGGGGCACACAATTGTTTTCTTCTACTTTCTCTCCTCTACACTGCACAAAACAGAAATGATGTATTGAAAAGGGACAGCAAATGTAAGAAAGAGTTATAAGGATAAAATAACATTCACATTGTATTATTTCTACCACCATTATAGAATGAAGAGATTCAGTAGATCAAAAACTAAAAGTAAATACTAAAAATATGTTGTTGTTTTTTTTTTTTGCGCGGGATTCTGAGAGTAGAGGATAAATGTAAACTTTATATATATATATATATATATATATATATATATGAAGTACGATCACTTTAAATGTGAATTTAACTTAATATTAATAAAGATTAGAAAATAATGTGGTATACATACTATGGAGGCTTCATGCTAGTTATCACCAGAAGCTTTTAATAATAGATGAGTGTTGAATATTAAACTTTAAATCCTTTAGATCACAAACGACCAGCACAGCAGAAATGAATGCTCAAGACCTTATTTACTTAACTTAAAAGCATTAGTACACTTCTGAAATATTTAAAACACTTATGAAATTACAATCCTGACATTATCCCTATAAGAAGAGGATGAATTAAAGTGGCTGTCCTTTCTTTTTATGAAGTCTGCATTTTTCTGCAAATATATGAGAAGCATACACAGCAGTGCTCCTTTGTGTGTGATATGTTCACACAGCTGGAAATTTCTATGGGCATAATTTTGTTTTAAAGCGGTTTTACACTGAAAATACAAAAACAGACATACATTAAACAGACACAATACTCTCCTGTCAGCAGTTCAGATGCTTGGAAACTGCTACACAAAACTCATGCTTGGAAACTGCTACAAAAACTCACATCATCTGCTTGTGTCTTCTCGATCGGAGCTGCCGAGACTTGTAGGGGAGGGGGGGGGGGGTTTGCTGACGGTTTCCTGCCTGGGAGACATCTCCCAGACACCACTTCGGCTGCCTAGGCGAGACGTAATGCAGTGGGAGGGGAGCACTGGTAACAAGCTCCTCTTCAGCTGTCAGAAGAAAATTTGTCTACTACAATCAAGGATCTCAGCATTATCGGCTTTGATTTACAAAAAGAGTTTAGTCAGCTAACAAAGTGAATCTTCAAGAGATAATTACATTGTATTATACACACATATAAGGTGGCATATAGCAGCTATAAGGGAAAACATCTCTGGGTGTACGATAGAGTGAGTACAGCATGTCCAAGCAGACTACATTGTGCTGAATGAGTCTGTATCTCTGGACTGTCAGCAGCCCCCCTACTTCTGAGTGCATGCGTGCAATTTTTATTTAATACATAGCAAGTTTAAAAAAACAAAAACAAAGGATACATAGTGTCCAAGCAGCTTTAGTCCTGCAGTTCAGTTTACCTCCCTCCCCTATGAGTCTTCAGCTATCAAAAACGATGTCACTGGAAATATAAAAATTATCCTTGCCCATTAATGATGTTCCTTGAGGTTGGGCCCTTGAACAAACTAAAGAGTGATACTTTGAGTTGGCTGTCCAGGATCAAGATCCATAGGCATGGAGAAGCCTCTGCAAGTGATTGTTAGAAATGGCCGATTTTTTGGGTGCAAATTGTTCGAATTTGTGAGTTAATTGCAAAGGTATCATGCCTCAACTTGCTGGAGATGTAGAGAAGGGTTGAGGGTATACTGCAAAAAAAAAGAAAACATTGCTCTAACATAAATATTTTTTGCATACATTAATTTCAAATTCAAGACAACTTTGAACTTAATTTTTGCATAAACTACACATGTTAGAGCAATATTTTTTTCGAATGTTTCAACAACCCTTCACTACGGTACATCTCTAACAAATTTGGTGATGATAGCCTGTTCAGGGGCTTTGCAGTGCTTTAACATCACATTGCAGAGCTTGGCTTTAAACAGAGTGATACAGTTCATAAAGCTGATTAGTTATATTGAAGATCATTTATATTGGTTCAGGGTGAAAATTAAGTAGACTAAAGTATATCTTTCCTGAGTGAAATGCCCGGATCACAACATGTCTGAACAGCATTACCAATAGTAATAATAGGAAAAGCATCCTAAATAAAAGTCAAGCATTTTTCCTGGAGTTCTGTAACTGTGAAAACGTTAAATCTTACCTAATAATCTGGCATTTAGGAAGAAGAAAAAAGAAACACATGCAACCATGTCTATCAAGAAAGGCTGATAGACAGAGAAAAGTATGATATTATAAAATACATGATAAAGTGTCACAAAAGCTGTTGCCCCTGGCTAGAAATGTTACTAAATGGAGGTATATTTCCTTTTCAGCCATTTCATTCACATTAAATGTCACTAACACCTTTCATCTGCCAGTTTTGAATCTGACTTTTACATACTCTACGGTGTAATTGAAAATGTTTTGCTTGAAAGGCTGTTTTACCAAAAAGGAAGACCAGAAGTATTGGAAAAATATATATCCTGTAGAACGTACCTTAGGATGATGAATTGAGAGGAATTGTTTCCATGATCATGATGGTAAATTGAGTACAGTATTTTCCGGCGTAAAAGAAGACTGGGCGTAAAAGACGACTCCCAACTTTTCCAGTTAAAATATAGCATTTGGGATATTCTCGCCGTATAAGACTACCTCTCTTCAAACGCACACCAAATAAAAAAATTTATGTCTACTCTGACTAACCCCCAGAAATCTAAAAATGTAACATAGTGTAATACAGTTGTGTATGAAGTGAAGTTGCTAGTGAGCACACTTGTCGTCAGTAGCAGCCAGCTACTTTAATAGACATCGGGAGAAGGAGGGGGCGAGGGGGAGTCTGAAGGTCTCTCCCTCTAGCTCCTGTCAGCCAACGGGCAGCACAGGCAGCATGGATCGGGGAAGCAGACCTCAGGGCTTCCCTAGATGGTCAGCCCGGGACAGGAGTGCCCCCTGAGCAAATTATTCGATATCGATCGAAATGATAGAACAAGTGATCGGACATGTTGGAAAATGTACGTCAATTGTACTGTTATCGAACCAAAATCATAGTATTCTGCTTGTTGGTCCTGTGAATTGTATTCAATGACACATTTAAATATGACTCTTTCCTGTGTTTTTTGATCTAAACTAAAATTTAAAATTTTGGTCATATCACGATAATATTATGATCAAACCTTCCATGTGGTTCTACTTTGGATTAGATTACGATCGGTGTCTGCTGAAAAGATCAAGATCAAAAATCGAATCAAAAATCTATCGTGCTAAAATCAAACTTTGTTTGCCTAGCTTTAGTGGATATTGTGGCAAGATAAGAGAAGTATGAACAGAGGTATCATCTAATCAGCATTCTGTTCCTCTTTTATTGGCCTAAACAGGTCAACTGTCAATTTTGCAATTAAGTGACAAATCTTTCCTTAAATGTTTTAAAGCATTGTACTTGTGATTTTAATATCCTACCCTTCTGATACAGTTCTGATCAGGTCTATTTGTCCCCTACCATACAACTTAGGAACTTTGGAATGGTGATTAGCAAAACAAAAGTTCTATAAATCTAATTGGAAACCCAACAATCAGTCTGTACAATTTCAGATCCAAATGTTTGGTAACAGAACAGGTATAGGAACGGATGTCTTGATCAGAAGACTAAAGTTAATTCTTTTATCTATTTTTCAGAAGAGAAGCTTGACCAAAACTGACTATATAATGTGTGCCAGGGTTTGTAGAACATACATTTCCTCAGGATAGGGGTTTATATGAAAGCTTAGATGATAGGTACTCTGGATACTATAATACATCACTACCCACTGCATTGGCTAATAATAATAAATTGCCAGAGTTCCGCATTAAATAGAATAAGAGGAAGCTGGGAATGATAGATGGCTATAACAAATGTGAATGTATTAAATGCCGGTCATGCACACACATTTTTCAAACACTGTACTACTTCAAAGGCCCTTTCTGTTTACATTGTTTTTGATTTTTTACTAAGTGGCACTCTTTTATTCCTTTGTAATGTTGTTGCATGACTGCATTTATTTCCAGAATTCAAGTGTCTTAAAATCCTCCTCATCATCGTCATTATTTTAATGAGGATGCTTTTTCGGCTGAATTAAAAACACTTTCCTGCTCAGATGAGCACCAACAAAGGTACAGCACTCTACTCTTAGCCAAAAATGTAATCTCTGTTCCGGCATGTGTCTTACTTTGAATTCATTTCTGCTGTACAAACTGTGCACTGCTGGGAAATTTTTATATGTGTTATAATGTAAAAGGTTAAAGAATAAAGAAAAAACCCTGTGTCAGAAGAAATCAACTACAAGCTTTCAACATGCAATAAGCAAATCTCCAGATTCTCAAGTATGACTAATTAAGGTCCACTGCACTTAAGGTCACAAATATCATCTCCTCACCTTAGATGATGATGGACATTATCTTCAGGATATATTGAATGACCACTAAAAGTTCATTCATTAGACCATGTCCTTTTTCTACAAATTTTCTTAGAAGAAAACTCCTTCAATGTATTCCTCTGCAGTACACATCTCTAATCATCACATGACCAACCAACAAACAAAAGATCGCCATGCGCATTCATCCCTGTTCAACTGCCATTATTTTGAATGGCGACCAGAGAATTAAACGAGAACGTTTGCCGTTCAATTTATGAAGTTCAGTGCAGTGTGGTGAAGTCATCGAACTTCCTTTTCGACCCACACTTAGTTAGCTCATGTATATATATATATATATATATATATATATATATACACACACACACACAGATAGTTAGAGATAAGTTGTTATAGTGATAATGAAGGTAATCTGAGAAAGTACCATGTGTTGTGCGCATGTACAAGTGCCGATTTGTGCAATTAAGGAAATAATAAATGGAGATCATGAATTCTATAATTTACACATTTTTGGTGAATATGGTGAATATTAGGCAAACAATTTGCAATAATTTGTGAATACGAATATTGCCTATGCCTATATTGCCTGTTCATCACTAGCAGGATTTAGTGGAGGAGTCAGTACCAGCATCACATTTAAGTCAAGGTGCTCCAGGAGGCTTGTATTGTGGCTAGCTACATAGACTGCATTTCTTCTCATAGACACCCAGCCTGCTGTCACCCATAACAAGAGTGTTTCTAGGTTTTATCATAGAGTGTGCATTGTAAAGGATAAAGTCATATTATTATTATTTAATCCACGGATCACCATTTGATCACACATAATAAACAAAGGCATGTCACATCTGAACAGAGCACAATGTGCTTTAATTTATCAACAGAGGTGTCACACTCCAATCAGGTTTTGTTAAAGCTGGGAGCACTTTTCACTCCTGGCTTTTAAATGGTCTATGGTAGAAAAATAATAAAAAATAAAACAGCAAAGAAAACAAGTATATTTATAGTCTATGGTATATTCAAATCAAATATACTGAAAATTATATTTAGTAGTTATATTTTTATACATAAGACATTAATTATTATATAGTACAAAAGGATGTCAAAGTCAAAACAAATATTGCCTTGGAAAATAGTATGTTTATATTCCAATTGTGTTCATTTCTTGGTGTTCTATTTAGCACTGGACATAATATTTAATGAACCTTTCTCATGTTTTCTAGAGTACTAACAACCTAGCAGACTGGTCTGCCCAACTCATCAAGTCCCCACCCTCAGTGGCTACAGCCAACAATAACAGGATATCTTTCTTATATTTGATGGCACTGAAAAAGTTGAGAGCCATGATTTCCAGATGTGACAGATTGAAGAGTTTAGCAGCATCATCCTTATGACAACTACCAGCATTCACAACAACAACAAAAATCTAATAGTAACATTAATATAATATTAAAAAAGAAATCTCATTCTTATTGTTCAAATTTTGAACAACTTTGTCTGTAGAGTTTGGAATTTGAAAGAAGACGGTCTTTGTTGAGAACGTGATCTTCTAATTTCCTGAAAAATCTACATTAGGGAATGGGAGTTTGTATACACTAAATGTAAATATATTCACCTAATGTTGATATTAGTAGTAGTCTGCAATGTAAATATATTCATGTTCCTGTTTTTTCTCCTGTTCTCAGCAGTGGTATTACATAAAGCATTTGTAAAATGTCATTGGTAAAGCCTACCACTGGCTAAAGCTCATAAACAATGATGCTATTGTATAAAACGTACCATGACAAGCATATATGAAAATGTAAAATGCCATTTAAATTTTTACTTTTGAACTTCTGCAATATCAAACATAAACCTGGGATTTAAAATTAGTTTTTAAATAACAGACTCCAAGTAATATTTTCATCTTCATCTCCTCATGAGCCAACTAATGATGGTAGAGATGAGAAAACAAGAGTACAACAATGGAAACGTAAAACAGCCCAATTTCTCGAATTCATTATGTAGTGAGATAGAAGCCCTGCTGTTTTTCTGGTCACATACAGTGTATTACTAGACATCTCCAATTACATTACTATGTAGGGAGTCAGACATAAAAGCTGCACACTCAATTTTCCAAGCATTGGAGATTTATATAGGAAAAACCTTTTTGTTTTCAAAAAAATTAATGTCTAGGTTTATTTATGACCATGCCCCACCCCCATCCAAAAATTCAATTACAGAGCTTGAACTCAGACTCTAGCCGCTTAAACTGACCCCTTTGTCATTGGCTATACAGTATTATCTGCCCCGTTTCCTTAGCATAGAGAATTGCATACAAATTCATCATGTCTGTTAAGGATATAAGCATCTTGCTTCCTGTCCCACTAAATTGTGGACACAGCAATGTCTATAGAATAATGAGCCTGTGAGTGTTAAAAGCATTTTGGTGTGTTAGCCATTGGCATGGGAATTCATTATCACATTCAGAAATATTATTTCATTTCTCTGCAGTGTATAAAAGCATTGTGCAACATTTAAGGTAATAAATTGGATTACTGCATATTATAAGTGACTGTACCGGCCTACACTGTTTAAACATATATTTCACGCAAAACCTTTTAAAAAATCTAAATATGTATTATAGTGCAAGAACCTACAATAATAGTATTTTCCCTGACAGTCTGCGGTTCATCATTTGTAAAATAGCTGAGATAAATGAATATACATTAAACCATGGAAATGTTCAGCTGAATACTTTCAGTAGAGAACAATTTGTTTCTCTTGTATTTTTCACAGTGACTAAACTGTATCAGGTGAATTACTTTGTCTTACAGACAATCATAGTGTGTGCCAATACAAATAACAGGTACAGGTGGTTTTCTTTGCTGATGATGCTGGAGAGGCATTTCTGGACCCCTAGAACCCTAGAAATGCTGCTGCGATATAGCGAATCTGTGTCGCTTTCTGGTGGTATATCGGGGTTAAGAAATTTAATTTTTTTTGTAGTACACCCCCCTACCATTCTCAAGTTTGGTGATGATACCATGTTCAGGGGCTTTGCAATTAACTCAAAATTGTTGAAACGGTCAAATGTTTGAGAAAAAACTTTGACCATCTCTATCTGGGTTTTCCAATCCCCGCTCCATTAGCAGTTGGGACGAACTCAAACAGTGGACAAACTGGGTTCGTGTAAACCGCAAGGGAGATTAAGCCAAGTTGAATATTTTTTTTGTGCTAAACCTGAATTTGAAATCTCCTAGAACAATACTTTATAAATACAATCTAAAGCAATTTTACTGATGATACCATGTTGAGGGGCTTTGTAATGAATGCTAAATAAACTAACACAAACAACCCTAAGAGAACACTTATTGTTCACCCCACATAATAAAATTTTAAAATTGGCATTGTTCTTTATTACAGAGGACCAAACATAGAATATAATAGAAATATAAAGTTTAAAAGATCCCATATATTGCATACACATGATTAACACAGAATTCATACATTAGGCAAATAAGGGTATACTATAACCATGATGGTGTATCCAACGCGTTTCTACCTTTGTTGGAGCTTCTTCAGGAGCATGAATAGGTATATACAAATCTAGAACAAAGAACTTTTTTCAACAATTCTGTTGACAGATCATCAATTGGCACCAATATTTTGGGGCACATATGTATGGAAAAACATTTATATTACTTGTTCTGCAGTTTTTTGATGAAAGGGTGACTTGATTTGTACACAAGGAACGGAAAAAAATAGAGAGCATCTATCCACAACAATATCTCACCCATATGGAACATGGATCCACAGTTGGTATTGGTGGCGGGACCAGGATACATAGAATAGGAGGTTTTGTCTAAGTATAATGGTAGCAATATCAATGAACATTACATAATTCAATCAATTGGTAAGTTTGCAACCTATATGAAATCCGCACTTACCCTTCCTTTTTTTTTTGTGAAGTGTGCGTAGATGGCTGAAGCTCCATAATGTAGCTTGTCTGGAGTTCTGTAGGGTAGGGGAAATCATGATAATGTTGTTATAGTTGTTATTACACTTGCCTGGCTATTATGGACTTTCGATCCTATTGAAACCTGTGTACCTTGTGTTACCTTGTACTTACATCCACCGCTAATGCTAAGTCAAAGTCAGATAAAAGTCTTGTATGAAATATACCTTTCATACTGTAAAAAATATTACATAGTTTAGTATATATGCGTCTTCGTGTTTAAATTCCTTGTTTTCTACAGATGGTTACAGTTTATTTTTAGATACACATAGCATTTGAAACCATTTCAATAAGTATGCCTGAATTCTGATATCTCAAGGAAAAATGAATGTCACTTTTCTCACTGAATTTAATATAAAGGTCACCTTCCCACATTGTGATAGTTCTTCTATGTTTAGCAAAGGATCATAGGTGACAGACGTCTTTCTTTGTCCTTTTTTTACTTACTTTTCTTTTTAAACAAAATGAATAATAAATGTACGGTAACTTCACTATAATTACAATTTACTATATATTAACTATATATAATTTACTATATTTTCAAATTTTCCAAAAATAAAAATAACAAGTGCAAAACATTTTAAGTAAGCTTCATAACATCAGGCTTTATGTTTGGTAGAGACCACATTTGTAAGTAAATTGTAAATCCTCTGAACATGGTAGCATCACCAAATGTGCTGGAGAGGTAGAGAAGGGTTGAGGGTATACTACAAAAAAAGTATTGCTCTAACACAAATATTTTTTGCATAAAAGCAAAATCTACATATGCTAGAGCAATACTTTTTTCATGTGTCCACAACCCTTTACTATATCTCAGCAATTTTGGTGATGATATGTTTGGGGGTTTTGCATTCAATTCACAACATCAGCTTGTTGAAAAAATTTGACCATCTCTAATGTGTAGTATAATTCAGTGTCTTAAGTAGAGATGGTTGAATTGTCTTCCGGTGTATAGAATACAGAACTGTGCATTCCATATACCGGAAGTGAAGCCACTGGCCTGCGACAGGTGGACATCAGGCGATCTGCCAACAACGGTGTACAACATAAACCATAAAACAAAAGCAAAGAGCATAAACCACGAGCCTAACAGCCCAGATGTTGGAGCTCAATGTACTCTTGAGGTGGAAGGTAGAGTATAGGACCATCCGAAGTTGGTAATCGCCAACCCAACTGTTTTCACAGGTGTGACGAATCCATGTTGCCCAACCAGTGAATTGCCCCCTGTTTACTCATGGTTTTTGGTCAGTTTGCTCACAGTTTAGGTGCATTAGCACTCCATTCGCAGGACTATTCATTTGAATAGGAAAAACATGGAAAAAAGTTATTTTATGTGTCCAGCTGACATGACTATTGATATGCTATGGATGCATCCCTCGTGACTGAACGTGCAGCACTTTGTTAATGCGGAGATACTCTCCCATTCATTTCAGTTGTGTCCACGTTTTTCCCCACGTTAAACACACACTGGCCGCAAGGAAAAAAACACACTGGTAATTAGCCATAAGGGTAGCAAAAACTCATATAAATATACTTGGCAATGCTGCTACTGAAAGAAAATAAGAGAACTGTAGCAATCGCTTGTACACAATCATTTTAACTTAAGATAAAACTATGATGAGGATTTTTTGTTGAAACAAGAGAATTTCCTAACACTCCAACAGAAGATACAATGTAACATTTCTTTGTTAATTATATTTGAAAGGTAGACACCTTGTGTGAAAAGCACAGATCAATTAAATCTTAATTTATATTTGAAATACGTTATAATTGTACCATAATTGAGTTTAATGAACTTTCATGCTGATCTACACTAGAATCAAGGCATCTTTTTATAGTATAGTTCCATATATTATGTAGCAAATAATTCAATTTACAATGATATGGTTTACTGTTTGTTTAGGCTCATATAAAATAAACATCTTTTAAAAGATTTATTTTGCAAATAATCAAAACTGTGCTTTCTTTTGCATGAGGGTTAATTTTATTTTTAATGAAATATCACAGTATTTGACATTAAATGAAAATCAATGTACACAGAATTAAAAGAAATGGTCCAATTAGAAACAAACAGAATATATATGTATATGGGTAAGTCACATTCTTTTAGTTTGATGTTGGCTGTAAATCAATTTTAATGGATTCTTACTATTTAAATTTCTGAAATTTTTTAAGTAATTATGATATAAACCAATAATATATCTCCATTAAAAGTAAAGCATCATACTGTATACATTTACAGATTAATAGAACATTGAGATGTAATAGATGCTTTAAAAAAAAGTATCACTCATCAGTTTGGTCTAAAAGCAAGGCAGTGATAAACAAATATATAGAGACAGTGTAAATGTAGGTTTATTTATTATGTCCTACCTCTGCAGTTACTAAGGGTACTGCTGAAGCAAAAGCCTTCACATCATTGTGCATGGTTTGAAGTTCGGTCTCACCTTTATTGTAAGTGAATAACAAACTTCCCCAAATTTAACTTGGGAAAAATTTGGGAACGTGACACATACCTTGAGTTTGGGCAGCAATATCCACTGTAGTAAATTTGCAGGCTTTAAATACCTAAATGATAGTTGGACAATACTGTGACTTATACACATTATATTGGAAAAAGTATTTGGATGCTCCTCTAAATCCAAACACTTCCATTTCTACAAGTATACAGCACAGAAAGTTGGAAAGCAAACATTTCCAGACTTCAATGGACTTTCATATTATCTCAAAAACAGTGCTTACAGAGGTTCATAAAGTTGCTTTCATGGATCAGAAGCTGCACCCACGCCAATAAAATTGCACATAATGCAAAATTGGAAGTAAACATGTAAAGCTTATCACTAGGACTCTGGAGGGGGGATGGGTGTTCTCTGGGTTTAGCAAGTGCCAGGAAAACATTGTTTGCCTGACTGCATTGTGCCAACTGTGACGTTTTGTGGAGGGGTGTTGATGGGATCAGGTAATTTTTGAGGGGTTGGTTCCAGTAAAATTAACTTTAGGATACCACAACATTTTGAATAATATCATTCTCCTAACAGTGTGTTGAGCAGTTTAGAGATGCCCCCTTCCACGGTCCACAAAAATATGGATAAGCCAGTTTAGTAAAGAGTAAATTAATAGGCCTGCACATAGCGCTGACCTTAACACGATAGAATACATTTGGAATAAATTAGAAAGTGCAAGCCAGGCCTTCTTATCCAACACCAGTGTTTAACCTTGCACATGTTTTTTGGATAGCTTTAAAGGGTGGGCCAAAACCACATTAAAGCTTATTGGTTACTTATTACAAACATGAAACTACAAAACACTATACACCCTCTCCCCATAATTCTACAATTATTTTCACAAACCTTTTTGCCTTTAGCAGCTGCCAGCTTTTCCTGACACATTAAATTCTGCCTGGTACTTACCAAAGCCCCAGCATTGGCTATGTAAGCCCTGCTGACAAGTGTTTAATGCTAGAGCATTATGGGGATGGCAAAGTTCCCATCAGTTAACTCATATGCATGAGTGATGTTTACGACTAGCTCAAAGTAAAACTTTAGTCCATCGCTATTTATGATTAAATCTATTTAATCTTATTGTCATTTATTAACAGGAATAAGCAAGTTGCCATTTGAAGGCATTGAAGCTGCCATGACTTAATAGATGTGATTTTGCTGGATTCTTGCTATTGTATTATGTGCCCCACTTGTAAACTTTCACTTACTAGATGTGTCTGTGTTTTTTCAATTAAACACATTTGCCAAACAAATACAAATGTAATCTGTGAACATGTCAGTGATTATGTACTGGAAATAAAACATAAAATTAGACAAAACAAACAATTTAGAACCTAAAGTCCTTTATAGCAAAACGTGTGCCATGTATGCACTCACTAATGATTATGTAAAGAAAGCATTGTCCTAAACATTTTCCAGCTTACCATGTACAGGGCTGAAATTACATCTCAGGAAAAAGTATTAGTAGTAAAAGTCTCTAGCACAAATTCGACCATCCCTACTCAGAAGCCCTTATGCACAAAATGCACATGTCTGTGATGTACATGTACTGTATAATAAAACATAAAAAATAAGAAAAAACAAACAATTAGGGGAACCTAAAGTGCTTCTTTGCTCTATTACAAGTGCTGAGTAACACATATCGATGGGAAAGCTTATCTCATCAGAAATACTCCTCCTGCTGGTCATTCATGGAAGAGTGCAGATCGTCAGAACACTGAAAATCTAATCATAAATCAAAACGTTGGTGATATGTTGAAATTCTCTAGTTGGTCACATCTCGCAGGTCCAAATATATATATACTGTATATATATTTTTTTTTTGCTGCTCATTCCTAGGCTGCACAGGACTGACTGTTCTGTCTAAAGTCTTCTGTACATAACACCTTAATCACAGCCTAAACCAATAATTAGTAAAATGTTATTGTCTAGTATTTTAGAAAGTGAGCAGTAACACAATGAACCTTCTACTTACTTTTATAGCTGCTATAAATTGAGATTTGCAAGGAATGATTGTTGATGATATCATCAGATACTTCATTGTGTTGGCATTAAAGTTGTGTTTCTCACATATTAGCAAGGTGTGGGGTTGGGCCTGTTAAGGTTCAACCTCCTGTGGTGGCCACCTATCTGTCCAAAAACCACTTTGGCAGTAATCACCGGGGACTTTTTTTGGTCACGAGGAAAGGAGGGTTCGCTTTTGTCAGTTCAAAGGTGATTTTTTTAATGTTTCACAAACAGAAAATTTATGGAGATAAGAGTCCAGTACAAACCATAGAAATGTTGGATTTTATATCTCTATCACACATAAACAAAAAGTTACACTCGTTTTATCTGTACATCTGCCTCGACGCGTTTCGCGGGTTTTGCTCCGCTTCTTCAGGAGGGGGGTACCAGAGAAAAAAAAAGCTATTTGTTCTAGGAGAGATATAATGGACTATAGGTTAATTGTGAGCCAGTCCGACTGTTATGATAGTGAGTTAGTAATTGCCTTGTACTTACCTGAATGTGTCGTCTTTGGGTAATTAGGTCCAGGAAATTTGGTAGAATAGGGTGTGGGGGGTTGGAAGGAGAGACCCCAAGATGGGGAAACTATGGGAACCCGAATGTGGTACGGGACGCGGAGGAGAGAGGCAAGGGTTCCCGCCGTGGGGAGGGGTTGCAGCGGGGGGAGAGGCCCCCCCCAGGGGGCTCTGGGGGGTGCAAACAGGGATCCCGGTGCTTTTTGGGGAAACGGGGAGCATCAGCCGCCTCGCTCTAGTTGGTTACACGCCAGGTATTTTATATAGTAGTTGCTTAGATGTTAGTACATGTGAAGTTTCTAACCCGACATGTATGATATGGCTCTAAACAAAAGGATACATATTAAACAGTAATATGTACTATTTATGATACTGTGTGTGATCGGATCATAAGAATAGTGAGGTGAATCTAATATATGTGAGCCTAGTGTATGTGAGAGAGTGTGCGGTCCTATTAATTGAGAAGTGAAGTGATAGGTGGGTAGGGTTAATCTATGGTGATCCTGTTAAATGTGTTGTGTTATGTACGTTGTGAATCTAATGGAATGAGGGGAATGTGTGGTGCCTGGGGTAGGGAGTGAGTACCCTCCAAGTGATGGGGGCAGGGAAGGGAATAGACGTGAGTATGTGTGTGTGTAAGTGGAACCTAAGGGCTGTAAGCAGTGATATACTATAAAATCCAAAACTACCAATACAATCAAATAAAGAAAATAGGGAATACTCAAAAAGGAGGGTACCTTCACCATGTCTGTCTAATCTGCTAGTGGGTGTTATAGCATACTGTAGTGAGTGTAGAGGTAATAGTGAAAGAACACCAGCCTGTGTATGTGTATAAGGACAATCCCAAAGTTATGTTCTAGCTTTCGCAACATTCTTGCTATCAACTCCTATTGAGGGATCCTCATTAACTACCTTTAACCTCAGTTAAATATGAAATAAAAGGTCATGTGAAAAAAATACAGGTACCTCTCTTGAAAAGAAGACTTTGGCAGCAGTCACAAGTAACTTTGTACTGGAAATTAGTGTCCCAATTTACCAAGCTTCACACAGTACATACACAAGCACCATTTAACAGGATCACCGTAGATTAACACCTACACACCTATCACATTCACTCTTCAATTAATAGGACCGCACACTCTCTCACATACACTAGGTCTCACATATATTAGATTCACCTCACTATATCTATGATCCGATCACACACAGTATCCATAAATAGTAACATATCACTGTTTATCCTTTTGTTTTAGCCATATCATACATTGTGGTTAGAAACTCACATGTACTAACATCTAACCAACTACTATACCTGGCGTGGAACTAACTAGAGCGAGGCGGCTGATGCTCCCCGTTCCCCAAAAAGGCACCGGGATCCCCATTTGCACTGCCCCGGCCCTCTCCCCGCTGCACCCCCTCCCCACGGCGGGACCTTGCCTCTCTCCGCGTCCCGTCCCATTCGGGTTCCCCATAGGTTCCCCATCTTGGGGTCCTCCTTAACCCCCCACACCCTATTACCAAATTTCCTGGACCTAATTACCCAAAGACGACACATTCAGGGTAAGTACAGGCAATTACTAACTCACTGATCATAACAAGTCGGACTGGCTCCATTAACCTATAGTCATTATATCTCTCCTAGAACAAATACGTTTTTTTCTCTGGTACCCCTCCTGAAGAAGCGGAGCAAAACCGCGAAACGCTTAGAGGCGATTGTACAGATAAAACGAGTGTACTGTTTGTTTATGTGTGATAGGAGATAAAATCCAACATTTCTATGGTTGTACTGGATCTTATCTCCAATTAATTTTCTGTTGTGAAACAGTAAAAAAACTCACTTTGAACTACAAAAAGCGAACCCTCTCTTTTTTCCTTCTTGACCATTAAAAAAGTCCCCTGGTTATCTGCCAAATGTTTGACAGATAGCTGCCACCACAGGAGGTTGAACCTTAACAGGCCCAACCCCACACCTTGCTAATTAGTTTTTTGGACCTTTAACTTCTCGATATATTCTCACTTAGTGTTTCTCACATATTATATATTAAATGCAAAAATGGATTTGTGATTGACTTCAGTGGGCACTAAAGAGCTGACTAGTCAATCGAATAGCAATGTGTACCCCCATACAGAATATATATATATATTTATAGTTTCTTGTATGGCACCTGGAATCCAGATGTTGCATAATGGCATGTGTCTTTGAAAATCTGCCTGCTTTATCTAATAAGAATGTATCTCAGAACACTGCCAAGGCATGGAAATACTCCATAGGGCTTTTTGTAAGTTTTTGTTGCCATGCCAAAATAGTAAAAAAAAAAGAGCTCATACATTTTTATTTTTCAGTTCATTAGTATGAGCATTGTATAAGAAAGGGAATTAAAATATGGATGGGGGCTCTAAAATAAAAGAAAGCCGAGTGCAGAGATAAAGTTGATGGTCCCATATGCTTTCTAAAACTAACAAAGGGAGTACCTGCATCTCCAAACATGTTTTACTGAAGGCCATCATTAAATAAAAAACAAAAAAACTTTTTTGTGCTTCTTGGTATAAATAATTCTCCTTTACCCACCCACTTATTTTAGGAAGACAATGAGGCAATGATGGATGAATAGGAAAAACATTAGATATTGGTGGTTTTAAGACACCTGCTGATTAACTAGTCAACCAACCAAGCAAACCAGCTAATCTAGTTATCTGAACTAAGCATAATACGTAGACTGTTTACATGATGTTGTCAAATGGTCTGATTCCAAATAGACCTTTAACCTACTGGGTGTTACGCCCGAAGCCAGTACAGGCGCAGTTTGATTGTGTATCAAACTGCGCCTGTGCCGGGATCAGGCACTACTGCCGGCTCTCCGTAAGCCTGCAACATTTCTGCAGAGCTGCAGACTCACAGAGCCTTTCTGGCCCCGAGCGTGACTCCGAAGAGGGCGGGGGGCAGTGCCATAGACCTCCATGTTAATGGAGGGGGGCGTCACTTTTCTACCAACACATCAATCAATTAGACGCGGGTGGCGTGTGGAGAGACGGCAATCTTTTCTAGGTTTTGGATAACTTAATAATGCATCCCATTTACACTCAAAGAGATTAGTGCCACCTTAGTACCAAAATAAGCGTATGTGGGTTTTTTTCTTATTTTTTTTACTTATTTTACAAGTGCACAAACTTGGTTTTGGCCAAAGATTGGCTGATCCCTTGCCAAGAACATCTAGAGATATGACAGATACACTAATTGAAAGGTGTTCCTGTTCAGATCACCACAATTGAAGGTTCTTCACCAGATCTGTCTGATGCACAGGCATTGCATAGACAAGTAAATGACTGTAGACTGGTTCAGTGTCATGGTGTTGTTGTTAACACATTTCTAGGTCTTTGAACATAATGTTTTAATCTGAAAACCACTCACTAACCAAGCCATCCATGACCAGACTTAGACAAAGGTATTTCTAAAGAGATGTGTGAAGACAAACAAAAGTCCACTAAACATCATTTACATTTAGCAGACTGAAGTGTATCAATATTATTGATATGGATGAAAAGTTTTGCTTGCGGTAACAGATTAAATGTCTGAAAATCATTTCTGAAAACTTCCTACTTATATTGATTGAAAAACCAAGCCAAGCAGTACATGCATTTATTAGCAGAGTAGTTTCATGCTTAATATCCAGATCTGCCAACAATGTACCCAGCATTCTAATGGCTCTAAAGCAATCAAAGTATACGCAAACCATAACAATTCTTGCAATTCTTTTTGTGATTTTGTGATTACTTTATCTCTGATTAGTTCAGCAGGAGCAACACAATGAGCCAGAATGGATAAGCTAATTAATTTTAATGGGACTAACTGTGCTAGTTCTTGGGAATTTTATGTAAGTAAAATGAATTTGAGCTCTATCATTTAAGTGGCCTTTAGCTGATAATAGTATAGCACTGTAAATACCATGATGTAATCACATAACATAAAGATGCCCATATCTTGCTGATAACAACTTATTTAGGGGTCAAAGAATGTCCCACAGCCTCTATATTTGGATGGAAAACTCCATGGTATGATGCCAACATCTGATTATGCATTTGGTTGCAGTAGAGCTAAGCTCTAGATGAAAAAGAAGAAGGTGACAAGAAAAAGGGATCTTTTCATGTTTAAAGATGGCCATACATTTTTGATATGCAGTGGATTTTTCTGCCGATCTGCCGCAAAATCGTCCGCAAATGCTTAAAAGCAGTTACAGACATAGTATTCTTTTTATGAAAAAAAGTTAATTATAATTTTAAATAAAAAAATATAATTAAACAAAAAAGAGATGTCGTTTGATTAATCCAATAATCCAGTTTTCAATTAAGGTACATGGGTTACATATCTTATCAACGGAAACATCTCTTACCCAACTCGTTTTACTCTTTAAAAGCTTCTTCAGGACCAGAAAACTTTTATTGAGAAATTAACAATTTTCTGAAGAGAAACAAGTTAAATCAATTATATCAATTCAGTACTTTACTTATCTGAGGATATTGTTTTACTGGATTTCCTCTCTACTGGGGTGTACAAAGCATAGAGACCTCTGCCTTAATATATCATTAGTGATGATTCTCCAGTTGTTCTTCAAGCTTCATAGCTCATATCCATATTTCATGCTGCCCTTAATGCTTCCAGGGATTCTTGGAACCTCACCACACTCTATAAACTCTAAAAAGATTAGTGTTGATGCACTATGTAAACAATTGGTATGTGTGTGGTTTTATTATTTTGAAATAAAATGTTGTCTTTGCTTTTTACTGTAGATTCCAGTCTAAATGGAATGGGATGTACATCAGTGATCAGAAAGAAGGAACCACAGTACCTGAAAAAAATGTGTGCAGGATATGAATTTATGAGCGTTGATTGACAACATAGCAAAATTGACCACCTTATAGCGGGAGGTACCAGAACAAGGACTTTCATGGCATGGTCCCTATGTATTCCTTTTAATTACAGAATACTACTTTGTGAACAACTTTGTTTAAGTACTTTTCTGTCCCAGTATGACTATTCGGCAGTGCACAAAACAAGGTCTATAAAGAAAAGCTTGTGTGGTACAACACAGAAGGAACCTGTACAACTGTGCATGTCTAAAGGTAAGGCTGGGGCTTAGCTTTAAAGAACCCTACAAATCTTGGTCAGAATCAAGGATGTGGCACCAGAAAAATGTGTCATTCCTGACCAAGGTTACCCTATTTATGATATTTGCATCAAGTTCCTATTATATACTTTTGTTTTTCTTCAAATCAAAATACACTGGTCTATCATTCACCATGTGTAGTAATGCGATTTCTGCTAATGGGGGCTTCAATGTTACTTTATACTATTGTGACCGTATTCTTATTTTGATTTTAATTTGACATTATAGGAGTTCGATTAGTTATTTTTAGTGATGAGCGGCATGCGCAATATTCAAGTTTGCGATATTTCACAAATTATTCTACTAATATTCGATATTCTTTAATACCAAATTAGTGCGTATGGCCATGCATTGTGATAATACATTTGCGATGCGATAACAATCACATTTTTATTAGCTGTAAAATGAATGGTCACATGTGGTATATGCAAGTATATTATTGCATTGCATGGCCAAAAGCTTGCCAGTGCATAATATCCTGAATATTGAAATTGCTATTATCCATATACGCAAATTCTCAAATAGCCGATATTCATCGAAAATATTCACAAATTCGAATATTCAACCTCAAAAGTAGTTATTTTAAGTTTCTGGTTAGCCTTACTAGTCCAAAATTGTGTTTAAGAGTGTTATCATTTGGATTTTCGAAGGTATAAGACCAATGTCTGCAATCAGTTTACTGTACATTATTGCTTGCCATGCTGTATATTCCTTTTTTCTTTTTATTTATTTTTCCAATTTTTTATGCTCATGAATATAATGTTAAATGTACTGTAATTCAATCACTGGTTATGAATTCTCCTCTAATTACACAGTGATATTTAAAAAATCTCATAATGAACTGAATGACATAAATACTCAGTAGTGTATGCAGTCATCCATATATAGCATCCACTAGTAGTTGGAATGATTACATTGCTATTACATCAACTTGGCTGGGAGCACACAGCTAAACAACACCTGCTTCTCCCTTTCTTTCAACCACTAGTCTTTTTCTATATTTGTTTGCCAAGACAAAATAACAGGAAGTGATAGCATTCTTTTCATGTAATATAATTTCTTTGACCTACAACCCACCACATCCTTTTCATAACGAGCCCTTTAATGTTTACATGATTATATTATTTGACCATTTATAGTTCACCTTTTTAAGCTTATTTTATCAGCATGGCATTATTTTTTTTTGTATATTAGTACTGCTAATAGTCAAGCAATCATCCTGCTGATGATGCATTCTAGCATTGGTTTTGAAAACAAAACACATATGAAACAAGGATAGCAGTTATACAAATGGGCACAATCGTTCACATGTGCCTTGGGCAGAGTGATATCTAATTACCTATCTATCACTGAAACTGCTAACTTGTATTATCCTAAACAGCCTACTACTGCTTTCCTTTAGTTCTATAAAGAATCACAATCTTTATTCCTTGATGTAATGTCTCCAGAGCCTATGTACTTGCCTATTGCACATTACAGTACATTGTGGCTCCACATAATTCTATGAATCCTTCAGACATCTTCAGGGCTACAGCATTTCATATTTTCAAACCTAGGAACCTTAATAACTGTACTTTTTAAACTATAAGACACATTTTTCTCCCCAAAAATGCATAAACTCCCATTTATCCGCCACATCTTTGGCCACATCTGTAGTCACATCTTTACTCTCCGACTGCCAACCAAGAATTCCTTTAGCCTGGGGAAGGTGTAGAAGCTGTCAGAGGGAAGATTCGCCCACGCCAAAAGCCTGGCTGCCATGCACACAGCAGGGAAAAAATCTGCCCGCCTTCTGATTCTGTTGTTTGTATGTGAACTGTACTCAAGCTGCTCAGTTTACATACACACAGCAGTGGCAGAAGGAGAGGGAAGAGGATCTCTCTGCCGTGTGTATGGCAATTAGGCTTAAGCTGCCCAGCTCACATGCATGAAGCTCAGATGGGGGTAGCGTTATTTCCCACAGATATTTTTCAGGGATCATACGCTCTGCCATATCTTTGGGACTTTTTGCCACTTCGTTGTATAAGACGCCCTGTCTTATACACCGAAGTGGCAAAAAGTCCCAAAAATACAGTACATCCCATTATAATCCATAGACTCCACAATCCATCGATTCCATAAACCATAGACTCCATAATACATAGAAAAAAAGGTTACTAAACCCTCATTTTAATAATAATCATTCAAACCTACAAGCAAAGCTTTTTTTTATTTTTATTTTTTTTAAAAGGTTTACACCGCATTTTGCTCTTATTCTACTGTATGTCCCTTCCCTATCTTCCTGGGCCACTGTTGCCCAAAACTTCTGCAAACTAGTTCTGTTCCTCCACATCAGACTCCCTTTATTCAATGATGTGTAGTCATGTTGGACAAGGAAGGAGCTATCCCCAAACTGTTCTTTGTTGGGATCATAACATTTTCCAAAATGTGCTGGTATCCTGAATTTTATAGTTATTTCTCTGGACCTAAGGGGCCAAGTTTAGCTGCTCAGTGGGGAGTGTTATTCTTCTGCATCCAATGCACTTGGTGTTAAAAGGCTGGGATGCAGCTACTTGACTATGGAAACTGAACCCACGCTCTTCATGCACTATGTTTTAGCTAATTTGAAGGAAATATTAGGTCATTAACCGACTAGTCCCCAGGTGCCCAACCTGCAGCCCTTTGGGGCTGTAACCTAACTGTTAATGAATAGGGCATAGTAACTCACCTGTCTACCGACCCCCCGCTTATGCATCCTTGCCTAGGATCTTCTTAAAGCGAGAAGAGAAAGACATACGCTCGCTCAGGCTCAGCATGCTGATTGGCTAGCAGGGCTAGGGGATCTGTGTCTGCTGTAGCTGCATCCAGCTCAGAAAACCATCCTTGACATCAAGGGTTAAGTTTCCAGCTTTGGAGCTCCCTCTGCTGGAAGCATATGGTTCTGCTCCTCCCTCCGGCCCTTTATAAGGAAGTCTCAGGTGACAGGATGTTGCCTAAACTTTGGGTCTTTCATGTGTTTGCTACCAGCCTCCCTTGTTAACTGCTTGACTTCCCGGTTCCTGATGCTCTGCTTGCTCCACAGATTATCTTTACTTCCTGATCCTCGGCACTTCATCCCCGTACCTCTTCTGACTCTCAGGTCTTTCCATACTCTTAACGCTTGGCACTACATCTCGGTTGTCATTCAAGCCGCCATCTTGCACAGGTGCTTTCCGGGAACCACAACCTGGGTATTCCCTTATCAAAATCCATCACCCATTGTGGGGTGCTCTGGTGAATACCAGGTGGCCCCTTAGATTCTGCTCCCTGGATTACACCCTTGCCAACAGTGCAGGTTGGTCCAGTGGGTCCACACCTGTGAATCACCACTGTCACCGTTGCTCTGGCCTCACCCGCCGTGACAACTTGAAAGCCAATTGGCGACCCAGACCTGGGCAAGTCCCTTGACTTTCCTCCTCTTCCGATCTAAGAAGATCCCAGGAAAAGACGTGTTGGCGGTAGATCGGCAGAAAATTGAGTGCCTATGCTCCCACTATCCCACTTACAAACAGGGGGTGATTGTATAATATATATTGCTGCACATAACCTCAGAATAGGGGCACATACGCTTTGAATCAAAGTTTATGTGCCCCAGAGATATCATCAAAGGTCAAGTGCCCCATATATATCATTAAAGGCTTTTATGATGATGAGGCACATAACCTTTGATGATATATATGACACAAAATGGGAATTTTCATACTTCCCTAATGCTGCCCTTTTTTCATGATGAAATGCTAATACAAGTAAATATAGATTGAAAATGTTATGATGCCGAGGGCCACCCTTGTGGCCCTCCATATTATCTGAGTTGCCCACCACTTGACTAGTCGATTACTAGACTAGTAGAGATGGTCGATTTTTTTTGGACTAGTTGACTTTTATTACCATGACCAAAATGTTGTTTTTATAAAAATGAACTTCAAAGTCGAAATAAATACTTTATTTTTGTAGTATACCTTGGACTCTTTTCTACACTTCCAGCAAGTTAGGTGATGATACCATGTTTAGGGGCTTGCAATTAATTCACAAATTGTATTCAAATAAAAAAGAATAACTAGTCAATTTTGGAGGAAAAGTCGACCGCCTCTCTGTGTGCACAGCAGTTAGCATGCACACAGAGAAGCACAAGACCTTCTTTCTCTATGCAGGCTGCATGCAGTTTCTGCCTCATATTGACAGGGAGGGGAGGAAATCACCATAAATCTACATAGATTTTTTTTTATATATAGGTTCCTGTACATCTTGAAAATGACAAACAAGACCTCTCTGACCTGCGTGCATGCTGTCTCTGACTGGCAGTCAGCACAAGACCTTCTTTCTCTCTCTGTCAGGAAGGTAAGGGTAGGTGATGCCTGTGTGATGATATTACGATAAGTTGACTCAATTTCATATATTGATTTCACCTTTTAAGTTGAATAACAGAAATACAGGAACTGTTGGATGATATTTGTATAATTTTTTCACAAATCACCTATATATATCTTTATAGAAATTTTTAAGTTAGAAAATCATATTACTATTTTTTTTGTTAATGGTTTTCATTACATAAATAGTTAACATTGCAGTTATATGTATGTTCTTCTGCTCACTTGGTTTTTATTAGATGTAAACCCCCACATCTAATCAGTAAAGAAATAATCTCAGAACTGTACTTAATAATGTCACCAGCCCTGCTGCCATGGTAACATTAAACTCTCATTCAAGGTAGAATATGACTGCATGTTTCTTTATACTTTATTGATTGGCACTGCAATAAATGTGAAATATAAAGTATCAATACAACTGCTCTGAGAGTTATAAACATAGAAAGAAAATACAGGCTGATAATAGTATGGGTATTTTTTATCTCACATCTCGTAATCATCTAGTTTTTTTGGTTTTAGAATGCATATTTAGCCAATTAAATCATCATCCTGCACCCATCACTGCTACTAGATGTTGTACTTCTGATTCATCCCTGCTTATCATAGCTGCCTTCCTCAATCTGCACCTGCCAGCCCGTATACTACATGCCAGCATTGCCCACTTCTGGCCTGTTCATTCTCGTAGTTGAGAAGAGACCAATTTCTCTTGGATGAGAGGATACATGAATTGCACACAGAATTATACACATAGTATCATTGGAATGGCCTGGAACAGCTGGTCAAGTAGATTGCAGAGAATTATATGGATAGGTTTGATGGTAATTTTTAAGGTCGCCATACACGGGTCCGATTCCCAACCGATTCCAGGCCGATCGATCACTGGGCGCGTGCACGCTGATCGATCGGCTAAGAATTGAGTGCAGCCCACCTTGCCAGATCGACCCTGCCCGATCGACATGGCCCCCTGAATCGGATCTGCCAGAGAACCAACATGCTGGTCTTTCTGATCCGATTCAGCACACATCAGGGGGAGTTGCCATTTGTGAAGTGATCGATTGGGCACGGAATCATCCAGGAATCGGTGGCCCAAGGTGGTAGGGACAGGCTTAATTGGGCGATCGATCAGGCATCCGATTCCCTCTGGCATCGCCGGAATCGATCGGATGGGTGATCGATCGTCCATGGAATCAGCACATGTATGGCTAGCTTTAGTGTACCAAGAACAGATCACTGTGAGGACCTGTGCTATTCCGGGTACCATATGCTGCTGGCACTGTGCTTCTGTTTACCCCAGGTAGTTTCCTTGGTCACTAGCAGGTGGCTTCCTGCAAGTGTGCAAGAGCCTCGCCCTCCCACACTTGCCTGAGCATCTGTCCCCTAAACCTGGATCTTGTGTGTCATTTCTGAATCTGTGCTCTGGTCCCTTTATCCTCGGTCTCTAGAACTCTGAAAACTGAACTCCTTGTTCCCAGCACCTCTACCCTGTCTGTATCCTGATCCATGTTCCCGTATGTTTTAACCAGCCTCCCCTTTCCTGATCTGCACCCAGAGTCTGCTTCTGAGAACCTGCTGCACACTGTGTCTGCTCCTGTGGTCTTGCACCCAGAGTCTGCTCCTGTGGTCCTTCACCATGAGTCTGTGCCTGAAGTCCTGTTGCACCCCAAGTCTGCACCTAAGGGCCTACTGCACCCTGAGTCTGTGCCTGAGGTCCTACTGCACGCTGCACCCCGAGTCTGCACCCCGGTATCTTTTGGTTTTAGCTTGGAGGTTGAGATGAATCTGGGCCGTTTGTGGACCCACACAGAGTTTTGAAGGTCACTGGGACTCGGATGCTATCACAGACTTTGGACTGGTTGGAGTTTCCCGGTGGCCACTCCTCAGGAGGGGGATACTGTGAGGACCTGTACTACCTACGGATGGCACTGTGCTTCTGGTTACCCTGGGTAGTTTCTTTGGTTACCAGCAGGTCGCTTCCTGCAAGTGTGTGCTGGGTTGGGTACACCTGTCATGTTAGCATGAGGCCTATATAGGTGTGCCTCGCCCTCCCACACTTGCCTGAACATTGGTCCCCTGAACCTGGATCTTTGTGACAATTTGTCAGTAGACATTTCTGAATGTACTCTGGTCTCTGTATCCTTGGTCTCCAGAACCTCTGAACCTGGTCCCCAGCACTTGTACCCTGTCTGCCCCTTAGCACCTTCTCAAAGTTTAAATTTATTGTGCAAACCAACATTTTGGGATCCATTTCTCAAGACAATAAGTGACAATGATGATAGAACCGAAGCACATGCATGATGTATATAAAGTATATGCATACAAAATACTATAATACTAGGGCCTTCTTACCACTATTATTGTGCAGCATACTGCCCTATTGGCATTAACCCAGGGCACCTAGCTTGTACTAGTTGTTCCTGTTGATGATGTAGATGAGCCAGACCATACTAAGAAATTAAGTGCTTCTGTGTATTTAACATATATATATATAGAGGTGTGGAATCAAACATAGCAGAGAACAATATTGTGGATCCTCCATTTATTTTATGGTTATGGGTGGGAGCATGCCAATATAGTGGGAATGGGATTGCTTATTAAGGCCCCCATACACGTGTCGGATTCGCACCGGATTCCGGCACGATCGATTCCGGGCGCGTGCACGCGAAACGATCGTGCCGGAATCGCATGCAGCCCACCTTGTCCGATCGATCAGGTCCGATCGTTCAGGGGCTCAGAATCGGATCCGACGGAGAACCAACATGTTGGTCTTTCTCATCCGATTCTGCCCGGATCAGGGGGAGTTGCCATTTGTGAGGTGGAATCGGAGGTGGAATCGCACACGGAATCGTGCCGGAATCCGCTCGGACAAGGTGGTATGCTGCGATGGATACTCTTAATTGGCCGATTGATCACACCTGCGATTCCCGGCAGAATCGCCGGAATCGATCGGATGATGAATCGATTGGACATGGAATCCGACACGTGTATGGCTAGCTTTACAATAAATTTTTTTGCTGTTATCCTCTATCAAGATTCCGAAGTGCAATTGTTGTGTAAGAATATTAAAGTAAATGTTATTTTGACTTTTACTTGACTTGATCTGTATTAAGCTCTAATAGGAGACATTGAGAAAAATCTGTTTACTAGTGTTGAGCAGCATATGGTATATTCGAATTCACGTAATTTCGCGAATATACAAAGAAATATTCAAAATTCATAAAATTCTATTTGTCTGTATTCTATTGCCTTCAATTGCGCGCGCCCGTGCACAAAGATTTGCAATGCAGCTTCACAGCTTCTCTTCCTCTTTCTGTGATCTCTGCCAGTACGAGCGAAGTGTGTATTGCGCATAACCATGCGCAATGCACACACATATGCGTGATGTATGCCAGTAAACAATGTTGAAGCATAAAATGACGAATATCCACCATTGCGAATATCTGAGCGCACATTTGCGAAATATTGCGAATTCTTGAATGACAGATATTCTTTGAATATATTTGAATTTCGAATATTCTCGCTCAACACTATTTACTACTTGCTGATTTTATTAATCCAGTCTTTACTTGGTCAGCAGTAAGTACAAAACTACAGCATTTGGTAAACATTTGACTGACCAGTCAGCCCACAGCTCTTTTTCACTACATGCTATTTATTTTACAGAACAACAGTCTTCCAGAAATTAACAATTTCTTTGTTCATCTGTCTGTTATTATTATTGATCTTTCCATGATATGCAGTGGTAGTACCGTATATTTAAGCATGATATATTCTTCAAGCTCTGTTATTGGTCATTAACAATGATGCATTATTCAACAGACAATGCCAATATTTCCTCTTTAAGGAAATGTGTCTGAAGAAGTGCTTAGAGATGCAAGTTCACAAAAAAACACATCATGTTGTCAGGAGTCTGGATTAATGTAGCAATAGGTTCAATTCACTAAATTGTACATAGACATAGACAGATGAACTTGTTTATTGTCTAATGACAATTTCCCAAGACGCTCAGTTCATAAATATAATTACAGTTATCTGTGGTATCATTTGTGAGACCTTTAACCATTTATTGGTTATATTTCCATCTAAAATTACTAGTGTTGATCATGAGTATTCAAATACAATTTCACAATTTTTTATTGCAAATACCAGCATTTTGAGAATTTGCGAAGATCTCGTATATAGTCCTTCATATTCGTAATCGTGAATACCAAGATTTTACATCAGTAGTGTGAATAGCGAATTTTTTCGCATTGAAGGTCAAAATGGCTGGAAATGACAAATTCTCAAACTTGTTGAGAATATTAGGCGAAATATTCGTGATGCTCATCACTAAAAATGTCTATAATAATACCTTATAGGTTTCATAAGTAGTTACCAATAAGCATATAAGTATAAGTATAAATGATCTAAGTGCATTGATCTGCCCAAAACCATGAAAAAATCATCTTTCTGCAGTAAATACAGCTAATCTTTAGTAGGCTAGATAGTATTCTAATGTCACGTATTATAATTTGGGGCACTGTTCTACTTATTTTGGTATCCCAATGCCATTATACAATAAGATACACCAATAACCTAATAAAATACCAGAATTAAAGACCATTAGTGGGACCCACCAAAAATGCAGCAATTCAGTCTTCCTACAGTATTCCAGGAAAGCTGACGATCACAATTCCTCTGAAATTTCACCCATAAATAATACTAGTGCATCTTTCTTTGGGATTCCAGGTCCTTTCTTTTTCCTAGGATCCCAGAGTTTTAGTGATACACACACAAAAGCCAGGGGATACTATATTTTTCAACTCTAATTTCTTTAAATCACTTTAATTGAGCATTTTTTATTACAGGAGGTAAAAGCCTCCAAAAACCACAACTTTGCAACTTAATTAAGTCTCTTTAAGTAGCAATTGTAAAGTAGGTAATAATATGCACCCACATTAATTAATCTGCTGCTTTAATATTCTTTAAGACTTATTCACAGTTAAGCAGTTTTTGGTATTAAAATACATGGTACATTTAACATGATTTCATCTGGGAAAGAAAACTGTAAATCTCCTGTTATAGCAATATATCTAGTTCCCTAAGTGTAGGTTGGTGCCTCATCCCATAATATATACATTTGGAAGGGTTTTTGGGATAGTTAGGTCTGCATGTCAAACAACATGGGGGCCACGTTTCCCAATATGGAGACTAGGGGCTCCGATGGGGACTTTAACGGCACTAAGAGTAAATTAGAATTATTCTAAAATAAGATATTTAAGCATGTTTTATTAGTAAAGATGCCAGATGGTCAATCTAGCAATCACATGATAAACACAGACAATACAGTGGATACATTGTTCAAAAAAGCGTATTACATCATCAAGGTAAAAACAGTTTCAATAACATGAAAGTTCTGACCACATAATGGGTGTATGTAGAAACCATATGGGTACAGACAATGGGATAACATCTTCTCGACGCGTTTCGCCGTTAGGCTTCTTCAGGAGAATCTTTGTGTTACCCAATCATATAGTAAATGGGGTGTGGATGCTAAGGATACAGCCGAGGCCTCCATATGGTGGGGTGGGGCCCCGAGGGCCATGAAGGTCCCACATCCGTCCCCCCCTCCCCCCTCCTCCTAGGAGGGGAAAGGAGAGCGAAGGGCTGCGCAATAACGAGGGACCAGAGCTGGGCACATAGTATTAGGTCCCGAACATCCGTCCCGACCATCGTCAGCCTGACGGATGTGACGTGAAGTGGTTCTCACTTCCGGACGGGACGTACAGCATCACTGCCCGTGGAGACGCGGTCTGCTGCGGCCACACTGGGGCCATCGATGGAGAGTACAGATGGTCGGGACCTAACACTATGTGCCCAGCTCTGGTCCCCCGTTATTGCGCAGCCCTTCGCTCTCCTTTCCCCTCCTGGGAGGAGGGGGGGACGGATGTGGGACCTTCATGGCCCTCGGGGCCCCACCCCACCATATGGAGGCCTCGGCTGTATCCTTAGCATCCACACCCCATTTACTATATGATTGGGTAACACAAAGATTCTCCTGAAGAAGCCTTATGGCGAAACGCGTCGAGAAGATGTTATCCCATTGTCTGTACCCATATGGTTTCTACATACA
>CM070033.1:84160746-84179485 GCA_036250615.1 Ptychadena robeensis | reverse complement strand
GGAAGTTCGCGTTCGCCGTTCGCGAACCCGAAAATTTGGGTTCGCGACATCACTAGTTACAATATTCTCCATACATCTACATCTAAAGATTGCTGGTTAAGATTGAGCACCACAGGTAATTCTGGCAAATACAACTCATTCATCCATTTTTCACAGTATTGTTACCAAACCTATATAACTTACTGTTTCTGTCCGCCCCGACATCAGTTCTAATAGATACATTATTTTTCTTCTCTTTTTTGTAGCCTTGCCTATTTGATCTTTTGCTCTACCAGTTCATTGCATCTTTGGAGCTCCAACATGGGGTTGAACATTAGGACTTCAGAACATTTCAATCTCCATCAACACCGTATTTATTGTCAGTTTTAGTGTTTATTTTCCATGGCATTGAAATGGTTACTGGCTCTATGATGGATAGTGATTTGCATCACAAGCTACCAATGAAGGAGGCATTCTGGATTTTTAATTTAGAGACCAGAGCACCCCTAGGTTTAGGTCTTGCACTATACCATGATCATTGAACGCTAGGGTCAACGCAAGGTACATAGGTTACTACTGCTAAATCTGCCCATATACAGATTTATTTTTCTGTTTGGTCAGCTTACAAAATCATTTAGATGAGGAAATCGGTTCCTTTTTTAACCAATGTGATCAACCAAATGTGATTGAAGCTTTAGTATAAAATTAAAAGTTGTGATGCGCCAAGCTGGTCCCTTGCATAGGTTGAATTAACTTTTGTAAAGCATTTCCATTGATTTTTTTCCCATCACATTTTGTAGCAAAGTAATCAAATTTAAGGAAATTTTTTTTGCATTGATTATACTGTGCGTTGTACCATCGATCAATATTAGATTAACTCTATGTATTTTAATTGCACAAGATGGCTGTAACAAAAATGAAAACTTGAGGCATTTATGACTAGCCTTAAGATGCCCATTCGCCCATGCCTGATCAGGCAGGGTCCTCTACTCCTTTTGTGTCATAACCTGTACCTGTATGTATTAGCTTGTTGTATCTCCACTCTATTGTACAGCACTGCGTAATATGTTGGTGCGATATATATAAATGATAATAATAATTGTATGGAGTGACCTAAACGTGTATGCTTTACAGTAGATACATTGTTTCCCCGAAAATAATATTAAACAAAATTTTGCTCCCAAAGATGCCCTACATCTTATTTTTGGGGGATGTCTTATTTTTCCAGGAAGAATACTGGGGTACTGGGGCACTGGGGTATCAGGGTGGGGGATCACTTAAAATGACACAGGGGGATCAGAAAGGCACAGGAGACTCAGAGGGGGGATTACCATTTTAGTAACCCCTTCTGACCCTGTGTCATTTTAATACCCCCCCCCTTATCCCCCCTGTCCAGAGTTACAGTATCATATCTTCGGGGTGCCTTATTTTGGGGGGAATGCCTTATATTTCAGCATGAGGCGAAAATGTAAGGGTGCCTTTTTTGGGGGGATGCATTATTTTCAGGGAAACAGGGTCTATAAGTGTATGGCTAGAGAGTGTATGGCTAGCTTTAGAAGTTGTTAAACCCAGGTGCCCAACCTGCGGCACGGGGGCTGCATGTGGCCCTTTGGGTGTTTTTTGGCGGACCCCCTCAGTCTTCAACTTGAGGCCCCTGAAACCTAACTATAAATGCATAGGGCATAGGAACTCACCTGTCAGCAGAATCGAAGGTTATGTGCCCCATTAATATAATCAATGGCTTTTAAGCACAAAACCTTTGATGATATACATGACACAAAATGTGCATTACCGTACTACAGTGTTCCGTAATGCTTGAAGTATCATTTAAATAAATTTTATTTAAAAAATTAAACATAATGTCTTCTAGCTATGCCTGCTGTAATTTGTTTCAATAAAAAATGCTTCTACAAGTCAGTGTAGATTGAAAATTTTATGTGCGGTCCTTTAGTGATGCCAAGGGCCGCACTTGTGGCCCTTCATATCAACTCAGTTGTCCACCACTGTTGTAGAAGGTTTGAGTTACAAAGTACTATGTACACCCCCTCCAAATATGATGCATTTATTCTTGTTTTAATGGCCAGTTGTTGCTGATGAGTTGATTACTGTAGATTTGTAGCACCTTGTATGACATAGTGAAGGATAACCCATGCAGCCCCATGTATATTTTGATGTAAGCTGCTGTACACAGCACAGTAATGCCTTGTTCTGTCTCCAGCTGCAGATCCATGTATCCACACCACAATTTCCTTGCAGCCTTTCAGTAGGCATGTGAACAGGGATTGAGGCAGCACACGGGAGGATGTCTCAGCACAGAAATAAGCAGCTAAGAGAAATGGGAGCACAGGAGACAGCAGCTTATTCCAGCAGCAGCAGCAGCACATCACAGGCACCCATCACACTCTCATCACCTGTGCCAGGCTACCCAAGGTTGGCACACTCCTAGGGCAAGGGATGTGAAGATCAGCTGAAGAGGACCACAGAGGGGAAGAAGCCGGAGTTGAGCTGGAGGGAAGTGCGGTCAGCTTTGCCGCATTGTCAGATCTCCCCCCTGCAATCCTCACTTGTCGTCGTGTGTTGTGTATGATGGAGATCACAGAGAACTGGAGGTGATGTGTCCTCTGCCAAGCCAATGCTGCATCACTTGTCAGGAACTGTCACATTCTCCAATGACAAACTTTATCCGGCTGATAGATGTGTGTACAGTGCGGGCATCTCTCTAGGATGAGGATTTCTAAGCAGTTCCACAGCTGATCTATAGTACTACGTGTTCCTCTAGTCTCTTTGCTCTGGGAGTACATCTTCACATCGCTGGAACATTGCATTGGACAATTAAGAAACATACAGTGGCAACGATCCCCCTGTGGAATACTGAATGGCTACAATCCATCACCCTGACACAATACTTGGAGTGGGGGAATAGAGGGGACACCACATTGTCACCCAGTTTGTAAACTTTCATTCTATCTGGACATGCTGGGGGTACAGATGGTCCTCTACAAATGTTTTTACTGCCACCAGCTCCTGCTTCCTGCACGCTGATTGGCTGGGCAGCTTGGATTCCAGATCCGATCAGATGGTGTTTTTCCCATTATTGACACCAGCAGTGTTGGGAAGTTTTATCTGTCACTAGTTATCCCTTTTATTACTGAATATAAGTTCCTGGTGTAGCTGACATCCACAGGAATGAGTACCTGCCTCCAGATCAGCAGAGACATTGGCACAACAATAAGAAATCACACAAATCCAAGGATACTCTAAAGAGTCCAATTGTGGAGTTTGATGGCTTCTCTGAGAAGAGTTAAAATCTTGTTGGTGTTGAACCTGATTGCTGTTGCCGGATTTGTTCTGTTTCTGGCCAAGTGTAGACCAATTACAGTAAAAGGTGGGGAGTCCTTCCATGAGGTCCATCCAAGGGCAGAGGTGACCAACTTGACTAACCTTGGGGTCAGTCCTATTCAAGAAGCAGTGCTGAAAAGGCTTTCTCTCTTAGAGGATATAGTCTACAGACAACTCAATGGTAGGAATGCATGCCAATAAAGTAATAATGATATAGCGGCATATGGTATTTTTATGAAGTTCCATGACCAGACAAAGCTCAGAAGTTCCTAGAGCTTCCAGGTCATATAACTCCTACATGGTCTAGATTATTATGATATACAATATTAAGACACAAGTAGTGCTTATGAAAGTAGGTTGTAAATGGTTCCTTCCATCATAGACATCTTTATGTATACATATATTTTTTCTTTTCTTATTTTATCAATTGGTGCAGATTACACTCACATACAGTATTTATAGCATTGAATCTACAGCTAAATCTGGTAAGGCTAACATTTCTAATGAGGTCATAATAAAAATAAAATAAATGTCAGTCACTTTTGTATATATACAATATATAAGATAAGATAAGAAAACTAAGGATAAGCACTGATTGCATCAGATAAATACTTATCTGCTGTTTTGTTACAAAGCATTGCCCTATATGTTACTGACATCTAAATACAACCTGAATGTTGCATATTGTCTGCCAGGAGTGTTCATAATTCTAATTCTACCTCCCTGACACTTCAGAGAAGCCTCTGACCTCCATCATCAATCACAATCCTAAAAACGACACTGGGAATCTTGTTGTAGGTATGAGTATGACAACACAACACAAAATAAACACAAATAAGTATATAAACAACTAAATCAAAGGGGTTGATTATTGCTACAAACCCTATACATCATAAATGGTCCGCTTTCCTTAGCAGTTGCTATAACATCTTATGAACATAACAATACATCAACATCATGTTATGATAAATGAATTGAAATGTGCTGTTGTGGGACAACTTCTGAGTTTTCTATTTGTTTTATTGTCCGTAAACTGCTGCGATACAAAGGCAATGAAAATATTTGCCTATAGTAATTACACTTCCATTGGGAGAAATGCATAATTTTGAATTACTTTAAATCATCCCAGGAAGACGACTCTGCAGGTGCCGTAATAATGAAATATTCATACGGGGCTTTCCATAAACTCTGTATTTACTATATTGATAATAATTTTGTATTATCACAGTGGCTCCAAAGAAAACACTGCTGGCATGTACAAAGCACTGCTTTTTCAGATTATTCTTGCGCTCATTCTTTCTTTGAGCAGATGCAAGAAGTTAATAAAGACATTTGCATATTTTTCCTAATGTTCATTAGCAATTGTTTATAATGGGCAAATGGCTAATATTCTGTGGATAGGAGTCTTTGTAAATACCACAACCCCAATGGTTATAAATGTGAACACAGGCACACACACATATATTTATATACACCACAGTATCTATATATATCACTGTGATCTTGGCTTTAACCTTGTGAAGTGTGACATTATAAGCAGATGAAAACTGAGAATGACATTACATTCACTTGTATACACTTAAGTACCCTATGCTGTCTGCTTATGTATTTAATAACAATGGATTATGTTTACCGGTCCTAGTTTTTTTTTATATACTATATGATTTTAAGCTCTAAATGCATATTGGTTATGATTGTATAGCAGGGTTGATATAAATTATTATTTTTATATTCGGTTTGTGACATATGAAACAGTTACATTATGAATACAGAGTAAATATGAAACCTGAGAGGGTAAAAAATGCAATGCAAGTGTAACATACCCATACGTATCTGCACAGGGCCTTACATTGATAGATATTATTTACTATAGCAGTCTAAAAGCTCAGCGATTTCATGTTACAGTGGACAGATAATACATAACCTATACATCAGTGCAAATGCATCAGTGTTCAGCAATACATGGATGCACACTAAACACATAGTAAATACTTCTTAATGGGTTTTTGACATGTCCAGCAAAGTGCTGACAGATGCATTTTTGTTACAATGTGTTACAATTATATATCATGGACTTTGAGGAATAATAGCAGAATTCGTTTTGATTTTAATTTATTAACCTAACAAGTGCATACAGAGTTTAAAAAATACTTGATGTTGCCATCCTAGGCTTCTCAGGTACAATAGAACTCTTGACTTGGGCATGGTTAATACATAGGAAGAGGTGTTATGGACACGCACTTACCCCTGACTACCTCAAAACCGTTTGCCTTAAAACGATCCAAGGTATTGGTTTACAAACTCACCAACAATCTTTTAGATGTTGGAATTTTTTAAGACCACATACGTTTTATTATGTTTCCACACTTGATTACAAATGTAATACTTCAAATAATTTAGAAGAATCTTCAAAAGAAAAGGTCGCTCACTTTGCCCATGTAACTGAACTAGAAACCAATATCTAAGCATGCATTTGAGCCACCAGCCCCAAATTCTCCCAGCTCGGTGGGTACATAACAAAAACAACTAACTCAAAAGAATACTGCCATCATTGTAACCAATCCAGGATATCCACTTTAAATGATAGAGACTGTTAATCAACCAACAGGGTACCAAATTATCCAAGATTTTTATTACAGGCAAAACATGGCATTACAAATCAGATAAATAACATTGCATATTAACATATGCATAAAAACCCAGTAGTGACCAGAAAAATAAGGTTATTGGGTCTAGTCAATGTCATGAAGAATTCTGAGATAGCATGGAACAATAGAAGCAATTGAGACAACATATAGCCACAGAAACACGTTCTAGGGTTCCCCTAGATTTTTGGGACAAACATGTAAGATGTGCAAGTGTGCCTGGGAGAATTGATATCCTGCAATATACCTGATAATCAACATTTAGGGATTACAGATCACATACCAGGTACAAAGTTATTACAGTGAAGGCATGTCACTGGGTTATACTTTTCTTTGTTGTCTTTTACCTAAAAGGTCGCCCTATTGAGTAAAAGTCAACAAAGAAAAGTATAAAACTAATGGCTAAAGTGAAAATGTGGTATCATCTCTATTTCATAGTTTTTCCCAAACTGGACTTAATCACTGCTTTAGGCTCCATTCAGAGGGTCGGTATCAGGGCTGTAGCCACTTGGCAGCCAAACTGAAACTCTAACCGTGCCACTATGTGCAGCTCTTGCACCTATAGCTGGTCAGCAGGGGGTCGGCAATCACTTACCACCCACCTGGTAACCATGACATGTCCGCCTATCTAAATGGAGCCTAAAAAGTTTTAACAAAGCTCTGCAAATGCAATGTTGCTGTACAGACCATCTGAACAAGGCCTAAGTGTTCCTTCAGTAAAAACAGCTGTTATTGATCCAAAGACACCATTAATTTATCAGTCACTTGACATGTATTTGCTACAGTTTTATCTTATCAGATCATTCACCATATTTATAAGTCATAATTGCTATTTGCACATTTGCCAGATGGAGACCCATTTGTCACATTATAATGTAAATTGCTGTGACTGTGCTCATTTCAAGCCTAAAAGAATCCAAGCTGTCACCTCATCACCCACTATCATCCATGTATAACATGTTATAGATATATGTCCTATTTCTTTGAGTTCAATCATCCAGAAGTCAAACATGACTTGACAAGTAAGTCAGTAGATTTGAAATGTGATGGTAAAGATCTGCAACTAAAAATAAAAGTGACATCCCCAAACAATGCATTAACATCTAATAAAGAAATAATGTATATATTTACTTCCCCCCAGAGAACTTAGGTGAGGGAGACACCACCATTTTTAATAATATCACAGAGTATTGAGTAGGCCAAATCTACCATTTCTCTATATTCAATCTCTCAAGAATTGAGCTACTGGAATTACCAGGATGTTGTTGAAAAGATGATGACATCACCCCATTCTATATGTAACTTGGGTATTCTGTTCCAACTTTTCATTTAATTTAGTACTTTGGCACAAGAAAAGGAAGACTTGGTTAATAAGGGGACCTTGCTTGTAGTTCAAGGTCTCCTTAATAATTATTTGGCTTTTGGCAATGGAAGTAGAATCATAATGGTTGAATTTATTTAAAAAACAGCAGTGCTGGCCTTTGCCCTTCACATCATACCATTTATAGGTAAAACAGTTGTAGTGTATGCCATGAAGACTATGCTTAAACATCTAAAAATGCATTGAAAAAATATAAACCATCTTCCTTAGTATAAAGCAGTGGTTCCCAAAACTTACCTGCAGCGCCCCTCTTTTCTAGATAGGAAAATTTTCAATCAAACTTCACAGTTTCAGATTGAGGGCCATTTCATACTAGGCGTGTTTGTGTTGCAGTATCATGTACTTGTACTAGTAAGAAATGGTCCTCAAACTCATACAATTTTGTTTGGATTTCACACCAATCCAACAGAAAGTTTACTATTCACATAGAGACACACACACACTGCACTCATACAGAAACATGAATCATCCACATAGAATCATGAATCATCCACATGCACTCTACTTACTGTCTGCAGCTAGTTCCTCCATGATTGGCTTCCTGCTTGTCTATCCTTCAGCCCCCTAGCTGCTGCACCCCCGCCCCCCCTTGGAATACCTCCACACCCCCCAGTGTGGGAATAGTGTCGGGCTTGAATATTCGAATGTCAAACATTTCGAAAATGTTTTCAATGCAAATGTTATTTTCACAATTGTTGTGATATTTTTGCAATGCATGGTCATACCGCGAATATTCAAGTTATGAATATCGAATCGAATATTAGTAGAATTATTTGTGAAATATCGTGAATTCGAATATTGCCAGTGCCGCTCATCACTATTTGGAAACCACTGGTATAAAGAATAACATGTAACTTGTGAGCATTTTCTGCAAGTCTACTGCATTTACTCTGGCATTTGAATGCATGACTTACTTCTACAAAATGTATTTAGCATCTTGCTATAAGGTAACTTAATTGATCGTCAACAGATCTCATTTTTGTTGCTGAGTCTATTAAACAAATCCTGAGAGTGCCTTGTCAAGTGTGTATTCATAGTCTGCTCAACATCCAAAGGACTAGTAGACCTCTTACTACTTCATAGTTTAAAGGGCAAATTAAAACTGTCATAAGTAACTTTCACAAAGGGAAATCTTGTTTTGAATTTATAAGCACAAGAATCATGGGTATACCCCAATCTAAAATCATTGAGGCAATGGAAACAGTATCTCTGCTGCTTCTGGGAAATATTTAGTTTGTGGTAGTGGTTTCAAAGCACCAACTCCACTTAACTACACTCCTGTAGTCCTGCCCTCATGATTCCTGGCCTAACCCCTGCTATGCACATTTGTTAATGATTGTGAGCAGTGAAAGGACAAAGGGTGAAGAAGAAGGCTGCTTTTATTTATAACCTGGCTATATTAGGTTTGAAACAGGTTTCCAAAGCAAAGTAAGTTATAATATGTAACCAAATGTGAAATAAAATAAATATAATTACAAATATATTTGGAGTTTAGCTTCTTTAACTTGCCTGTTACTGTGAAGGTTTTTATACATCCAGGCCATTGTATATCTGTAGAAAATAAAGAGTTGCACCCAGTGTGACCCAGGGACCTCCCCCTGGTCACCTGATTGAGGGACTTTTAAGGCAAAAAGTTTTACATACCAAGATAAAGTCAACAAAAAGTTTATGCGTTTTTTCTATTATTCCATTGGGATGTAACTTACCATTACTAACGGGGATTCAATCCTCCTTTTCCATTGTATATCTGTAGTGTTTCATTCAAATCAACTGGACTTGCTGTGTTTATGATCTCTTCATCCCGGTAATCCCAGTGACTGTCCAGGTTACCTATTGCCTGTTACAGGCATAGATGAGGGCAGTAACAATGTATCAACATCATCAGAGACAACGGGGACATGGCTGGGCCCAAGGCCTCACAAGTCCCGGGGACTACTATGTAATATGTTAACATTTTTTGTACATCTTTTGGTACCCAATTCAGAAAGGAATGGGACTGCTAAGAAGATTAAAAAAAGTATCACAGATGGCCTGCTTTGCTCAGTGCAGACAATAAAATAAGTACCTTTGCAGTACATTTGTAAGAGTTATTTTTTGAAAAAGTGTTACATTTGCTTTTCCCAGCAATGATGCAGATATTGCCGCTAAACTGAGCTTCATGAACAATGGCAACATTAGAAAATTAGGACTGTCCAGCTTTAAAGGTCATTTTTAGTCTGATTCTGGCACTGATCCCCTGACATCTTTAATGAGCACGCATTTATTTGGAAGTGAGCTTAATATTGGCTGCGCTTGTAAGGTCACCAGTGACAGAGATTTATTGGAAGATATTTACAGGAATGGAGTTTCTTTAATGTCTGCAGATTTCCAGGAAATACAGGGCACAAAATTAAGCGTCAGAGCTATTATTAGTTTCTTTGTAGGGTTGCTGTAGTAAATGTATTAGTATGTAATTGTGACGTTATAATTAGTGTAGAGCATAGCTATTCATCTTTTAAGACAATTTAAAACAAATTAATATTTGTTCAAATTGTATTACATGCTATGAAACAAGCATTGCAGCCATAGATGCTATAGAATATTTTCTTATATTCACAAAAGAAAAGATTTAGACGTGCATTACTTTTACTGGGAGAAATATGAAATATATGAAAACTATCTCTATCAATGTTCAGTCAGTTAAGGTAGCCAAATATGCTTCGATATTTCCGTTCAATTGACCAAAAAATACATTCATTGACATTTATCAAACAGGAATCTATTCCTGCTCACCTGGTATGATTGATAATCAATTGGTAAGTGATCGTACATGTCGGTACATTTCGTTCAAGTATCTCACCTGTTTTCTAGGTATTTCGATTGATTTGTATCCGATGGTACTATGGAGCATGCGCACAGAAAGGAATCAATCACACTATGTGGTGGTACAATCAATCGATGTTTAACATTTGGATATTTAAATTGCACAAGAAGATCGGTTTGACGAACAATCATGCAAAAGTCGACCCGTGTATGGCTTTAGTCAATTAGTTAGTCTATCAATGTTTGGATAGTTTCACCAAACGAACATACAGCTTAATTAAACCCTCCTCACCTTTATAGCTGAGGATTTGCTTTTTCTCATGGTGGTGCACATGCAGTAATACCAATCATTTCTGGACTTCAAATAGAAAGCTGATATGAGTGCACTAGCAACATGACAGCTATTACCATAGGCATTCTTAAAATGTTAGTGTTTTGGAAACAGTTCATTTCGTGAAGTTAGTTTAGCGCTAACATACAGTTAGGCTGAGCCTTATCTGTCAACACATGTGGTTCTTCCACGTTCCAAATGCCCGAAGTGACGTTACTCCATTTTTGGTATTGGGCTTAGTTCTTAGTATGATTTAGCAGGGAGAGGGAGTCACTCTGCGATGGTGCTGGGTGGGACATCAGCCCTCCCTGCCAAATTACCGCAATTAAAAAAATCTAAGAAAATCCGGGATTTGGCGGCAAAAGCCACATAAAAAATGTGACTTTACCGGCCAAAACGTGAGGGTTAACAGATATGGGCTGACTCCACTGCTGCAATAAAATTTGTTTTGGCAACAGGTTTTTTTTTTCATTTATTTTTAGTCCTTAGATATCAATAGGCACAAATCTGGGGCAAACCGTGTCTGATCTGTGGCCATTGATTCAAATGGGGCGGGGTGTTTTGGATGTGGTTGCGGCATGAAACCGCATTTTTTTCCCTAAAAGACGCATCCGGGCCCCTCCCAAACTGAAGCAGTGGAGCCTAGGCATTAGTGTTATTATATAACTGTACATTTTGATTGTAACTATCTGACAGCTAAAAGAGGAACTATATTCACCTAACCTCCAGTGATGCAACATGAATTCCTTCATTGGGCTTCTTCTAGGTTTACCATTAATGTTTAATGTTAACATGACTTTCACATTAGGTCAAAAGTTTTCTTTTTAAAAAAATAATAAAACCAAAGGTGAGGGTGAGCAGTTTCATGCAAAGGTTAATAACCTACTTGTATCTGTTATAAAGCCAGTGAAATGAAATGATTATAAAAGAAAGCTAGCCTACTCTCCCCAGAAATCTAGCCTACTCTCCCCAGAAATAACCTTCTTTCTATCGCATATATTTCTAAATCTTTTCTAAAATTTTAGGCAATATGATAGCATGGAGAGACATTACTATAACTTTTTACTCTAATTCCACTATACTATGTGTTGATCAGATTGTGTTATTCCATATTCCAGTTTTGTTGTCATGAAAGCAAAGCTCGGTACAACTTTTTCTGTTTTCTGTTTAGATCAGTCATGCGCAAACTCTGGGACGTTTAGCTTTTAAATCCAGCCTGTGATGCACTCTACTCTGCATGTTCATTTCAATGGCATCCACATTTCACCATGGGGAGGACACAGTGGCAAGATGTGGTCATCATACCACAGCATTGTCCCCATGGCAATGTGTGGACACCATTGCAGCAAATAAGTGGGGTGGCAGCAGGGGACAGATTAAGCAGTGAATGAGTGGAGATGGCCAACCAAGATGACGCCATGGGCCAGGTGGGAGACATATGGGGTATGAGGAAAAAACTATTGAAAATTCATTGTTACTTTGCTTCACTTTGCCCAGCATGTCCATATACTGTATGGTCCTTTTGTCCAATTATTTTACCTTTTGTGGCCCTGAAAAAAAAAGTTTGCCCTGATTTTTCCAACCATAGAATACACTTTTCCTCCCCAAAAATCAAGGGGTGGGTAAAAGGGGCTTCCACTCTGCTGGTCAGGACACAGAGCCATGGCCAGCAGAGGAAATAACCTGAAGTAGATGCTCTGCTGTATAGGGTAAAACAGGGCTTTCCAAAATGCTTTTGAAAAAGAACCACATTGTAGTTAGTAGTTAAATCCAAACTGAAATGCAGTCAGATTATGTATGCAATAAAACAAACCAAGGCTAACCCTATTGTAGTGTGTTCTTTCCATTTACTTTTTACAGGTTGTTGATGCGACATGGCTGTATGCCTTCTATTAGTGCACAAAGACTGGAGTGTCATCTCTCAGGTCTTCTATTCAGGGCATATGCTGAAACCTCTAGCGGTGTACACTAGACATGTTATTGCTAGTCAGTGAGCTGTTCAATATATTCATAAAATGTAACAGTGCTTAAGCCACCAAGTCTTCTCTATTTATCCTAATTCTCTTTTTATGCAATCTTCAGAAACAACAGACTTCCCAGAGCTTTAAGTGTCCACAGGCATTAACATTACTACACTATCCAGGGCACATTGCCTTCAAATGGGTAATTTAGACTCATTGGGGTTGATATACTTAAGGAATTAAGGATGTCAGCTTAGCAAAGTGAGTTTTCACTTCAAGGGAAAATTCACTTGTCTTAGAGAATAAGGTAATGCTTTGACAAAAAATCCAATCATGAGATGTAATATTTTATTTGTATATTTGTATATTACCTTATACAGGATAGCGAGATGTTGGCAAAGTGAACTTTTACAACATTTACTAAGCAGGATGAATTATGCCTTGCAGAGTGATTTACTAAGTAAACAAGTTAGAATTTTACAAATTAACCCATAGTCTTTAACCACCAGAAGCTTTTATTCCTATTTTTTGTCACTAGGTCCAGTTTATTAAAAATAAACAACCTGAAGTAGTAGGAAAGCATCAATGAGTATCCTTGCCATGAATGTTTTATCACATCCTATTTGAATCAGTATAGCATACACACGTCCCATGAGACTTGTTTTATTCAAGGTCCTACATAGCGCAACTTGACAGGCGCTATTTGTTTCATTGCAAAAATGATGATATGCAGTTTAAAATAAATTATAATGCAGACAAAAAGGGGTGAACTTGCATGCTAAATGTCCTTGAAATATCTGCTTTTAGATATATCTCAGACTTTGAAAGTCTTTTGAAAAAAACCTTTTTTACAGTATTGCAAAAGTCTCTGCCAATGGGTGTACCATAAATTTTCACTATATGAGTTGGTCTTCCATTAACAAATTTTAGGCCATTTTGTTTTCTTTCCTGACAATCTGCACTAAGCTAAAACAAGTAGATGAAATTATTGCTTGAATTGAACTTTAAAATGATTCATATCTCAGTGGGAATTATTCTTCCTTATTTAAGTCTCTCAGAAAACTTTACAATATCTTTGTCTTATTTTGTAGCCAGGCAGTTGTCTTCTAGTTCAGCCTTATAGGTTCTTAGCTGACCCCCCCCCCCCTTCCCCCGCTTATTGAAGATAAGTGGAGATGCTGCTTTATTGTTCAATGAGCAGAGAAGCGATTATATAGGAAGCTGGATGGCTAAACCAGGAAATAGATATTTCACCCATCTGAATCCAGCATTGGGTTAAGTTAAGAGTGATCAGAATTACAATGGCCATATATATAGTACATGATACACATATGTATTTTAAAATATATTTAACTGTTTAACCTTACATTAAGCGCTACTTCCACCGTACTTTACCCAGATTTTACACAAACTGCTGCCCAAACTGATCATATATCTTGTATGTAATGTATTTATATACATACTTCTGGACAGATAAAATATACATATACTTTTACCTAGCCAGGACCAAACATTAAATGAATAGTACATCCATAAGTTGGAAGTAATATACATTCTTGCTTGATAAAAAAAATAGTACCTAGAGTAAAATATAGAATCATGTTTTATTCAGTGGCAATAGTGCATATGCCCTACTTACTCAGGCCCTTGGGTCTGCCATAAAGCTGATCTCCTGCTTAAACTTTATTGTATAACAGAGAAAAAATTACCCTCATAAGGGGACGCTGAATTGGCACATTCAACTAAATACCATATGACAGCACATTAATCATATGACAGCACATTAATCATAAAGTAACAAACTTTAAAAGTCATTAAATTAAATTTATTAAGAAAAAAGTGAATTTAAAACAGATCAAGGCAAGATACAACATTTTTAAGATAAAGATAAAATTCAAGATCCATATGATCCAAATTTTCACAATTTCCATTAGGTCAAAATGTTTCGTCCACAGTGGGGCTTCTTCAGGACATGAACAATGTGGATCTGTAGAATACAATTATACTATTCAAATACATCTAAAGAATAAAATAAAGTGGGGTAGGGGGATAGATGTAGATGACCAGTAGAGATGTTACCATTTTGAGTTAATTGCAAATAGTATCATCCCCAAACTTGCTGGAGATGTAGAGAATCGTTGGGGGTATACTACAAAAAAAGTTTGTCTCTTACACAAATAGTTTTTGCATAAATTAAGTTCAACATCAAGTCAAAATTTTGAATGTAACTTAATTTATGCAAAAACTGATTTTTTTCCAATATTTCCACAACTATTCTCTACATCTCCAGCAATTTTGGTGTTGATACCATGTTCAGGGGCTTTGCAATCAGCTTACTAAGTCAGCTAGTCAAAAATTTTGACCATCTCTAGTTACCAGTGGGGGACACCACAACAGAGAGGCCAGGAACCAAAGTAGTATAAACTCTTATATGAGAAATTGAAAATTGCAATAAAAATCGAATAATCTAGTATGGAGGTAATTTGGCTCATTCTAATTGTTATGCTATAGTTACATTAAGTGTAATACATGTACATGTACTAAATGTAATAGATGTAACCTGTGGCAGCTAGAATTTAATACAGTTTAAACAAGATGGACCTACTTGTTATGAACATACCTCAATTTAGGGCATTAATTGTGTTTGTCTGAATGCAAGCCACATTGGTGTTGGCCTAATGAGGGGTTCAGAAGTTTACAGACCAGTTTGCTCTTTATACAATATTTGTTAAGGGTATATAAGTAAGAGCTACCAGTTAGATTTAATAATGTAGAAATCGGGTACATGGTTCACAAGGTTATACTGATCTCATTTTAACCTTGGAGACTTTCTGGTCCTGGCTTATTCTTAAGTCTAAGCCCTGGTGTCAGAGTGGTGCATTTGCACCACTCTGAATTTGCAAAGAATTACTTCTGAGTGTTGTCTTATGTGATCCACTGCAGATGAAATTTCACCTTCTGCCACTAAATGTCACCATGACAACACAAATTGCAATACATGCTTTAGAGCTGCAGATGCTCCCAAACTATAATGAAAAGAGATCTTGAATTTGCAAATTTACTTTGAATACTGAGTAATAAGAAATGTCACACATTTTAATATTGCCTATTCTGCTCATCACTACTCGAGATATGATTCTTTTTTTATAGATTAGAGGAGTGGTGGCCAACTGAGTTAATATGGAGGGCCACAAGTGCGGCCCTCAGTGTCATTAAAGGGCCGTACAAAACATTTTCAACTGAATTGTATAAGCATTTTTTAATGAAATGACAGCAGGTATAGCTAGAAGACATTATTTTTCATTTTTAAATAACAAAACTTGCTCAGGCACCATCTGGGTCGCTTATTGGCTTTTACATACTCCTATCAAAAAAAAGTTTATCACCTCTCCTCCTCTTCCCACTCTAAGAAGTTCCTGGACGAGGACCTGTCAGCGAGGGATTAGCGGACAGGTGAGTTCCTATGCCCTATGGAGTAACGGTTTGGGGAGCCACAAGTGGAGAACCGAGGGGGGCCGCCAAAAAAAGCACCCAAAGAGCCGCATGAGGCCCCCACTGTCCGGGCACCTGGGGATTAGAGTATGTAAAAAACAATTAGGTGCTGTCTGTTTTATCAACATATGTATTTTCCCTAGGTATGTCAGCAATAACATCCAAACACCAGCTATTACCCCAGCTCAGCAAAAAATCCTAGTATCCTAAAAACTAGTATGAGAATAACAGTTAATAACTTGAGCAATCATTAACTACTAACACTCAGTAAATGTCTTTTATTTTAAAACCAAAGTATTTTTTTATCCAACTGGTTAAAATGGGTTATCTGTTGTTATTGCAGTCTTTTAAAAATGCATTCTAAAAGACAGCTATATTTCAGAACTGAGATCAGCAGACTAATTATTGTACTATGCATCTGCACCATAATTACTACTTTCAAAGCCTGGAGCAAGAACCTTTTTCAGTTCATATTCTGAGCTGTTGTCACTTTTGATCTATGAAATGAGAGCAGTAGAAGTTGGGTGTATGTATGCGCATTATTTGAGGGGAAAAAAAAGAAATCTGTGATACGATGTCTATCAGAAAAAGTCATTTATGTCGACTGAAATATTAAAGTGCTTCCACAATTATTGTAAAATAGCTTACAAAGCTTACTCACATTTGTTTGTTTTTTTACTTATTGGAAATTTTCCAATAACCTAGGGAACATCCATGAGAAATACTGAATACTTCCAATGACACAAATCCTGTGTCATGTGGATTAGTAGAGCTACCTTGGAATGGTCAGTTTTTCACCTTATTCACCCCCTAAGTGTTTGTTATTAATTTATTTGTTTCCTTAGAAAGACTTTTTCCTCTTTTATTAGTTGTAGTTGACAACTCCCCCACATCTTACATTATTATCTAACTTACAGATTTTATTCTTGTTTTGGACTGAAATTTTATCTTTTCAATGGTTTCTTCATCATGATTACATAAAATTAACATTTTAAAGTCAATGTATTGGAAATTGCCCAGCTTTACACTGTAGGCTTAGGAACATGAATGAGGAGGTTTGTGAAGGTGGCTTTTTAATGTATTGCTGTCTTTTGTTTAGTTGAAACTACTGTATTTCTGTACATTTCATAGAAAATTAGGTTTTCATATTTCATGAAATCAAGGTACAATGATAAATTGTAATGATACGTTTTAATATTTTTTTAGTGGACTGCTGCTGTAATCTTTCTTTGTAAAACATTGTGCTGCTTGGAATACCATGTGTCTATTTATGTCTCCAAAGTAACTGGGTCCAATGAAAAGTAAAAGTGTCTAAAGGTAGCCATACATGGGTCACTCTTTGATTTGATTTTCTTGTGCAATTTAAATATCATATGTCAGTCGAATATCCATTGATTGTACCACCACACCGGGTCATCGATTTAAAACCGATCAATTCCTTTACTTGGATTGGTTTGCATGCGCCATAGTACAATTGAATACAAAATTTCTTTAAACCTATCAGATAATTGTATGATTGACTGAAATGTATGTTTGATTTTGATCACTTGTAGTTGATCGAACCAGGAGGGCATGCATCGATACATGGGTAGTTACACGATAGCCATACACGGTCAATATTTTCATTTTGAAGTTGATCAAATAATATTCTGCTCTTTTATTCACTATACATTTGTTAGAAAATTAGGGCAGATTAACCTGATCAGGTGATCAAATGAATAAAAATGAAATATTCTAGAGTTTAAAGGACCTCTCTGTGGTGAAGAAGCCATTTGTGTTTATTGGCAATATAGTTCCTGCAGACAGCTTTTCCCCCACATCGCTTTGGATTGAATCCTTTCAGTCTTTGAGTAAAGTTTTGTCTTGATCAGAACACTGACTTCCAAAAACCTCATATGTGTAGGCTCAAGGGGGTTTAAAGTTCTTTTATTTTCTTTCTTTGTAGCAAGTTGGGAAATCTTGCTTTAATAATTCTGTCCTGAAGTCACTTTATGAAAACTGGAGTGGTGAAAATTGCAATATAAATTTTTAATGATATCGTAATCTTTAATTTGAACAGGTTTACCTCAACAAGCCTTTCCGAAACTATAAAAATGTAATATATAAATATGTATATGCCACACTTTTTTTCTTCTTTAAAAATCTATAGGATTTAGTTTTTTCGTTGTTGCCTTTACTTATTTTTTCCTAAATAACTATTGAATGTACAGTACTCCATATAAACGTTAGTGTGACATGAAGCATGTTTTATTTCTATGCAAGCATTTATGTACTTTATATTTATGTATATACTATGAAAAAGCATATATATATCTCAGATTTTTTATTTATATCTTTAGTTTTTTATATTGATGGTACAGTGGCATTGTACTGGTTACATATAACCTTTGAGGTTTAGTTGTTGGGCAGTTCAGGAATAAAAGCCCAGTGATCAGCTAGACAGGGGCTGGCCTATTCTAATTTTAACAGTTCTATGCAGAATTGGAAGATAGAGGAATAAAAGATTAATGAGACCCCAATACAGCCCCCCATAACAAGTATCGACCCAGGATCTGAGCTGAGTGTCAGGCAGCGCTGAGTGTGATGGGGCTGTGTGGTCCCCATCCCTGAACGACCGGTATTTAAGACTCTTCCTTTTAAGTTGTATTTTAAAAAAAATCCACCAAATGTGCATTCTATAGCCCCCAACAGGGACAAGCAAGGTAAACTTATTTCTGAATATCAAAGGGAAAGAAGTTCTGTGGTATTGACCAATAGTGATGGCCCGAACTGTTCGCCGGAGAACTATTCGCGGCGAACATTGCATGTT
>CM070033.1:84127973-84157221 GCA_036250615.1 Ptychadena robeensis | reverse complement strand
GCTAGATAGCTGTTAAATCCAGCCAGCAGCAGGAGGTGCTTGGAAATCGACAATCACCCACCCTCCCTTACATGCAGAGATGTAGCGGATGATATCCCCCTTGTCCATGTCTGGAGCAAGGGTGCCCTATCCCAGGAGAGTGACATGGGATGGAGAAGGGCTAGGCAAGAGACAGTGGGAGAAGGGCAATGGCTTCTCCCACATGGCTGGCATGAAACTGATTGCTGTACCAAAGAACATTAATAAAGATACCAGTTCTTACACCAACTGACATTGTGTGCAGAGACTTTGGGACGTGTGCAAGGGCCTGCATTTGGATACTGTCCTTAACAGATGGAGTGATGTCAGACGCCTGGTGCAATAGTCTGCAGAGGAGAGGGCAGAGAGTGAGAGGTGCAAGAAGACGCCAGACCCTGACCGGTGGTTTACCCTGGTAGATTTTTGTGCACTTGGTACATTCAGGGGTGGTTCACCCCACCCATCCTCTTACAGAAAATGTACTGTTTAATGAGCGAACATTTATAGCATTTGTGAACTAAGGTGTAGGCAGTGTAGGGGTGAATATATTATGCTCAGGTTAAATAAAAAGCTCAATCTGGAGAACCTGATCTATGGTTTATGAAGATAATCCAATAGTAAACAAGGGATCACCCTAGATGGTGCAAAGCTAATTTTCTCTCTCCATGGTTCTGAAAATGTTTATTGAATGTGGCAAAGTGTCTTCTCTCAATATTGTAAAATTCAATACCATCAGGCTTGTCTTGGTCAGTTTTAACATTTATAGTTGATAAAGAAATACCAATAAAATAATACAGTATTAATATATTCCTGTGTTTATATGTTAAATATCTGCAAAATGGAATGTGGATATGTTATTGCCATAGTTATAGCAATTACAGCAGCACAGTAGGCATATCTACATTTGGTACCATTTTCCTTTTACAAGTATCATGCCGTAGATACATTATAATGTCAAGTTAGAGGTATCATCTGACATTGAACATGATTGCTAAATGTCAGGCTTCCATTTTCTTAGATTGTCAGTATTTCACAAACATTTGTCATGAACTGCTTACAGTTATGGCTTCCAGATTTCCAAACAAGCATGCTAGTTAGTAGCATTTGATCTACACTAATTATTGGACATTTTGTGAATGGGGCTGAAAGACACTGTTCTTTGTCTTTTATGGTGGAAACTATGCTATTTAGTAGTAAACTGTAGTACAATTCCTGAAATCCTACATACATAAAGGATGAGTATACATTTCATACAATTGTCATATAATTTATTTCAACCATATTTATACACACTGCCCACCAGCTCACATTATTTAATCATTGCTGGTTCAAGTAAACCATCCTGCCCTATGCCTTTCCAAAAAAATGTCATCTTTGTAGTTCACATCCATAATATGTATTGTATAGAAGTGGATATTTATTAGTCAAACCATGGGAGACCAGGTAAGTGGACACATAGAATCTCCCCCCACCTCATTTACTGAGGATTTTAGCAATAGTTAAGAAAAATAATTTTTTATATATGCTGGCCACATATAGCGAGAACGGGGGTTTAAGAGGTTCTATCCCTTACCACAAAGAAACAACTTTGCCAGACAACTTCAAATTAAGTTTTTTCACTCCCCAGAGGGGTACACTTTATTAATATACATATATAACAAACGCATCACCATTTGTCAAAATAGACACAGAGTAAAACAATTAAAAAAGTCTTTCAATAGTGATAAAAATTCAGAAAGAGAAGGGGGCCCGTCTTTTCCTGTTACATGCAGGTGTTTTAAACCCCCAATCATGGTGGGTCTTTATTTCTTTTGCTCGGATAGCGTTCGACGCGTTTCGTCCTTTAGGACTTTTTCAAGAACAACCGTGCATTCTAAATCAGAAAAATATATATATATATACACAATTACAATTTATCTTTGATATTTAAATCTTTCTTTAGGACTTAATGAAGGATTTAATTACCTGTCCTCTTTTATTGAGACCATATATTGCTTGTCCTCGATTAAGCAAGGGATTTCCCTCTGTTAACAAGGTATCTTATCACCAAATTGGATCTACAAATATTGATACGTAAGAATAGTGAGGGATGCTTTCCAGATATGCTCCGATAGCCAGACTCCCCAACCATCCAAAGACAACTTCATCCTATTCCTGAATAGCAGGTGTATGTCTCTAGAAAAGAGAACTCAACACCCAATATTTATTTAGTGTCCCAAATGTCTTTAAAATGCCTACAATCGATTGTCAAACCAAAACCCCATTCTCGCTATATGTGGCCAGCATATATAAAAAAAAAATTTTCTTAATCCATAATATGTATTTTACATTGGGTGTGATGTATTCTGCTACACAGCAAAAAGCATTTGTAAAAAAAGTGGACTACCCCCCCCCAAACATACAAGACCCCCTACTGGCATATGGTCCAGTATAGCTCTAGAAGAGGGGGGTTATGAACTTCTCCCATCCAGAGCAGACCCCTTTTGGCAAGCCCAGGCAACATGCATGGGCAGATATCAATCCGCCTAGCAACTGAACAATGTAGTATACACTATTCAGGTAACTATGTTGAATGGTAGAACTTTTAATAATAAAAATGTTAAAAAAATGTATTGCCTATTTCTAGTACTTTACTTCTCCTGTGAATGGGTTAAAGTGCTTGGGGCCTCTGTATTCATTCAATGGGGTGAGGAGTGGGATCCAGATGTCCTCTTGTTAAAGGGGAAGCCTGAATACTCAGTGAGAACCCACAATGCCTGACACATGTTGTGGAGAAGAGACCCCTTTAACAAGGTTGAGGTATGGCATAGGGCAGGGATGGGCGAACTAAGGCACAGGGGCCGGATCTTGCCTGTTAAGCTTTCTTTCCTGCCCTTTGTCACCTTGTTGAAAAGAGGCTTTCCTCCGCTTGTTCTCTGTAAGGAGTGCACATAATGCCTAGAAGTGTCCAAATGTTGCCTTTGGGACGATGCAGTGGTGTGATCATGCAGTGGTGCGCCATGAGGATGACCCATGGTGACAACAGGCAGCTTCTAGGAATAAGCATTTTTTTAAGTGCAGAGATCTAAAAAAGATAACAACGTCCCTGTCACACATCTCTGCCATCATTAGTGAAGCAGGCAATGCATGGAATTGGCACATCTATTGTGTGCCAATTCCATGCATGGATATCGGTCATTACAAGCTCTTGGCCTGGCCCCTTTATCAAATTTAAGAAGTCAATGTATTATGCAGCCCAGTCAAAGAGTTTGCAGACCCCTGGCATAGGGTCTGGTGGGACAGGGGCGTGTCCCCCTTCCTGTCCTTCCAGGCTTGACAAAAAAGGTCTGGTATGCTCCTGAGTTGGGGACCCCACATCATTCTTGGCCCCCCTTTTCCAGAGGTTACAAGACCCTATGCCAGCAAGGGGTCTAGTATGCTCTGGGGGTTTGTAGCCCCCCTTTTCCAGTAGCAGACCCTATGCCAACAGGTCCAGCTAAACCAGATCAAATGTAAAAAGGTAGGTTTTTTTCTCAATGTTTTTTTTAATGAAATATAAATGGCACAGGGGGCCATGCACACAAATTGTTCACGGTGAACCAGCTGCTAGCAAACTGTTTGGCCATCACCATTGGCTGGTGCTAGAAGCTAACTTAAGGCCAAAGTAAAGTACAGATATAAAGTTTGTGATGGTATAGTTGGTATAGTGATAGTAATAGGCAAAAGAAAGTTGGACAACATATAGAACAGAAAGGGTGTATCGTAATGGGCAAGAAATTACAAGATGAGATGATGAGAGCGTGCGCATATTACTCATTTAAAATACCTTCTACACATGTAAAATACACTATAGTGTATAAAAGCTTGTGTCTTGTGTACATTTCAGGGCTTTTACCCTTTAGAAAATTATACCTTTCAAACTGCAGAGAATGACAATATTCTTGGTGATAAAACAGAATTCAAATACAACCCCTGCGCCCCCACACCACCAACACATACATATTCAAAACATGTATAAACTTGAAGGATAGGTGGACTTTCAGCTCAAAGTTTTCAATTTGTGAAGCTGGGTGTTTTCTGAGCCCTTTTCATAAATAAAAAATTTAAGCATAAGATTTTAAAATAATAAGATATGAAGTGCTTTTTGTGAGTATCTACCAATTTCAGAATTCATATGCACCAACCTAAAGTAACCTGAAGTCCAGGTTTTTAGTAGGTACCTGACTGACTCAAGCGAATAACTAACTCAAAAATAAATTAGTCTAATTGTAATAAGTAAAGAATATCCAGAGTCAGAGCAGATTTATTAAGATCCTTGATCTACATTAGTTTCTATTTTCAATAAATTGCATTTCTGAATGCATAAAAAAATGGCACTGACTGTAAATTTCTGTTATAATAATGCCTGGTGTATTGTTATAGCCCATTCTTCATAAATGTCATCCTTCTTTTTCTCATTTTAAATGGTATACAACTAAAGGCCTTTATTTTATGTGTTTCAATTCTGAAGCTGAATTAGGTGCAGCATGATATTGTCCAAAATCAAAATTCGATCAAATGAAACTTTTAGGAATCATAATTTATGTGGCAAGGTATCTCTTAGGTTATTGGAAGAAATGAATCCACTAGGGAGCACATTGTAAAGTGTAAGTATAAGGAGGTTCTTTCTTTATATAATATTTGATTTATGATACTTTGTAACCTCAGGGCACTGAGATTTATAGATGCGTCTGGTAGTTTCTAGATATTTCAGGTTGGTATAATGCTGTATTTTATTTCCCTTATTTATCATCATTTATAGTTTGACAAAACACAGCCATGTTTTTCTTTTCTTTAATTATAAAACTTTACATACTTAGGCTATTAAAGATAAACACTGGGCTTGCACGTAATTAATAAGAGGGTAACTTGTAAAAATTATAATTTCTACAGATTTTCCTTGTATCAGTTGAAGCAGAAAGATGATCTTGCACCTACTGCAACCTTACCCTCTTATATTAAATAGGACTAGGTTCCAGAATAGTTTTGTGCATTATATATCAATCATAATTGTTAGTGAAATACACTTTAACTGGGTCAGTTGCACTGGGACAAAAAATATAGGAAAATCAAATTTTTTGCGGTTGTCACAGACACTGTTAAAATTACCTTTTAGTTGGTCCAGGGTGGCAGCAGGTCCTAGTAAGCACTTTTTTTTGTAGGGCAACCATTCCATAGGGTAGGTACCTTTAAATATGCTTCACTAATAAAATAGTTATTTTTGGGGTTTTGAACATTACAGGGTGTGGGCATTAAAAGTAGACTTCCTACTGATCCTTAAGTTGACTTGTTTCTTAAGGTGGATCTCATTGGTGAATATAACTGCTTAACCAAAGTGAACTACAAAAAAAATCCTTTAGAAAATAATTTTTAGTACTCTTCTACTATAATATAATGTAATGTGCCCTTCTTTGTAAAAAGCAATGCAGAATTAGTTACATGTAAAGATTACAAGACAAGACCCTGTGGAGTCTTCTGGACTTTACCATAAGTGTCTAATTTTGTGTTTTTCTACCTACTTTTAATTTAATGGTGGAAGCAGTGTGAGATGTGACCATGACATATGGATATGGAGACTTCCTTAAGGAAAATAAAAGGCTGGTTGGCTATTTGACATACCAATTCTAGATGCTGAATGTTTTGTCTACAGTATATCTTTTATGCAGTTTTACATGTCTCCAATTAGCTTCAATGGACATGAAATTTGTCATTGTTCAGCTGGATGGTATGCACCAGCTAAACATGATATATAGCAGGTGTAGTGTGATCTATCCTGCAGTGAAGAATGTTTTTCTCTTTGTGGTTAAGTTGTATTACTTTGTTATGTATTATGTACTGTGTTATGTTTGAATGTAGGTTGACATGTATGGTGACTAGAGAAAGACAGTATTGTTTAATGTGTTATATCCGCTATTGTTGACATTTTTTTATACTGTATTGTTAAAAAATAAGATTGAAATGTGTACAGTTGGAGAGTGCTGCTCTGTGCAATTATCATTATTATCCCATAGGAACTGTTTTTCTTTGTACAATAACTTGAATGGAGGGGGCAAGGATACCAGAATAATATGATCAATCTATGGTTTTGGATTTGCTTATTGCTATTCTTCTTGAAGTAAAAATCCTCAAAAAAAAGAACTATTGATTGACGGCTTTAAATCTTAAGAAAAAAAAGAAACCATCTTGAACAAAGTCATATTTTTTTTTGTGCATATAAACAGTAGACATCCCAGGAGATCAGGTCCTTTGGGGCCACTTAGAATCTCTTTTTCTGTAGTAAGCCTTAGGAGACAAAATAATCTCAAAAAACAACATGGAAAATTTAACTAGCAATATTATTTCTCATGCAATTATTACATTTGTAGATTTACTTAACCTGGCCAGATATACAAGACATAAATGAACTGAGCTCTGCTTTTAGTAATGTAGAATTAGATGTGTATTAAAATTTGAGCAGTATAGCTGCCTGAACTTGACTTGGACTGCATAGAGCAGTGGGGGGATGGGCTCCCGGGGGGGGGCAAAGAAATTCCGGGGGGGGGGGGGGCTCATTCTAACCCTGTGTTTAAATGGGGGGGGGGGCTCGTTTATGTTCCTAAATAGAGTGAGGGCCCTGCAATTTTGGGAACCACTGGCATAGAGAGAAATACAAATCCTCTGGCAAGTATCCATGCATCCATATACAATGCATTCATAGTGTATCACTTTTTCCACATTTTGTTATGTTACAGTCTTTTTTCAAAACGGATTAAATTAACACAACACCCTATAATGACAACATGAAAAAGGTTTATTGAGATTTTGGCAACTTTATTGAAAATAAGAAAGCACATGTACATAAGTATTCACAGCTTTTGCCACGAAGCTCAACATTTTCCTCCTTTATCCTTGAGATGTTTATACAGCTTAATTGCAATCCACCTGTGGTACATTGAGTCGATATAAGGACCCACGGGATTGTCTCAAGGCACAAATCTGGAGAAAGTGGAAGAACACCAGGACTGAGAAACAACTGAGACCTTGGGAGGGGGGCTCCTTAGGCAGGGAGCTTCCTCTGGATTACCGTATCTGCAGCAATCCACAAATCAGGCCTGTATGGTAGATGACTCTTGCTTGCTAAGGATGTATGAGACATAGAAACGAACTAACACCTATAAATGGATCACATTCATCCTCCCTGCCCCATAGGAATCAGAGAAATTAAACCAGATGTTACCAGACCTCTTACCTTTTCATAAAGGGTTAAGAAACTTTGATTATATTCTGCACAGCTGTGCACCAATGTCCACTAATTTATTGAAGGGTTAATGTGCCAGGGCTGATGTACTACAGGTCCTAGCCAGGGCTGAGCAGAAGCACTTACTAATCCCCGGCACTTTTACTCCCCCAAAATCGTGGGGGGGGGCCTGCATCTTACATTTCGAAGGCACATCCCTCCAGTGCCTTTGTTCTCCCAGGAAAAAGGTTAGCTTGGGAGGTAGAGAAGCTGTCAGATGGAAGATCAGCCAGTGTAGTTCATTGTTTATATCAGCAGAGCTCCATTGATATAAACAATGAAGAACAGAGTCAGGTGAAAGAGCTGCCAGCCAACAGCTCTCCCATTTAGCTCTGCCAGTGTGTAAGGGTTGGACTCACTCTGCCATTTCTTACACACGGAGAGCCTAGCACTGTGAAATCAGCCAGCTTTGTGTTAACTGTGTGTCAGCTAAGCTGCTTGAGCCTAACACACACACGGTTCAGATGGGAGAGCTGCCCTTTGATCTACACTGTATGCACAGGAGGGCGTCTCTTTCATCTGCATTGTATATGAGTTGAGCTCAAGCTGCCAAGCTCACAGACAACTCTGCCAGTCAGGGTAAGAGGCTGTCACCTCTCTGACAGCTTTTCCTACTTTTTAATTCCTGCTCTGCCGGTCACAGCACAGAGCTCAGTCTAACAGAGTAGGAGAAAGCGGAAATATTTTTCAGCCATTGGACGCTCCGAAGTATAGGGTGCCTCCAATACATTGGAGTGTCTTATAGGCCAAAAAAATACGATAATTAATTTGAGGGGGGTGGGGTTAGAATTGTACATATGTTGTAAATATGTTTAAAACCTGTTGGCCAGAATATTATTTTGCATGTATTATTCATTAATAGTGTACTTTATTTATGTTTCATTTTTATATCTTTAATAATTTTGCCTCAGGACACGCATACTTTACGGGACACTAAATTGATAATCATCAGATTTAAACGAGGCAGCCTTAGGAAAGCTACCTTGAAAAATGCTTGTTTATCATTTACAAAGATAGTTAAATTAGCAGAAAATGTGTGAAGGAGAAGTATGCATAGGGTATAAAATTCGGCAGGATGATCCAAGAAGGAATGACAAACCTTACACATGAGGGGATAATTAGCTCTTACGATCAATAGTTTGAAGAGCAGTAGTAAAAAAATTAAAAAGACATGTTACAATATGGGATTGAAGATATTTTAGCAGGGAACCAGATATCTAAGTCCAACAGTGGCCACACCCAAGTAAAACAAAAAACATACTAAGATAACAATTGCAATAAAGCTTTTGAGTGTCATTAAGCTAACGATTACCTACTAACAGACATATTAACCAATTATAAAAAGAGAATTCCATTTAGAGAATATATATATTACATATAGATTTGTTGGTTTCTGTGTGGATTGGCCTTGTCTTTGTTTGCAGAACTGATGAAACATAGAGATCATCATATTGTTACAAAGAATTCCTGTAAGGTCATATAAACATTTTATTGAAAATGAGACATTTCAGAGGTAATAATTACTAATAGTAATTAATGCTATACATGTGAGTAAAAAAGATCTCTTGACGGAAAACTGTATGGAGAAAAAAATCTGTATTTTATATTACTATATATATTATATATACTGTAATGGTAGCCTGCATAAACTGTATTTTTTGCACTACCCACCGACCCCCAAAAATCCAGGGGAAAAATTGATCTGACTTATAGTCCAAATAGGCTTATTTGGGGAGACAAAGAGACTGTCAAAGGAAAGATCTGCCCATGCCCATAAACAGCAGTAGCAGTAGTAGAGCCAGCAGATCCTATGAGCGTTTCTTGCCTCTGCCTGTGTATATTGGGTGGGTTCACGCTGCCAGCTCACATACACAGAGAACTTCAAAGTGTACGGGTGACTCAAAAAGTGCCTAGGAAATTTCTAGCGGGGCCCTCCGGTTAAGCCCACCTCACATACATTAGCACTGCAATGTATTGCGAGCTCATGCTGCCCAGCTCACATGCAGGTAGGGACCTAAAGGCAGGGGAAGCTGTCAGAGCTGTTTCCTGCAGAGCGGGAGTAACCGGAAGTATATTTACGGGATCAGACACTCCACTGTATAGGTTGAATCTTATACAACAGAGCATCTAATGGTCTGAAAATACGTTAATTTTGGAGTCACTAGCTCACAATGTGTACGCAGGAAAGAAAAAACAGGGAGGTCAGAACACCTGTTAACCATACATGTCAGTGAATCAGAAGAAGGTGAAGCTCCTGCATCCAGCCGCAGAACTAAATAGGTAACCCTTTCAAAAGGATAAACCAGCAAGATGGCCTACAAATCTCCTGAGTTTTGGTACCTTTTACGTTTTGTGAACATTACTGAGCTGAACACTGATAAACTTAGTGTTGATTACAATCTTCTTATCACAATTTTTTGGGGCGATTATCTGCACTTCAAGAATTTGTGCAAATCTCAAATATAGTGCTTTATCTTCCTTATTGTGAATATTTCAAATTTTTACAGCAGTACCCAGACCATGCATTATGCTCGTAATATGCACAAGTGCCGATTTGCTCAGTGAAGGTAATAATGATTTACAAATTTATTGCAAATATTAGGTGGAAAATTTGCGATATTTTGCAAATACGAATATTACCTATGCTGCTCATCACTATAAACTAATTTGCAATTCTTTTTTTGCAATGTGCCTACATAAGTACATGAAGATTTAATTGATCTTTAAGGAAATAACAAAAAGACTGCCTGGCCCTTTAAAAAGGCATTCACAGTGGAACACATCTTAATTGTTTTCCACAGCTCTTTCTAGGTTCCACCTCTACTTCACTTATTCTCTATTAATGACTTTTTTTCTGAAACATTTGGCTTCTAGGTGCACTTATTTGAAACCCATTTAGATGTGTTAAATTTCCCACCAGGCTAAAAATAACATTTATAAATGCTCAATTATATTCAGGAAACCTGCATTTAAAGAATTATATACACTACAGGAGTATTTCGTCAACAAGATATATTCGTATTTTTAACTGCAGGAGAAAATGTAATAGCAATACTTGACAGAGTCAGTAAGTGCTAGAATGGAATATACTGTATTGAAGCAAGGATTGCCTTGCAGATACTACACAGTCTTTGTGTCAGTGACATGGCAGCATGATTCCACAGAAGGGTCCCTTGACCTTGGCTGTAGACAAGCAGCAATCTATCCATTCAGCTTGCCTTTAGGAAAATATAACACCCATGACTTATACTTAAATTCCATTTTAAACTTAAGTATGTAGGTCAAAGATTTTTGGTTTACAGATCCAGTGTTATCGAAAAGGAAATTTAGCATAATTTGAAAGAGACTATGATAAATTTAACATCTTCAGTTCTTTGAATAATTCTAGTGTTAAATCATCTGCAATGAAACGGTATCATGTTATATTCCTGACAGTTGCTAAGGGACTGATCTAGGCAGACTATGAAAGAGAGAGAAGCTAATTAAGACAAACTGAGAATATAAGTATAAGAAATACTGTCATTTTGTCATCTAAAATCTGCAAAGCGTGTGTGGCATGTGCACAGAACGAGGTGAATCATGAAAAATTGATCTAGAAGGATTTGCCTGTGTTAAATCATGAGCTTCTTCTGTGATGATGCTACTCATTTATTCTAAGTAGGCACCTTTCAACTCAGTAGAATGCCAAAGCTATTTGCATTAATGATACCTAGAGATATAAATGAACGCAAACAAAGCAACATGTAAACCTATGTGTTTATATATCAAGTGATATATTAAGGTAAAAAGGTAAGCTTGACATGAAGAACATTCAGTGGCCTATTTGTAATGGAGATTGGATACTGCTTTCTCTGTTGGTTACACCATTCACAGACCTCATTAATAAAAGTCAGGGTGTGGGATGTAGGCAGCAAAGCTCCACATAGTCCCTTCTGCTAAATTAAGCAGAAAGAGACCTGGGATTAGAGCATGTGACATTATGAAGTTACCAGAGGTTCCTCCTATTGTAGAGCCATTTCTGCTTTATTTAGAAGCAAAAAAAATATATGGAGATCTCATTTGTTTTTAAATGCAGGATTTTCATGATGTCTCATTAGTACACAATTTAGTAGATTGGTGGATCCCAAGATTGTTGGGCATTCCACTGTGACAGGAAAAGCAACATGAATTTCTTAATAACAAAGTTGCTCTACCCAAGCGATGGCAAACCTTTTAGAGACCCAGTGCCCAAACTGAAATCCAAACCCCAGTTATTTATTACAGCAATGAGAGACAATAGGCTGCAGTACTTTCGTCTGTGCTGGCTGCCAGGTCGGGTGCCCACAGAGAGAGCTCAGAGTGCCACCTCTGGCACCCATGCCACAGGTCTGACATCACTGCTCTATAGCAAATCCTTATACTTAAAAAAATGTGCAGTGTGGTCCAGCATGCAGTCGAGGTTTGGAAATGGCCACCCCTTTTTTGATAATGCAATGGGGATATTAAACAACTGGAATTTTAAATATTTCCATTATATGTTACATCCTAGTGGTTCTGTTCAGAAACTACTTTCTACATTCATTCATTTTTTAAAACATATATCAAGGCAGGTTTTCTGATGAGGACACCTCATTGATGGAATGTGTTTCCTAGAGGCAACTGTTCATATTTGATATACACATAGAATTGCAATGAAACCACAAAAGCATAGATGGGGTGAAAATAAAGGACCACAGTTGGGAAACAGGAGCATTTATCTTTTCATAACTGGAAGAGTCTTTATTTTAGGACAAGATAGACAGGCAAAAGCTTCAACGTAAAACAATCAAATCATTAAAATTACTTTTACACAGAATTACCTTTACTGCTTAGTTGAAATTTTAGGGTTTAGGAATACAATTACATTACAGCTACACATCACTTTACTTTACATTAATTTACAGCAAATATAACAAGTGTTTACTCTACCAAACAACGAAGGAAGAAAAAACCTGCCTAAAATCTAAAAAAAAAAAATTATAACAGTTCTTTCCATTGTTTTTATAATGTGGTTTCTATTACTAAGTGAGATGTTACTACTTATTCAGTTTAATTGCATCATTCAGAACTTATAGTGCAAACATGCTGCAATTTGCATGTGTTAAGAAAAATAATTCCTTATGAGGATGTGTTTCAGTTTCGGCAGTTGCGCTACACATTAGGGACTGTATGACTCGAAGTGAGTTGAAATATTTTTAATAAATGCTCTTTTGACAGATGTTGATTTTCTGCCCCCAACCATTGTTTAAGCGGAAGTTCTTGCCAGTCTATTTACATTGTGTTACGGGTATATTCCTGCAATTTGCCTGTTATCTAGACTAGTTCTTAATTAAACTCTAATAGGAACAAGGACACGAGGCGCACAATCTAGTACAACAAAGTAAGGTACTGTAAATGATTAAATAATATGGAATGGAATAAAATAAAATAAAACAACAGACAAGATACTCACTTTAAAGGAGCCTCCTTAAATGTAACTATCTTGTCTGTTGTTTTGTTTTATTTTACTCCATATTATTTAATCATTTACAGTACCTTACTTTGATGTACTAGGTTGTGCGCCTCGTGTACTTGTTCCTATTTGTCTGTTTCAGGGGGCCACACTCCTCCATTTTGAGAGCTGCACACCTACACACAACTTAAACACGCATCCCTCATACTGACCCTATTTTACTCTGTAATCTTTGCTCAGGCCCCATACACCCAGGCCCTGAGGGCCCTTTTGAAATTACTTTAGCTGTGTAATCACTGCTGAAGGTTTATTATCTTTCTTAATAAAACTCTGCTGTGTGTTTTCTGTGTCCACTACCCTGGTGTTACAGTCCGGGTAACTATGGACCCAGGGATACCACTTGCTGCATTTACTGTCCACTGAGAATTTCACCAGCGTTGCCAGGGGTAAATGACACTGAGCAAGATGCAGGAGCAGCTATGTCTTTGTTCTTTAGCATCCGTTGTTTTTATGTCAGATGTCTGTAATTTAGGGACCACCTCTACGCTGTGTTCCCCAATACAACCTAGATTATTCTACGAACAGATAGAAGTGATTTACATTTTAGTTGGCTGCAGTGTCATTCTTGTGTCCCTTTATTTTTACTTTGTGCCCCATCCAAAATACTCTTTAGATATAGATTGTTTAAGTATCCAGATCACCTTTTAAAGTGATGAACAGAATAGGCAATATTCATAAAATATTGCAAACTTTTTACTTAATATTCACAATAAAGTTGTAAATTTGAAATGTCCAGTGATTATCATCTTCATTGCGCAAATCGGCACTTGTACATGCACATAATGCAAACACAATGCATAGCATTTTCAGGTACCGAAGTTAAAGAAGTAAAAAATTCTCGATTATGTATATAACGCACTATATGATGATTTTTCAATTTTCAATAGCCGACAGAAGCACCCGCCCACATTGATAGGATCATGGCTTGTCCCCATTGATAGGATCACGTATGGTTGCGATTGGGGCCGCGATCAAATGGCAGTCCCGCTTTCTGGCAGCCGGTGGTCGACGGCAGCTATTATTTTCCTCTAATGCAGGCAATCACATGCAGGTGATCACAAATCGCGCCCATTCATCCTTTATGGAGGCAATTTTTTTTTTGGTGGAGTTTTTTAAATCATTTGTGAAACTCGCCTGGTCAGGCAATTAATCGCCTAAGTGGGAACATAGCCTATTGGTGGATTCTCTAAGTGCCAATATTCACAATAAAATTTGTGATTAGAATATTTGCAATTAACACTATTGATTGAAAGGATTATTTTCCTCACTAATTTATCAAGCTTAGGTTCACCAGAGAAAAAATTGCCTCAATGTTATAGAGAAGAGGAGATAAGGTAGTTCAAGTCACAAGAGTAGCCCACAATGCTTTCTGGTCCAGGTTAGCTGGTAATGTTTGTAGATGTTGGTCTTGTTTTAAGTAACCTAATCACCTGGTGGTTCAATTATTTCCTGCTTTCTGCTATCAACTGATATCAACCTACTGATCTCTCAGAAATTGTTTGTACTTCTACCTCCCTGGATATTGAATGTTTCATAGAATATGCTTTCTATCCCAGTAGGCTTTTTTCATTGTTTTGCCTTAGTTGATCATCTTTTTTAGCAACACTATTTATGTGTTTAATGTCATAGCGAAAAACAAGATTGAAGACAAGATCCTAATAGTCTTAGCCACAAAATAACCCCTTACGGTTTTCTGCTTGTTTGGACCAAATGTCTTCTACAAGAAAAGTTGTAGCCGCAATGCTAGCTTTCATGAATAATAGTTTGCATCTAAACAAGTAACCCTATTTTGGGGGCTATGATTTGGACACATTGAAAGGTTCCTTTGTTTATCTCTTCTCTAAGCTAGCCTCTAACTGCTACCACTGTGGGAGGAATATTAGGAAATTGCTTCTTCTAGGCCATGGTAGGACTGCATTCTCACCCAGCATCTTTTTTTTATCAATTCAAATTTTATTAAATCCAACACAGAGTATACAAAAATCAAACAATGGGCGTCTGCAGATGCTTAATATAGCAAAACATAGTGCTTACTCCGGTTCCAGCTCAGAACTACATTGCACAGCATCGCATATAGGCGGGCCTGCGAACTCACAGGTCCCACCGCTCTACTACCTCTGAGAGCCAACCATAACACCCAGCTCTCCCTGGGCATTGACTTAAACAGTAGCATCAAACTACCCATGGGAAAACAGCAAAAAGGAAAGACAAGACACAAATACCAAACGAACCATCCATTCACACACGACACAAAACACAGACAACACAGAAGAAACCCAGCCCCGCGATAGTGCAGGAGTAGGGGGGGGCAGGGGAAGCCAAGAGGCCAAGGTGGTGCCCAGCAGGATCGTCCCGACCTAGGGAGGCGGTAGACAGAGGGCGGGGGACACGACTACAGCCCAACAGCCACTCACTCTACACCCCGAGCCAGAAAAGTTGCGTAGTCACCAGAGCACTGAAAATAATCCCAGTGAAACCATTGCCGCTTGAATCGGGAATGCAAACCCCGGGCCGACCAGGTGAGATCCTCCATCTGCCTAAGCTCATTAATCCTAGCGAACCAGTGGGCCATCATGGGACTCTCAGACCGTCTCCACAAGGCCGGAATACATGCCTTTGCCACGTTCAACAGATGAATGATCAAAGATTTCTTATAACGCTGGATTGGAATGCCATTATTGTGGAAAAGATATGTAGAGGGTTCCCAACCCAGGTCCGTCTCAGTAAGTTTGAAGACCAGTTCCTTCACCAATCTCCAAAAGGTCTGCAGTCTGGGGCACTCCCAGAAAATGTGAAGCAGGGTACCAGGATGGTTCTCACAGCGCCAACAAGCGTCAGATAGGGTCGGGTAGCATTTATGCAGTACATGGGGGGTCCTATACCAACGCGCCAGAAGCTTATACCCAGTCTCCTGTAGCCGACTGGAGATCGATGACTTATGTGCCAGGGTCAGGATTCTGTCCCTCTGTGCTGCAGAGAATGTAATCCCCAGATCTCGTTCCCACTTAGGGAGGTAGGCTGGCACCCGAGGACCTCCTGCCGTGAGGAGAATCCCATGCACCAGGGCCAGAGCGTGCCTCACCGGTTCCCCCTGAGAGCAAAGCTCTTCAAATTCTGTGGTCTTCCTAAAATGCATAGGATCAGACTTCAAGGTATTTAAAAAATGTGAGAGGCGGAAGATACGCCAGATATCAAGCACCCCATCGAGGTCATTCCTTAACACACTCAATGCGCTGACGGAGCCCTCTGTGGTAAAATGCGAAATGACTCGGCACCCCGTCCCAGTGAGCGCCCGGAAGGCGGGCTCCGTGTATCCGGCCCGAAAGGCCGCGCACCCCAGTACCGGGGAGAGTGGTAAAGTGCGCGAGGAGATCCCATAATTCTTGAAGGCCCGCATTGCCATTCGCAGAGTAGTCCCGACCAAAGGGTGGGCCAAAACTCCCGTAGGCAGGGGACTAGGGTGCCAAGGCAGACCCCACAACGGGAGACCTACCGCCGCACTCTCCAACTGCAGCCATAGTTTAGACTCATTGCCGGTACACCACTCCATGACCCGGGCTAGATGCGCTGCCTGGTGATATAGACAAGGGTCCGGAAAACCCAGACCCCCACGCACTTTGAGTAGGCGCACGGAAAGCTTCAACCGAGCCCTCCCCCCAAACAAAGCCTAGAAACAAGGAGCGCAGCCGGGGCAGAAAAGTTCTCGGGAATCAGACTGGCAGGTACAGCAACCGCAGCATGATATTCATTTTGAGCACATTCACCCTACCAAACCAGGTGCGAACCCTCCGCTGCCAACCATCCAGGTCCTTCTTGAATGTGCGAAGCAAGGGCATAAAATTAAGCTGGAATGATGGACCCCAGGTACTTGATGTGGGACCCAGTGCACTTAAAGGGGAAGGCCTCCCCAAAACTATCCAGGACTCACCCAGCATCTTTAAGGTTCCTCCAAGCATCTAAAAGATCCTTGAGGCTTTCATTTCCAATGTCCAAGACCTTGGATAGAGATGGGTGGTATTAGTACATTCTCTCAGGGCAACAGCCAAGGAGATAAGAAGTATTGGTTCATAGCTCTGGACATGGGTTGGAACCTACTGAACATGGTGCGCTCTCCACCAATCAATTTGCATCAAAAACAACTCTGACCCTTTTTACAGGTTGTTGCCTCATTATAAGTTTTGATGTAATGTTATATTGAGAGCATTTCATTTAATTAACATGTACGATCTACACAGTCTATATATACGGTGTATGGCAAATGACATTGTAATGTTTTCACTATAATTATTTTCTAAATATTATGTTGGGTGCAACAGTGTGTTAATTTGTTACTGCTGAAATCTATCATAAAAGGCAACAGCTGTAGTTGTGTCCAATTTGTACATCTGTTTTTTACTTAAGTTTGCTTGTGTAATGTATTTTACTTGTGGTGATGCCTGCATTTCCATTTTAGTTCCATCAAACAAAACCCACTGGTATTAAGCAAGGATATAAGCAGCTGTATGTGTACATATTAGATTCCAGTGGCTTCAGTAAGCCAGTAATTTTTATAATTACCCCAAGTAATAATGAGGGATTGAAATTTTAAACCATTTTTCAATAATTCAAATTTAACAACTTGGGTTGATAAATTATTTTAAGATTAGACTTTGTATTTCATCTGTCTAAATGGCACTAATTGTATATTTATTGTAAAAAAAAATACCTACATATTCAGTTGTGGGTCAATATACTAAATAAACAATGTATAGATCACACTGTTGGATGAGACCTCTAAAGATGACTGAACTCATTCAGCTTTACATACTTCACTCAGCTCATAGGGCAAGTCTGCCCTATTACCAACCATCCAAACCTTAGATATGTAATGTGGAAAATGTCAAATTGAACATCTTATGCCATGACCTCTAATGTACCTTTTTTGCCATTATATAAAAAATTTGAGTTTTAGATTTATGACTTTTTTAACAGAGTGTGTGCAGCAAACATGAAAACCTGTCAAACACTCTTTCAGATTGGAATATTCCAAACCATAATAGTCATAAGAATGGAATGATAGAAAGTATTCATCTCAGAGGATTACATTTGTCTCAAGAAAGTCTTTATTTTTTGGCTAGCAGAAAACTGATAGGACTCATTGATTACATTTTTTTTCACTTGGCTTGAAAGATTAGTGTTTCATACCACCATACTGCACAGCTAAAACTGTCAAGAAAATGTTTTATAGCTGTATCCAGAATTTGAAATATTTTCATAGAAAACAGTACAGTTTTGCTTTGGTGATTTAGCTCTGAAAAATGAGTATCGCATTGCTTGTTTTAATATATATATTTTTAATTTTAGCATCAGTATTCTTTTCTTTACTTGATTTGGCATGTATGGGTGACTTTATAGTTATATATCATGATAAGTAATACACAGTTTATTTCTGTGCCCATAACTTCCAATTTATCTCCCAAATTTTTAGAAAAATTTCATTACTTCATGTTTGTATGTATGACAAATATGTCGTCACCAACTTGCAGTTCAAGGTAAGGATATAATTAATAAAACAAATGACCACTCTGTCATAGTAAATTGACAGTAATTAATGTGATTGTGATGTTGTGATTGTGATGTAATGTGACAGTAATTAATGTGATGTAGATAAAGATAAAAGCAATGATTGAAATAGAGTAGAATGATAAATATACCTGTATTTTAATGAAAAAAGATTACTTACCAAGTACATTTTGTCAAAAAACAAAAAATTAAGATTGCAGTACACAGTGTATTTTTTTTTCTCCTTTTTTTAGTCTCTCTTAATTTTCCACATGGACACAAAAATATCTTCTGATCCTGATAGAAAGCCAATGCTTTTGTAAATTCCATTGTTAGCAGTAGTGTAATTTACTATGAACCCATGTTATTGAGAAGAGGAGATAAGGTAGTTCAAGACACAAGAGTAGCTCATAGTACTTTCCCGTCCAGGTTAGGTCAAATATTTGCAGATGTTGGCCTCATTTTGAGAAGCCTAACCACCTAGGTATTCAATAATTTCCTGCTTACTGTTACCTAAAGGATTACTCTGCACATCTGCTCCCCTGCACATCTCCAGCATCAGCATTATTGCAAGGGATGTGAGTACCTGGGGAACCTATGCCATTAATACAATAGTGGCGAATGGCAAGGGCATGTCTCGTGACATCAATGATGTCAGAGAGGTGAATTCAAGGGCAGCCCTGACACTGCAGGAAGGCATTGGCAGGGTTGTTTTAGGTAAACATTCCTGAGTGTGATTCAGTGTTACCTATTTGGGTAATTAATCTGCTAGGAAGGTTAAAATACAAATTTAGTGAGTGCCACTCGTCATGCCAAGCACTTCACAATGGATAAATTCCTTTATTAATACAGACTCATAGCCAATACAGAGAAAAAACACTGGAAGACATACCTCTGTTGCTTTGCCCTGAAAGGGAACCTCTGTGATTGAACCCTTTCAGGCAAAACACACACAAGAGGTCTGTGCTTCAGGTGATTGTGTTGGCATGAAAACGCTGCTTTTTCATATACAAAGTATAAGAGTAGTCAGTAAAAAAAAAAAATACATGCAAATAAAAGCATGCCTAAAATGTTCCTGCAGAAAACAGTACCCAAAGTGCTCCTCTAGGTAAAAATGACATGTAAATAAATTGCTACAGAGTTCAATTGGCTCAGTTGCTTGTGTTAATGTAATTTATTTACCCCATTAATCATTTCTATGGTTAGGGAAAGGAAGCAAGGCTTAGGGGAGGATGAGATCTTTGCAAAGTACAATGGGTGTCAAGATCTTAACCAACAAACCTTAAAATGTTCAAAATGATGTTGGTTGACTGTTTTGATGTTGATTTACAGTGTATTTACTATTTATTTTACTTTTTCATTACTTTACTTTATCATTACTTTAAAACATATCATATGGTATTACCCATCATTATAATTATCGTCAATCCAAATGCAGCTGTTGTAAGCAATTCTTTAATCCTACTCAAATGTCAATTTAAAACAAACATTGTCTTCCATTTTATTGGTAAGGAACGACAAGAAACCAAAATCTGAAATACATGAAGCCTTGCTGATATTTCAGCAGTGATGTTGACCTACTTTAAGCACAGCACATAAGTTTAATTCCTTAAATTTTAGATGTGCTGCTATGTTCGAGAACGTTTCTTTCAATAATAAAAGAGAGGTGACTCTAGAGAAAGACTCCTGAGGGAAAAACAAAAACATTGACTAATCCTACACTTTTGTCTTGTGTGTTTATAGTATGTATTTGTTTTGTGCGTTTTATCACTGCAAAGTGTCTTCCTTTTTAGTTTTTTTATTATAAAGGTGTATCTGGATCCCTCCTTATGTCTATACCCACATTCCCATCCCGGGTCATGAAATGTCTAAGAGATAGAAAGGGGTCCCCTCAAAATTGGGACTTTGGTTGGAATGTGGGGATGTTCGTATTTTTCTATGGCATAAACTGTATTGACGCTTGTATGTTTGCAATATATACAAAAGTTTTATTAAGGACCCGTAGTCCCTATAAGCGCAAGCAGAAAAAACAAACAAATATGTAAAATGTGTCACAGACAAAAAGCATACAACTTCAAGAAAAGTTCTGCTAATAACAATTATGTAATAAAAATCGGACATGCATAAGAATATATGTGTGCTCTGATGGTTATAGCGACATGTTTCGCCCCTTTTAGGGGCTTTTTCAAGCTGCACACGTTGTCCTTGTTTAAAATCTGTAGGTTTAGAGAGATTTGCGTCAAAACCCACATAGTACCATAGACTTTTTTTATGTTGTAGGCCTGTAACTTCCCAAAATATGTCCACACAAGCGTCTAATATACATCCTGCATATAAAAATTTTAGAAACAAACAATTATGTAAAAAAAAGGACATTTAAAAAAAAATACACAAAAGGTTTTATTTGATAAAATCTCTAAAATACTTATTTTGTATGAAAGATTTCAAAACAGCATATGCTTATATTTGTTTATTGTTTATAATAAAACATGTTTATACAATTGGAAATGTGTTTGGTGTGTTTGCTGTCTGCCCATGGTGTGATGGACCTGATGACATCACACCAGGGGAGAGAGGGTTAACTTTAAATGGGGCACATCTGGGGAATCACACTGAAAACAGTTGTCTCCATAGAAAACTGTTTTCATGCAATTTACTTTCAAATCTCCCGCTGCCCAATGTGACATCATCAGAGGTCAATAAGTTATATTAAGAACAGCACATATATGATCACAAGATTACAAGAAGGTGTTCAAACAGATACATATTTACAAAGGTGGTACAGAACATCCAAATACATATAATTCCATATGCACATATAAAGTATATACTATAGTACTTTTCTGACGTGTTTCGCGGATAAACCGTTTCTTCAGGGGTTTGCTTTGAAACCTGTCCAACCTAAAATAACATGATCAAAACATATTTTATGTATGATTACATGTTGCATGGAGAACCTTGAAGAATACTATATTTTTGTCTTATGAGGTAAGAAGAGATTTATAAAGGGTCACATCAAAACCTTCTTCTCAAATATGCAGTTTAGTAATAATATATAAAATATTTATGACCCTAGCGGTATTTTGGAGGTTTCTAGAGAAATAACCCTGCCAACATCCAGAGACCGCCAATTGCTTTATGGGACTTTTGAGCCACCCACTACAGCAAAACTTCCATTACCATGAAATAAATTAAATTTTTATTGATACAGAAAACTCATTTCATGAAATTATACATTTATAGCAATTATAATCAAAATAATTTGTGGCCAGACAGAATGCAATCTGTTACAAGTTTTTTCTGTAGTCAGTAATTGTCTGACGCGTTGCGCCCAGAAAAATAGACTTCCTCAGGGACAGACTAGCTGAAATTTATAGCATATGTGTCAAGCAACAGTTATTATTTTCCCAATTATACAGAAAGTTTTGTATTACATCAAAACTTATATAAACTATAGATATTTTATACATTACATAAGAAGCCCTCTGGTTCATAATGTCTGATGTATCTCTCCATAAATGTGATTCTGATGATTATGATAATATATGAACTACAATTTATTGCAATACATCAACATCAATACAATGCTGCATCTATATAGAGATTACTTATAATGCAGCCTGTGTTTGTACAGGCTATATGGAAGAATTACATAGTTGCATTATAGGTAATCTTTATAAAGAAGTTTTGCTTTATTGAGGGCCCAAAAGTCCCATTTCTCTGGATGTTGGCAGGGTTATTTCCCTAGAAACCTTCGAAATACTGCTAGGGTCATAAATGTTTGATATATTAACGGGAACTGGCCAGGACATAATACACCACAGGGTAACTTCCATTAGTTGGGTATATGTTTAGTAATAATATGCAACTGTAACTTCAAATTTTCAAATGTTAGAAAAAAATATGCAAATGCAGTTTTCACAAGCTAAATGTAGGTTAATGAAGAACAAAGAGCAATAACACAAAAATCTAAATACAAATTTTATCATAGCCACCAACTTACTGAATTGGCTTCTAAATTGTGAGTAACTCTGATCATCCTTTGTTTTAAAGAAGCAAACACTGTATGTCCTTGCTTTCTGTGATGTATTTCATCATACCTTTGACAAAAGGAACGCAGGCTAAGGAGCAATCTTTATGGTTTATTTGGCAGTAGCATGTGTCCTTTCAAATAAATGACATTGGAAATCAATAAGGCCAGCTGAGCATTTTCAGGTTCTAAAACAGAAACATGTACTATACAATTCACAGTCATTCTAGATAGATCTGTTCAACATGCAAAATCTAATTAGCCAATCACAGGACAAACAATTTATATGTTTTGGCATGCAGACCCTGGTAGGAGTGGCTGCTGAAGTTCAAATGATCACAATTTTGAAAAATAAATATTTTACATTTTGTATTTTATTCATTTTACTTGTGAGAAAACCAGACAGCCAAAGAATATAAGGGGGAAAACAGGAAAGTGGTAAGAATTACATTATCAAGTACAACCATCAAGAAACACATTATTACATGTATCAAAAAACAATTCTTCCTTTAGCCTAGTGGTATTCCCAAGTGTTGTTAGGGGTATTACCAGTATCAGCAACCCTGAGCCACAGAATTGCTTACCCGCTGGAGCCATGCCTGGGCCATGCTGCAGTGTGGGCATGTTACTGGATTCACCATGTCAGTGAACTTTGCATTGCTTCAAAAATAAATAGGGTAAATGGGATGAGAGGCAAGAAGTTCCTGAGTTGGAGTACGCTTCAAAAATCCATTGGTGGGTTTAGTAGCTTACAGATCTCTACCTGTAAAGGCCAATTCACAGTATCTAAAATACCTCTATCACCAAAAGACTAAATACTTAGAAGTTAACCCCTGAGGAAATGCTGTGTTTTCCAAAATTGTTCAGCTTTTTTTACCAACTTTGTCTATTGTGATATGGGAGCAAAAAGTAGCTGTAATGTGTTTTTTGATTAATAGATGAAAATGCATGAAAGATAAAACAAACAATAGTGATATATACTATGATGGTATGATCTGTAATGCTTTTAACAAACCATTGGGGATTTCTTTTTATGTGCCTCTGCCAACAATACTTTTAATGGCATTATGGAATTATATAACTCTCACTGAAAGAAAAAATTAGCTAAAACTATGCGGAATATGAGTGATGAGTTTCTATCAGTACAAACTAAGCTTTTGCATTGTTCTGCATATATATATACAGTAGTATGACTATTATAATTCTTATGACCTAAGTTAGAAATACATTAAATCAGCCTTTAAGTATGCAACACCAATATACTTATAATTAACACCCAATAGTACTGCAATCTGAAGCCTACAAGAACTATAATGATCATTTTTTGCAATTTGTAATGCAGCCAGTAGGTGTAGATTACTGATCAAAACATAACATTGTAGTAGCTCCAGTGGGATTTATTTCTTTAATAAATAAACAACCTGTCTAACGCTACAGAGAAGGACAAACTGAATCCAATACATATCGCAAAGGACATAAATAATATGTTTTTTTTTCTCTCTTCTCAATAAGATGTATTATAAAGTTTGAGATTTGTAAATCAGTTTCCTCACATGGGAGATGCCATTAAAATATTTGGAAGTCTGTATACAAATTTCATAAACTTCAATAAACTTTCTATAGTTCTCAGTGGAAGGCTGGTTCATTAACATAATCACAATATATCACAAAACCTCAATTTGTCTCGTAAATTCAAACTAAGCATTTATTAAGCTACCTCTATTTACTGCCTTACAGAGACAGAATACAAATGAGTACATATGAAAAATATTTGCTTTGTGGAAGGGTACCCATATTAGCTTTATTGGTGTGTATTGGATGTATGAAAGTGCAACACTCCCTTATTAAAATAGTGATTTAAAAAGAAAAAAATTGCGGTGGGAGTTGTCTGTTGATGATCACTACTCTATTAGCTGAAAATACTTGTATATACATTTGCACTCAACTATTCATTTAATAAAGATCATCTTTGGGTGTACCACTTCTTAAAGGGCAGGAGTTGGGTAATGGAGAATTTTCATCCATTAATAGAAGCTTTAGTGGTGCCAATTTTTTTTGCTTAACCCTGGCATTCCTGACGGCAACATCTCGTCCAGCACTGTCCTGTTAGTTCTATGGAGAAAACTATTTTCAGTGAGTTTCCCCAGATGGATCCCTTTGAAGTTAACCCTCTCTGCCCTGGTGTGATGTCAAAAAGGGAAGTGTTCTAGATACAGTGATAACTGTATCCAATACAATTCAAAGTAAAACAAATTTCCAATTAAACTACAACTTTATTATAAACAAAATACAAATATACAGTAAATACATACGGTTTTGAAATCGTATTTTAGAGATTTTATCATTCAAATTATACCTTTTATTATTTTTTAAAATTTTTGTTGCTACAAAAATACATGTGTGTTTCGTTCAATTTCAAATAACCATTAATTATAATGTTCTGGACTATATATTCTGGATGTCCTCATATAGCCCCTATGTACATAACCAGGACCAACCAAATATTAATTGAGAATTTCCAGGCCTACAGCCTAACAGAAAATTTTTTTATTACAGTCCATGGGGTACAGAAAAAAGGCCATTTTTTGGTACGAGGAAAAACTCTGGATCTCAACAAGAGCACTAGGAGAGGTAACAACTTTTCCTCAATAAAATAACTAAAACATAATCAAAAATTATGCTACAAATTATTATCGGACTATAAACGAAGCACAAACAACCGGCCCAGTTTTTAGGGCGGAAAGAACCAGAAAAAAAAGATTATTTAATAATTAACCTTTTCCAGACATCACACAATATTTGGATTCAATGCAATGTAATTCATGACTGCCATATCTCAACATTCAACGGCAGACACATGTGTCAAACTAAAAAAGCAGCAGTCACAAGCGACACTCTCAGATCATCAATGACTTATGCGACTGTCGATATTACTCCCACTACTGATCAGCTGTTACTGTGTCGGTGGTGAAGCTGCAGAGATATGACTGCAGTTCCCACAACCAGAGAGGGAAAGATGGCAGTTTCATCAACTCTCATCCCCCTTCCTCTCATCCATGCCTAGGGCCAGCAGCGCTCGCTGGCCATTACACATTTCAGATGGAGAAAGGAGACAAAGCGAAAGAAAGAGTGGAAGCTATAGGAAAAAAAAATAGAAGGAAGGAAACCAAAAACGGGAAATCAAGGGGGCAGAAGGGAGGTGGGATGGAAACGGAGGGGGAAAAGGGGGGGGGAGGGGGAGGCCAAGGGAAGGAAGGCCGCGACCCGGAGCCCACGAGCATCTCTCAACTGACAGATTCCCGTTCCAGCTCCTGGCTAATACTCCGTTGCCGTAACTTGCTTGGTTACTATAATGATCCTTAAAAATCGCGCTTTCACTTCCCCACAAAATTTAATGGGGAAACGTTGAGGTGGATGCTTAACCCCTTTATCTTTTTCTATTGTTATTGGGGATGAGCAGCACAACTTTGGGTTATATGATGCTAGACCTCTTTTACAGGTCATCTTATCATAGTCAGCATCAGAGGTGAACAATCATATATAGAAAATCACATCCATACTAACTTATTATAAGAGAGAGGAATCCACCACTTACAGACCTTACTAGGATAGGCCACCATCCGCAAAATATTTAAAATCTGCAAGACAGGGGGGGGGGGTTTGGAAGGGGCGGTTGTTTTATCAACCCACGGTTCCTGCCAATTAATTCCTCTATTGCACCCAGGTCAAAGACGGCGGGGAACTTTACATGTGGCCTGACCAAGCCCTTAGAATTCACCTCGGTTGAGGATTTAGTATGAAGACTATAGATATATAACTAAGAGTAGATGGTAGTAATATTAGAGGTTATAAGTTAGGCAGTTTAGACAGCATGTCAGCGAGTCTTATGACAAAACAAATTGTTGTAAATGTCCGAACTGTCTTTTAGAAGTTTTATAACAGTCTTAGTATTAGTTCACATCTGGACAGTCTCCTTAGCTGTTTGGATGTTTGCCGAATCCCTATGGCGAACCTCGGTTGATTAGATATCCATGAAGATATATAGCAGATCCCAAACCGATCGACGCGCGATTCAGCATAGATCTTCCCTCAGGAGGGTGGTTAGATCAGTTTAGTAAGGTTAAGTTAGGTTCATAAGATTAGAGGCGTGTCCCGAGGAAACCCTTGGAACACTACCCTCTTTCCTTTGGCAAAATTCTTTCCTGACACCGAATCAGGTTACTTTAATATCTACTTTGAATTTTCTAGATCCTATAAACGTATGTCCCCACCACCTCGTTGCTGCCGTGACACCTTTTTTCCTCCTCCTCCAATGTTAATCCTGTTCTCTCTCCACGGGGCACAAAAAAACCCTCTGCTAATACATTTATGAACCTAAGTTAACTATACTAAACTGATCTAACCACAACCTCTGAGGACATATATCTGAACGCGCGTCGAGGTTGTGGGATCTTCTATATATCTTCATGATATTCGTATCAAAACAAGAAGGAAAAAGGAAAAAAGAGAAAAGAGAAAAAAAAGAGGGGAAAGTGAGAGAAAGGGGAGTAGGAGGGAAAAAAGAAAAAAAAAGAAAACAAAGAGGACACGAGTTCGCCATAAGTGGATCGTCAACATCCAAACATCCTAAGATACTGTCCCAAAGATTGAAGCTAATACAGACCATTTATAGCATTCTCAAATGACAGTTGTCGGACATTTACAACAATTTGTGTCATTAAGACTCAGCTGACATGAACTTTTGTCTAAACTTCCCTAACTAACCTCTAATTTTACTCCATCTACTCTTAGTTATATATCTCATAGTCTCATACTAATCCTCAATCCGAGGTTTAATCTAGGGCTAGGTCAGGCACATGTAAAGTCCCCCGCGTCTTTGCCCTGGGGCAACAGAGAATAAATTGGAGGAACCATGGGTCCTGATTCACCCCACAGCCCCATCCCAACCCCCCCCCCCCCCTTCCTGCAAAAAATACCATAACTAACTTATGAGTCATGTGAAAAGGTTACCCAAACTTGAATTAGAGTTAAAGTCATTGAACAAGCCAGACAAGCAGGATTGGAAACATTCGAGGGAGGGGTAGGCTCTCATGGATCCAATCATCTCATAACTCTCTAATGGGATCGGGCTAAAATTTACCGTCCTGTCAGATAACTGTGCGAGCCGACAGGACAGCTGATTTCAGCCCAATCCTCGTCAGTTGCAGCCTCCAATTCCTGCACGACCCGATCCCTAAGGGATGCGGGATCGGCGGTCGGATCCTGCAGGAATTGGAACGTGTATGCCCAGCTTTAGTCTTTTGTAAAACCCCTATACCCTAAAAAATTGTATTCATATATAGACTGTCTGTACTCTGTATTCTGTGTTTGATTATTGTGTTTCACCATGAATTATAATAATGTTTTGATGCGGAAGAGATTTGCACACCCTTTCTTGGATCATAGAGCTTTTTCTTTCCTGACTTGTTTGATATTTGGGTGATATGTTCTCTCATATACACTCTGCAATGCAGTCAAATGACAATTAACTATAGTTTGATAAACTAATACACTTAGTACTTGTACATTCTCTTGAATGCTATTGTACTTTTAGCTGATCAGCATGCAGTGTAAGCAGTTCAGATTGTGTTCAGAGATTGCTATGTTAGTAGATATGGGATTTTGATGACACTTATTAATAATTTTTTAAATAATAAATGCACAAAGCAGATATTAAGTGTTCTCTATGACATCTCAGTCTTCCTGAATAGATTAGTATCACACATGGCAACAAGTCTTTTAACATACTTATACTATATTGCTGTGCAGTAAGATGTTATTATTATTCAAATTTCGTAAGACCAACATTAAGTGATATGGGAAAAATCTAGCTATATTGCTATACCAATCAAGTGAAGTGATTATTGTTAGTGATTCCATCATCAGCTTACATATTAGTCTCCATGCATTTTATTTTAAAACTGGTACTTATTATTATTAAAACAGCTGTAGATTATTCATGCAATAAAATGAAAAGCAAAGTATGATCTCATATACTTGGCTAAGAATTTCTCCAGCAACAGATTCTCAAAATGGAAAGCTATAAAATAAAAATTATATATTTGCAATTCATACATTTCCTACATAATAAGAAATATAAAAATGGGTGTAGCTGATTCAGACTTTAGCCTTGGTGCCCTCACTTGAATAGTAGTACCAAGAAACAAGGTAAAGCAATCAGTGAAATGGTAACATTATGTAGGTAACCATGACTAGATTTGCCTTCTTGTATGGCTTAAAGGGTTGTTAAAGATATTGGAACTCTATAGAGTACAATACTGTATCTAGCACATCCCCAGATTACTACTTTGTGGGTCAATGTGCTGTAAATAACTTATTTATATGAGTTTTCAATAAACAAAGCTTCTGCAATGCAGAAGTAATAAAAGTAATGACTGAGGCAGTCAAACATAAACAAAACTCTAAAAACACCTTGTGGTGGTGGTGCCTTTGTTAAATGACTTATATTATATATTCAGACCCCCTTAAATGTTTCACTCTTTGTTATATTGCAGCCATTTGCTAAAATCTTTAAAAGTTCTTTTTTTCCCCTCATGAATGTACACACAGCATCCCATACTGAGAAACACAGAATTGTAGACATTTTTGCAGATTTATTAAAAAAGATAAGCTGAAAAATCACATGGTCCTAAGTATTCAGACCCTTTAGTATTTAGTAGACGCACCCTTTTGATCTAATACAGCCATGAGTCTTTTTGAGAAAGAAGTTTTTCACACCTGGATTTGGGGATCCTCTGCCATTCCTCCTTGCAGATCCTCTCCAGCTCTGTCAGTT
>CM070033.1:84107262-84127873 GCA_036250615.1 Ptychadena robeensis | reverse complement strand
GTTCCTTTGACCTCATGATTCTCATTTGCCTGACATTCACTGTGAGCTGTAAGGTCTTATATAGACAGATGTGTGGCTTTCCTAATCAAATCCAAACAGTATAATCAAACACAGCTGGACTCAAATGAAGGTGCAGAACCATCTCAAGGATGATCTGAAGAAATGGACCGCACCTGAGTTAAATATATGAGTGTCAAAGCAGAGGGTCTGAATACTTAGAACCATGTGATATTTCAGTTTTTTTTATTTTTTTATAAATCTGCAAAAATGTCTACAACTTAAAAGATTTGAGCAAATGGCTGCAATATAACAAAGAGTGAAAAATTTTAGAGGGTCTGAATACTTTCTGTACCCACTATATTTATATATATATATATATTTACACACACTTATACATAATGGTGGTTGCTGATGTTCAGGATGCAGGGTGCTGACAAAGATAAAAGATAACAGGATGTCTAGAAGAACAGATAACTAATTGGTCTACACCAAAACAAGGGCCTTGGAAGACCTAGAATCAGGTACTAGGAAAGAGGATGAAGTAGCTAATGTTGTATGTCAACCACTGATTCATGGGTAAGTGCTGTTGATGCAGAAGTCAATGGTTTCATGTAGACAACTTGAATGCCTAATCCATTCTTTTTGTACTGGAATAATAATTCCAGTAAAGAGACGGTCAGCATAGGAAAGCTGCCTTACAGACACATGGTCTGAGAGACATGGCTTACCATAGCATTGGTCTCAGTGAAAGACAATATATTTGTTCATGGTGAAGTCAAAAGTCTTATACATCTTTGAAAAGGAATATTTTTCAACTTACAATACCTCTACAATAAGATGATCCCTGATGCTGTATTTCTCGTGTAGCTGACAAAAAGCATTTAGAACAAGAAATCATGACATTGTAAAACACAAGTACAGCTTTTGATACATTTTATGCATCAAATGACCATCTGAGCATGGAAAATATGGGTTTGAGACATACCTTTTACCAAAATGAAATTAAATTTATTGTGCCTTCAGTGCACCCTAATCTCATCAGATTTAGTCAACCACCTTCTACTAAATGTTCCTTGTATTTCCATAGAAGGGGAAAATGAAGAGTTGACTACATGAATACAGTTGTTTTGGTGTTGATAGTAGACTAGGAAGGAAGGGGCAGTTCATAATATCACTTTAAAAATGTTTAGATGATTGTGTGTGTGTGTGTTCTTAGTGTATTGTAATTTTTTTAACAACTACCCAATAAAAGGTTGTCATCTCTGTGAGATGATGCATCCCCATTAAATAGTAGGACATTTGTATGTTTGCTATAACATACAATTGATGCATCCAAATGAGTTTCCATGACACACAGATATTTATGTTCTTCTCTTCCTAAATTCTTCATATGAGCTATTAAATCTGTTGCTGGAAAGAGGTCACGCACAGGTTTTTTCGCAATATACCTATTTACCGAAGGATATTGATGTTTTGTTTTCATTAACTTCCTGGCAATTCCCAATGTACTTACATAAACTGGCTGTTGGCATTACAAGGTGAAATGATTTGTTAATTCATTTTTCTTATTGCTATACTTGTGTTCTCATGCACAGTGGACTGCATTGAATATGTTGTATTAAAAGGGTTCAGGGCTAGAAAGGTTTATTTTTCCACTACATAAAGTATCAGAATAGGTATATAATTCTTTTCATTGGCAGAACTATTATGGTAATCAGACACCATGGAGCATTTAAAGTACTTTGCTTTCTAAAAGTCACTTGTGTAATACAATTGAAACATGCTGATGTGTAATGGTACACAAATACACCACTTATAATTAAGTCTCAGGAATTCCATTAGATATTTAAATGCCCAACATTTAAAAAAATATTTTAGAGTCTATTAGCTTAATTAATCTTCCACCTCAGCGCTGAATGTATTTATTGCACACAAGTATGTAATCTGTCCTATGATGACATTTCCCAAAATGTATGTATAGATGTATAATGAGGTTATCTAGCAACTTGTGAGACAGATGTTTTACTTGTGTAACTTGAAATTTTTTTGAAACTTTCAGGTTTTGCCAGTACTGTAAATGTTTTTAGTGTATGTGATAATTTTCAAGCATCCTTTTTTCTAAATCCCTACACATGCCAACATTTTAGGTTGGCTTGGAATTAAGTGATACGGACTGAATTTCTTAATATTTCATTTATCTTTGTAAGTGCAAACCAAAGGTCAAACAATAGAAAAAATGTTTATGGGTAAAGCTGGCCTATTATATTCCAGGTCACGTGCAGAAGACTAAATCACTAAAGATCTCTGCATTATGTAATAGAGGTTAAGGTTAAGAGTTGAGCCTTTTAAAATGTATGTGCATCTGAAGTACGGATCCACCCTAACCTACAACTAAAAATATAGAATACAACTTATTATACAAAGCAGTTACTTATAAGGAGTGTCACTCTCTTATAATTCATGCGAAATAATGAATTAGTATAGACAAAAAAAATAAATTAATAATATGAATTAGAAAGTCTTGCACTCACAAAGGGGACTTAGCTTAGCTCCTTCTAGTCCAGGTACATCATAAACATCCATTATAGCAGTGGTTCCCAAACTTTCCTTGCAGGGCCCCTCTTTTCTATTATGGGACATTATCGAGCCCCCCTTGGAATACCTTCGCGCCCCCCAGATTGAGAACCACTGCATTAGAGATTAGAATGGTTAAGGAACTTACAAGCTCATTCCTCCTACAGTTTTAAGTGCCTTCCTGCTATTGTATCCTATCTTACTTGTATTCCAAGCCTGCATAGCAATCAGACAATTCTGCTCACAATATCAATAGTAGACAATACTTATGGTCTGAGTTTGCGGCTATATTTGCAGAAAACGAATGTAACAATATTCACCAATGTGTACAAATATATAAAATATAGAATCACAAGAACCTAAGAAATCAAAACAACAATCATAACTTCCCGTTTTAATCTTTCCTAAGAAATTTAGGAAACAGTGATTCCAGCAAAACGTACCGTCTTGTGCATGTAGGTTGCCTAAGCAGACTTCTACTGCTCTTACATTCATAGCCTTGGTCTATTTAAAATCACATCTAAACCAACACTAAAAACCAAACCACAAAATTCTGATATGTCATATGTTTATATTATTATTAATATATTATCTCCTAAACCGAATGCCTTCTAATAATGACATGTAAGATGCTTTTGTTTTACATGCTAGTGTCAACAATAATGCATATCAGATGTATATTTAAGTCCATCTTATAATTTTATATTCCATATTCCATCTATAATTTTATTTTAAAAAATCAATTAAATTGCTATTGCAGGATCACTGTGGAATAATATGGAAAGCAAATGCTAAAATCTGTAGGACAGAGTAGTTTCATTATGTTCCTTCTATCCTGAAAACACAAAGTATAGAACTATAAGTATGTGAAGTTTGAGAATAATCTTTTGATAGCCCGCTGTGAGACTGTACCTTTGATAGCATTTCTGTGACTTCATTGCATTGCTTTTGTAATGGCATATTTTTCATAGAAGCCCTTTCTGAAAGGCATTATGTTCCAAAATTCGGATTCAGCATTATATCTGTAAAGCAGAGGAAGACAATGCTTGATACTCAATCACAAAAGGTTAACTTCAACAATGTCATCCCTACAAGACAATTCACCATCAGCAGAAGGTGGTATTATTGCTAATTGGAAGCATTTAAAAAAAACAGAAACTAGCAAACCATGTTAAGTCAAACCTAGTGCTTAGATGCATAATGTGTCAAATTTGCCAATAATTGTTGACAATAGTGGCAATGGATTTTGTAGATTTCTGAATGGACCACTGTTGTCCATTCATGGGACTACATTTCCCAAAAACACTTGCGGCAATTAGGTTCTGAGCATGTGTATGACAATGTGCAGATCATGGAGGATAATTGGCAAGGGAGCACACATCCTTTTCAGGCTACCTTGGGAGCTCCATAGTGCTTAGATGCATAATGTGTCAAAGTTGCCGATATTTGAGGATTTGGCGCATTCATTTTAAGGCCACTATGGGAAAAACCATGGAGTATATGAGTATTATTGTGTTGTGGGTGAGTATGATTTAGGAGGGTATTTGTGTGTTTATTAATAACTTCATAGAAAAAATGGTTTAATACGCCTGTAAAGCATGTTACAATAATGTTTCATTTTCCGTCCCTCACATTAGTATTTGTAACATAGATAAAACATGATTTAAATCTTATCCTACAATCCACATAGTAAAACTGCCTGAATTATTACTTACTAGATTATTGCTTAGAAGATGCACAACATTACTGGCTAAAGTGATCATCAAAATAAATCTCATTGATTTTTCTACATGGCTACACCAATGCACATAGCTTCTAGCTAAGACATCTGATTTACATTTTGTTCAGATCATTCAGAAATACATGCCATTAGCAGTAGTAGAATAGTAATGACCACTTACTGCATCCATTGCTCTTTGTGTTACAGAAAATGTGTATTTATGATTTTTACCTTGCCATGTCATATGTATTGGCACAGATAAAAACATAGTAGCACCAATTACATAAATCTATCAAAATCATGTATAATGAGTTCCTGGCACCACTCACATCTGGTAACTTAAATATTTAGGCGGGCATTTTAGTTATATTCCTCATATAGCTACATATGTATGGCAATGCCATTATTGTTCATAAGTTTGCATCATTTCACTGAAATATATTGTGTTCCTATTCATATAAAGTACCAGTGTCTGTGAAGTATTTTTGAGCTTTAGTGCTACCAAAACACATCTAAGCTGTCAAGGTCTGGACTGTCTAAAGATGTAGTAAAACACCTGTGCACACAATCACAACCAATACCAGAAGTCCATTCAACAGTCATTGTTGAGGTAGTCCAAAAAAAGGCAAAAGGTCATACACGCGAATCACTGGTACACGCGAAGTGTGGTACAAAAGGACAAGGCAAGAGACGTGCTCAAACAATCCAGGGTCAGAGCAAGGAGAGTCCAGGCAATCATTCTGTGTCACTGTTGGTGGTAAGGACACATGCAGACTGGCAGGTTAGTCATTTAACAGGTAGCACTGAAGTGCAACCAAGCACACTGCTATACAGAGGCCATAATGGGCAATGATGTGCAGGGCAGAGTCCCATTAAATGGGGAGCCTGCCCAATCACATCAGGCCACCTAGTGCTCTGGGATTGGTGTACGATTAGCTAGTGAATATGCTGCAGCTGGTTGGGGCTGTAGGAATTCACTCTAAAACACTTCCACCTGGGCTTGCTGTGCAAAAAACGTCCATAGGGCTTGAGGGGATGCAGCCCTGGTCAAACACTGAGTCAGCCAGAACTGCACCCACCACCAGGGGGCAGCGAGACATGCCTGCAATGTGCAGAGCAGGATGGCAGGGACCCTGGGTGGTGTTTATCGCCAGCTGGGCTAGTACCTTACAGATGTATTCTTAATTGCTTCTTGTCCAGGATGTGACAAGATTGGTACACTTGCGAAACAAGCTGTGACGTGTTGTGTGTTTTGACTTTTCTCCCAGGGCCAGCAATCTGTGCCTTAATAGCTCTCTCATGGGATTAGACCAGATAGGAACCTACCTCCCTTTCCCAATATGAATCACTACAACTTGAATTCCCATTAATCTGTTGTTGGTTCATAGTTGTCCATCATCTGAATATTTTTAATAAGTACTAACCAAAACAAGACTAACATAGTACTAACTAAAAGAGACTATTCACTTGGTGGATCTTATTTACTTTACTTTTGAGTGGTATCAATACTGAGACTGATCATTGCAGATTGCTTGTTTAGTAATATAAACAAACTTTATTGACCTAAATTAGTTATATTGTATGGACACAAAAATTCACCTTAGTTATTAAAGTACTACCTTGAATAGAAATACAGGCATTGCTACTCCCTCTATCCTAACCTCCATGTTTTTAAGTTGTAGATAATACTTTCTGTTTTTATTGCACCATAAGACCTACTTTTCCTACATTTTCTACACCTAAATAAATTAACCCCCATGGCAAAATTCAATATCAATATTGACATCATAAGGTTTGTATTTTGTTTCAAAATGATACACAGGAATCCTTGGAAAAGGTCCCCCAGTGATTTTCTTTTTAGGCAATGTCAAGCAATGTCACATGAAGGTCAATGTGTTCCTGAACAAGTAAGAAGTAATAAAAGCAAAGGCTGGGTTCATGTGTGATTTTTTCAATTTGTGTAAAGATGCATAGTAATAATGTATGGCACATATGATTTTCCACATTAAACTTAAAAAAAATGAAGTATGGTGCTTTTGATTATCGCATTTTGTTCTTTATTAGACCTTAACAACTTATTTTTACTTATTGTTAGGTTTGTCTAAGTCACTTGGGCTTATTGAAGGCTATGGTGGCCGAGGAAAAGGTGGGGTTCCCGCTACACTTACACCCGAAGAAGAAGAAAAAGCCAAAGGACCACATGAAAAATATGGCTATAACTCTTACCTTAGTGAAAAAATATCACTGGACAGAGCTATACCTGACTACAGACCAACTAAGTAAGTGACATTGACACCAAATTAAAAATGTTGGATAAAAAAAGAAATTCTGTTTCATAGCTGTCTGTTAGCAGGTTGGCTTTTCAAAGGAAATTTTTGTACAACTTTCAGCAATGCTTAGACAGGTCTAATGGCAGCACAGATTTATATATCCTGATCGGCCATAAATTCTACATTGCTTTTAGTCCTAACTGACTTCAGCTCAATGACCTTGCATTACTAAAACTACAGCTAGCATTGCCTGCTTTACTACAGTGTTCCACCTATCTCACACTGATATCTTTATATTTATGTTATCATTAGCATAACAATTGTGCCTATATTTAGTGTATGTAAAGTTCTAGGTGTGCACCTGTGTACCTGTACTCATAGGAACTGTGCTCCTAGCAGTTGCTCCAGCAAGAGTTTATAACACCTAGTGATGATGTTACAGTGAGTACTAAAAACTTGCTACACAAAAAAGCAAAAAAAAGCATAAGGATTCTGGGGCAAATTTGGATTGGATTTGAATTATTCCTTTTTTATGCAAATATATTTAGATTTTTATTTTAAATAATAAGCTAACAAGACTAGCAATATAAAGGGAACAGTTACTGTGTATTAACTTTTCTGTTTCTATGTCCCCATGCACACATTTAGTTAAAGAGTTATCTAAAAAAATATATATATATATACATACAGTATATATATATATATATATATATATATATATATATATATATATACAGTACGCTCTGTCTTGTTGACTTGTAAGTCAACAAGTTTGTCTTTCAGGTCTTATGAACAAATGCAAATTCCCATGCTACCTTTCAATAGGTGAGGAATAAAGTAGAAGCATTAACCATGCCAGCATGATGCCCCAGGTTGCCTGCTGGTTACCTAGCTTTTTTCTATTATACACTTCAAAATGAATAAATGCTCACAATGATCTTCACAGTGTTATTATTGTTCCTTTTTTGGAATTCACAAGTTGCTGACTCTTGCCTTACTGGAACTTATGTTCTTTCTGTACTTTCAGAAAGCAAAATGTTTTTTACTGATAAACTGTATGTTCACCTTTTCTTACCCAACTATTTACTAGACCAATCACACAGTTGCCACAACATACGCAGATGCTTTTACCTTGTGGGGGAATAATGTTATCTTTAATTGCAGTAGACATAAAGGAGGTTTGCAATAACATCAGCTTTGTTTGAGCCTGATCTTTCTCTATTCAAGGTGAAAGCTTGAGCTAAATGTGATTGTGAATAGAAGAGATACTGACAAGAGAATTCAACTTCTTATCAGGAAAATCTACAAAAGGACTCAGCCTACACATTGCAGCAAATAACCTTAGATTTTTAAACTAGAAAATGTATCTGAAGAGGTACAAAAAAATGCACCCTGATGACCACAGGAAAACTCCAGGGTCATCACATTTCAGTGGGACTTTAAAGGCTAAAGCCTGCCATACACGCACTGAGCAGCGGCCGATTTTGCCACCGACCGATGGGCTTGCGCGCTCGCGGCCGTCGCTTGGCGGCAAAATCGGCCGCAGCACGGGGGTGCCCATCTGTTGCCCCACAGTTTGGCCGGCCAGAAAATGGACATGTCCGATATTCTCTGGCCGATGTCGGCCAATAACTTCAATGAACACCGGCATCTTCATTGATGCTGTCAGCTCTGGAAAGCAGCGTGATGACGTCATCTCTCCTGCTTTGTCGGCCCCCACTCGGTACGTGTGTGGGGGCCTTAAAGAGTATGTGCATGGTAAAACAAAAAGTATTTATTAATGGACCAAATAAATTATCTTTTGGTCCATATTTTATACAATGTAATTAAATTCAGCAGTAATAAGGCAAATAAACATTACAAATAAGTATTAGTGCTTATCTCGACACCTTTAATGATATTTACTCGCTTCTTGAGGAGAAAGAATGCACAAATAGTCGTGAGTATTGGGGATATGAACACAAAATATACAATTCATTATTAGTATGTAACAGTTAAAAAAAGTATATTAGGATATCACTGGGGGAAAAAGGGCCGGTGAGCACAGTAAGGGCGAAAATCTTGTATATGTACTGTATCTGTGAATTGAAGTAAGCCATAAATAGGGTCTGATTGTAATGCTGCAAAATCGTGTGTAATCGTGAGTGCCCCATGTACCTAAGAACAGGTTGTGAAAAACAAAGAAAAAAGAAAAAGTAAGAGGATAATGATGTGAATGGGTAGTGTCTGATTGCGTGAGAAAAGTCACAGTGTGTGAGAATATGTGGGCATGACTATACATGTGAGGGGTGACAGTATGTGAATATGATGAATAGTGAGGTGTTAATGTGAGTGTTACAATGCCTGAATAAAAAAGTGATTGTATGTATGAATGAAAAAAGCCCTAGTGAGTGTTGTGAAGTGGTCAGTGTGTGACATGGGGAGGTATAAGTAAAAAGTGGGAGTGACTACCCTTACAGGTAGTCACAAAGCCCCCCTTACAGGCATATTTAGGGGTTGTTGGTAAAAGCCCAGGGGTTTTGCTGTTAGGGGGGGTGGGCAGACATGAATGAAAAATAATAAAGAACAGGTAGCAGGAAGGACAAGTCCCTACGTTCCTGAGCAGGACTGAAGGGGCTATAGAGCCGCATATGGCTCCCTTGCTGCACTTTGCCTCCCCCTGCTCTAGGGTGACTTTGGTAGCCTCAACCATGATGGGGACACTGTGTGGGTACATCTACACCAGTAGTTCGTTTGGCAAGATGGGGGTCTATCAATTTTGGGAATATCCAAATACATCACCTTCCTTCATGTTTTAACTTAATGCACTTTACTCATGGTCACCCCACTTTTTACTTATCCTTACATTTCTAACCATGTCACACACTGACCACTTCACAACACTCACTAGGGATTTTTTGGATACATGTTCATATATACATTAATTTTTTTATACAGGCATTGTAACACTCACATTTACACCTCACTATTCATCACATTTACATACTGTCACCCTTCACATGTACAGTTATGCCCACATATTCTCATCATTAGCGTTCCTCTCCTTTTTCTTTCTTTTTCACAACCTGTTCTTAGGTACACGGGGCACAATTTTTTTTGCAGCAATACACTAATCCCGCAACCATACACTCTTCACCCAGCACTACCTCACAGCTTTCCCTTGATTTCACATCCCAGCAGTAGCACAATTTGGACACATTGTATCTAGCCACCTCTGACACTGGATAGTTTTCCTCACCTTTTCAAATCTATATGTGGCCCCCTACTCTGGGGCATGCATTATATTCCCCTCCCTCCTCTACATTCCTCTCACTGGGGATTCTGCCACTAATTCGCTCCATAGTCTCACTAGCACACATACACTCACATTATAGTATAGGGGATTGAGGGGTTAGAGTACTTCACTGTATTTGTAGTGTTGTTTTTTGTTTTTCTGGTTTTTGTGTATATACATTTTACCACTAGGGCAATTAGATGTACTGATCAGGCTTCTTTTTTCAATGTAAACTATCAGGCCCTATTTGTGGCTTACTTCAATTCAGATACATATACAAGAGTTTCGCCCTAACTGTGCTCTTTGTTCTCCGGACAGCGGGCGCTGGCCTGTGGCAACCCAGGATCCATTCTGCAGCAGAACAGAAGGTAGTGTCCGGGGGTACATTTTTCCCTCCGGTCATATCCTAATATACCTTTTTCCAGTACCAATATACCAGTTACTCACAGCTATTTGTGCATTCTTTCTCCTGAAGAAGCGAGTAAATCTCGCTAAACCCATAGAGATAAGCACATATACAAAGAAAATTTCAAAGGCAAAATATTACTTTAAAAGATTATGAACGGTCCATTTATTATACACACCTTTTCTGTAGGTATTGGTAACATAATTAGGTCTTTCCTTGGGAAGCTGAACTTTTGAAGTGCTTGAGAGACTGGAAGAGCATTAACCTCCTGGGTGTAAGTTTGTTACAAATGCCACTTCATATCCTTCTGAGTTCTGCCTTCTTGCCGAGGAGGTGGCCACCCATGCCATTCACCTGCATGTTAATGCAGGCATTGGCACTATGGGTCCTCACATCCCTGCCATCAATGATAACTCATTGGGATCCTTGACTACTTTTTTAAAGCAATGGTAAATGTGCAGAATACCCAATGGGTTAAGAATTATCAAGCACTACATGGGTGAAATTTGTTAATGGAATTTGAGATCTCTATATTTCTTAGCTTTCCATGAAACGGTTGAATAATGTCATGTTATACTAGGAATGTACAGTTTTTTCTGCTTTCAAACTGTATTTTACATGGGAGGAAGGCATTTGCTACATTTGTTGTGTATGGTCTGCTTTAAATACAAGCATTGTGACTACAGCTATCATTCTCTTTAAGGTATTTTCAAAATGGGTATTTTACCTGTAACTTTACAAAAAAAGTAATATTAGCAATGTAAAAAGATCTACATTTGCTACTAGGTGTGGCTGACACAGCATGATATCCTCATCTTGTTACAGTAACTCAGAGTCAATAAACATTAGAATCTTTTCAGGATTTGAGATTTATAGCTTGATGCTGTAATAAAGTTAGTGATCAATAAAATCCTCTAAGCTCAAGATAGTTATCTCCAACTGGAAAAGGCTGTTGTTTTAGCATATAATTGATCTGTTTTCAAAAAATTGCTGACTCCTCTAATATGTACAAGCATCGCTAAGCTGTTAAATCAGAATTTAGTGTCTTGGCTTATTTTTTAATATACAATCGTACACATTTTATTGCTCCCAGGCACCAACAGGGTGTGAATTTTTTATTGAAAGCTGTTAAGTTTATCTATTAATTTTTGTATTTTCCTGTGACTGAGTTTGTGTTAAATGTTATGCAATTTAAATATTTTATATGCACTAAAAATTTCTCTCATAAATTCTATGTACTAGTTTGGAATTGTGAAACAATCATAGTTGCAGCACAACTAACACAACAGTGGCAACAACATACTTCACCCAAAGGAATGAATGGGACATCAACCCTCATAACAATCACTAGTAAAGAGATCATTGTAAAAGAAAGAAACAATTCCTATGCCAAAATAGGCTACACTACCAAAATAGTACTTGCAACAATAAAAGTATAGAAATTTTATTTTGTATCAAAAGGAATAAAAAAATAGTTTCCAAACTTAAAGTATTAGAGATAATCTTAGCTGCACAAATGGAAAAACATTTACAAATTATCCAAGAAGTCTCATTGATGACATATGTCAATCTAACACAAAAAAGACCAACTCCATTGTATATGCAGTTTTCTACTGCATATACAATAGAGTTGGTCCTTTTGTGTTAGATTACTAATATAGTAACGTGGAGTATGGAGGTCATCAATGAGACTTCTTGGATAATTCCATCTTGGCACCATGGCTCCTTAGGAAAAAGGTTTTAAGGCAAACTAAACCAAATTAATATGGTGTGTTTCCAAAGATGCCTTAGCCACACTACCATTTTTTATGAAGATCAAGGTCTCTCTTCTTTTTAGAAACCAAAGCCTCACTCTATTTATAGTGTGTCTATCTCTTGTGCAGCAGCTTCTCAAACTATCTGCAAGGCAGCCTCGTGATCTTCTAACAATGCTTTCATAGGCCACTTTGCTATTGAACCTGGTTGCTCAAATTTGTCTTAACTTCTCACTGTAATATGTTTGGCATTCTCACCAATTTGCTATATTTATTTTATTATTGATTTCCATTTAAAAGTATAAATATCTGCTTTTTAGTTCAAGTGTTTTTTGGGGTTGAGAAGGTTATCATTGATTAATATTATAAAGGATTTAAATATACGGATATATCAAATGGTTTTTAAGGAAGTAATATGTGGTGTTAGAAATATAGAAGTTGTAGTACTATTACAAAAAGTAATAAAGTCCATTTTAGCTAATATCAGCATGTGCAAAGTTGCACCTTAGATAATGCTGAAATAAAATATATGCATATCTATAGAATCCTGTGCTAAAAAGTATACATGCAATCTTATATCTTTCAGGTGCAAGAAATTAAAATACCCCAAGGAACTTCCTCAAATATCAATTATTTTCATATTTGTCAATGAAGCCCTATCAGTGATTCTACGATCAGTACACAGTGCAGTTAATCACACACCAGTCCATCTCCTAAAGGAAATTATCCTAGTGGATGACAACAGCGATGAAGGTAAGACAGATCTTGAAACATCCGAATGTCAGGAATAAAACCAATAATGTTGAAATGCAAGAGTTTTAAAACATGCTTGAAGTCCACCCGAACCTGAAGCGGAGGCATTCTGAGTTAAAAGTATAGAATATAATATGATGGAAACATCCTGAATGTTCTTTAATAAGTACCTCACACATGACTCTTTTATTCCAAATGTTTGTTAGATTGTTTTCAAGAAACATATCCTCATCAAAAGTTATTTTTTGATTCATGTGCCCTAAATTACAAAGAGAGCACAGCACAAAAAATGAATTCATAAGTTGTGTTTCTCATAACAAATATCACTTACTTTTCCCCTGGTAGTATGAAAACCAGGACAATGGCAAGCCATTGGATTTGCAAACCATCCTAATAACTCATATATGGCATAAATTAAGCTACAGTCAACAAGCCTTGAGCAGTTTACATTTAGAGAAAAACAAAGATTTGACTCAATCTGGCTGATATACTAAAGGGTTTGAGAATGTACACACCATTGCATTTCTGAAGATTCACATAATTTATTCAGTTTGTTTGAAACAGCAAATTCTGTTTTAAATGTACTTGACTCACAAGTTTGTAGGTGTATTGTAATGCCATAAACCAGCATGTAAATCAAAGTCTTACTTCATGTTTGGTTAACACTAAACAAAGAAAAAGATTTAAAAAACTTTGCCTCATATACCAAGCTAAACGATTCAGCAAAGTGATCAGTTTCTACTATTTTAGTTAATTTACTTGCATAAAACAATTTTTTACTGTGTTTTGGTAAGTTAAAGGATGATGAATGAAAATAAATGTCCGCCTAAATTACAAAGAAAGGGCTCTATAATTAGAGGAAACCCTGGTCACATAATTAGAGTCCTCTTTCTTTAACAATAAGGAGAAATCACTCTGTGAATCTTCAATTTGCCTTGAAATAATTTCCTTAATCTAATAAATGAATTTGGATAGAACAGTACAGTGTTAAAGAGAGTAGATAGCAATATTCACTCTATCTTATAAGTATGCCACCTAGTTTTTTGAATGAGTACAAGCTGTGTTGAATTTAATAAATTACAAACAAGTAAGCAAGAAATATTTTTCATTAATTTAACTTGCATTTGATTGGCTATTCCTTGCAATGGACAATTTAACTTAGCTTTCCTTTATAAAATAAGACAGAAAAATAATGTACTTTTTAAAATAAACAGACACCGCGCTTTTAGTAAACAATCCAAATTATGATGGGACATGCTAGAGGTAGCTTATACAACTACTATTGGTGGGGAATTTGAATCAGTAAAACCGGAAGTGACGTCAGTGACGTCACATCCGGTCCCTGGAACGCATAGTTCCTGGTTGCTGTTGCCAGATGTGACGTCACTGACGTCACTTCCTTCTTACCGAGCCGGCTTTTCACTGAAAGACCGGGTTATCTACACTGTCTTCAGTGAACAGATTCTTCCTCCGGCGTGATCTTACTGCTCCTGATCCTGCTGGAGGAAGAAAAGTGAGTTCCTTCTCGCCCGCGATGGGGCGGGTCGAACACCTGTACTGCTCGCCAGCTAGAAGGAGGGCGAACATCCATGTTCACGGCCGAACTGTCCGCCCTGCGCCTCAGCTATCACTATTAACCAGTATGATTTCTCCTCTTTTGCAAATATTGTTGGTTGAATTGTTTGCATTCCTTGCTCTAACAGGGAGATCAGTAAACTGTAGAAACAATAGAAATTGTAGCATTCTAAATTAATGTCTTTTGTCTAAAACTCCAATAAAGATATTTATGAAAAGACCATTGTGATAGAACCTCCCAATCACTGCATGGATGAAGTACATATAATTGATATTAAATACAGTGCATCTTTAAAATATAACTTTTTGTTATGTTACAGCCTTCATTCAATTATTTTTTCCTCAGAATTCTACACACAATATCCCATAATGACAACGGGAAAAAAGTTTTCTTGTGGTTTATTAAAATTTTTTAAAAATAGAGAAAGATGTACAAGAGTATTCACAACCTTTGCTATGAAGAAAATTAGTTAAGGTGCATCCTGTTTCCCCAGATCATACTTGAGATGTTTCTGCAGCTTGGAGTTCATCTGTGGTAAATTCAGGTGATTGGACATGATTTGGACACACACCTGTCTATATAAGATCCCACAGTTGACAGTTTGTGTCAGAGCACAAACCAAGCATGAAGTCAAAGGAATTGTCTTTAGAGCTCTGAGACAGGATTGTCTCCAGGCACAAATCTCGGTAAGGTTACAGAAAAACGTTTGCTGCTTTGAAGAAATCAATGAGCACAGTGGCCTCCATCATCCGTAAGTGGAACAAGTTCCAAACCACCAGGATTCTTCCTAGAGCTGGCCGGCCATCTAAACTGAGTGATCGGAAACAAAGGGCCTTAGTCAAGGAGGTGATCAAGAACCCAACTGTCACTCTTTCAGAGCTCCAGAGGTCATCTGTGGAGAGTGGAGAACCTTCCAGAAGGACAAACATCTCTGCAGCAATCCAGGCCTGTATGGAAGCCATCCTTAGTAAAAAGAACATGACAGCCTGTTTGGAATGCCAAAAGGCACCTGAAGGACTCTCAGGCCATGAGAGACAAAATTCTCTGGTCTGATAAGACAAAGATTGAGTTTCTTGGTGTAAATGCCAGGTATCACAAAGCAGGCACCACTCATCACCAGGCCATCACAATCACTACAGTGAAGCATGGTGGTGTCAGCATCATTCTGTAGGGATGTTCTTTCAGCAGCAGGAACTGGTGGACTAGTCAAGAAAAAGGGAAAGATGACTGCAGCGGTATACAGAGACATTCTGGATGAAAACCTGCTCCAGGCAAACAACCCGAAGCACACAGCCAAGATATCAAAGGTGTGGCTTCAGGACAACTCTGTGAATGTCCTTGAGTGGCCCAGCCAAAACCCTAATTTAAATCCAACTTAACATCTCTGGAGAGATCTTACAATGGCTGAACTGATGTTTCCATCCGACCTGATGGAGTTTGAGAGGTGATGCAAAGAGGATTGGGCGAAACAGGCCAAGGACAAGGATAGGTGTACCAAGCATGTGGCATCAGATTAAAAAGGACTTGAGGCTGTAATTGCTGCCAAAGGGGCATCAATAAAGTACTGAGCAAAGGCTGTGAATACTTATGTACATGGACTTTCTAAGGTTTTTTTATTTTAATACATTTGCCAAAATCTCAATAGCATTTTGTTAATGTCATTTTGAGGTGTTTGGTGTAGAATTCTGAGAAAGAAATTCAATGAATAATAATAATAATGGAATAAAGCTGTAATGTTACAAAATGTGGAAAGGGGTGCGCTGTGAATACTTTCCAGGTGGACTGTAAGTCAGTTATACTTTATTATATTACATATACTATTATATATACCTTATTTCTTTGCTGCTCCTTATCCAGTCATAAGTATTCCAACAAGGGTAACAGTTGCAAGAAAAAAGATTTATATATTTATATTGTTGCATTGGAATGTCCCTTGCTACATCTCTGTTAGCTAAACCAGCTTGTCATACAAAAAGTTTGTTGAGGGGGTAAATTTTGGAACATAAACTAAATGAGATCTTATTCAATCAAATGTTCTATTTACCCCTGGAGCGATTTTACCATAAACAAGTTAAAAATGCCCGATCATAGTTAGGAAGAATAACCATCCATGAAGTTCAGGCCATATTGGATATAGCCTTTTTCAACTAACCAATGATTCACTAGTGCTGGGCGAACAGTACGGGTGTCTGACCCGCCTCCTTTGCCGACGAGAAGAAGTCTATAATTCTTTCTCCGTCTAGACAGTTTCTCGCCCGGTCCACTATGTATTCTATCAGGGAGGACTCGGCACTACATAGTTGTTGGTAGATCTAAATGAAATTTTATTGAGGGATCTACAGGTGTATGGGGAGGCCTTAAATATACATGTTAAATGATTCATTGTAAAGTGTTATATGTATGGAAAATATAATGTGTTCGTTATATAAATAAATATATATATATATATATATATATATATATATATATATATATATAAACAAACAGTATTTGCATAACTTTCTTCTGTTTTCATTGTAAAATGTTTTGTCTTTTTATTACTCCCATATCTATATGTTCTAATGTGTAATTTCTAATATTCAACACTAACCATAGAACAGAAAGACATCTCAGCCACCCTCTGGCAAAAAGAAAAATTGTGAACTATCATTAGGCACATAAAAGAAAAGAAAAAAGTCTACTGCAGGAAATTCTAAGAGCAGTGTTCGTAAATATTAATATGCCATTTCAATGTTAATACATTTTTTAGTATGTACAATAATGATTCAAAGCCTCTAAATCTGGGATGCTGTAAGAATTTCATGGAACAATTTTTTTTCGTACGTATCTATCCAATTGGTTTTATTAGCTCTAAATGTGTGACCAGCCACATGAGTAATTTTATTCTTTCCTCAGTTCACAGACATATGAGCACATTTGATCTGACACATGAAGGCTAGAAACTGAAATATTACACAATGAATTTTCATTAGTGTACGTTTAATAGGGATCAATAAAGGAGAAATGACTTCCAATAAAAAAACATCAATGCATTGCATAGCACATACAAACAGCTCGAAATGTGGAGCAGGAATTATGTAGGAGAAGGAGATTATATTGCTATGATCAGACAATAATTTTATTTATTATCCATAAAATGGGGAAACAATAAATATACAGTGCATCCAGAAAGTATTCACAGCCCATCACCTTTTCCACATTTTAAAATTATTTAATCCAAAACGGATTAAATAATTTTTTTCCCTCGGACTTCTTTAGCACCCCATAATGACAACATAAACGTTTACTTGAGATTTTAGCAAATGTATTTAAAATTTAAACATTCAGAAATCACATGTACCTAAATATTCATAGCCTTTGCCATGGAGCTCAACGGTGCATGCTGTTTCCCCTGATTATCCTTGAGATGCATCTCCAGCTTAATTGGAGTCCCTCTGTAGTAAATTCAGTTGATGGGACATGATTCGAAAAGGCACACACCTGTCTTTATAAGGTGTCACAGTGGACAGTTCATGTCAGAGCACAAACCAAGCATGAAGTCAAAGCAAACAGATCATCCGCCGAGCAGGCAATATCAATGTGCTACGTTGGGACTCCTGCTAAGCATATACGCTTAGCGGAGTAGTCCCGGCGTATAATGGAAACATAGCCTAAGCCAGCAGTCCTATGGGAGTCCTTCATCAGAGATCCAAAGAGGCTGCATGTACCCTTCTATTTGTCCAGATATACTATCAGTACTATGACAACTACCGGTAGTAAAAGTAGTGAGTTCCCACTAGTGCACTGGGTGCACATAGACAGTATGTTGAAGTTTGCTTGCTAGCATAGAGGGTTGCAAGAAAGAGAGCTGTAGGACACAATGCAAAAAAGAAAGAAAGAAATGTTGCCATAAAAAGAAGCGATTGGGAGCACATTTAACAAGAATAAATAGACAGGCAGCAGGGGAGGGGGTGTGTGCTTGTAATGTTACTTACATTGTTAAAGTGTTTTCTTTTGAGAGAGTATTATGAGAAAATAGAGGGGCATGTTCCCATTTAAACATTTATTTTACCTAACCTGCAATAGAACATGTACGTGGGTGTTTTATTATACTGACTAATAGTCATGCATTGAAAGCAAGGACAACTAAGTGAGGTTACAAAACAAATGTCCATTTTACCTAATATGAACTTTTATCTATTCAGCAAAGAAATATAAATTTAGAGAAAGATAACTATTATGAAAAGCAAACTGTTCTCTCTGCACAGTAATACCATGGTGGCAGGCTACTTGTGACATGTATCTATGTGCCATGCTTTAGGTTCCTAGGAGCTGATGTGTTTTCATAAAGCCCTCAAGCTATTTCTGCCATATCTGCCATAGTTATTACAAATGTCAAGGGGGAATTTGAATAAGGCACCAGATTTGCAGCTCCCTTAGCTTAAGCTGTCACTGGCAATTGCTTGTCATCAGTGAACAACACTAGACATCAAGAAAAACAAAAAAGGACAGCTCTACTAGGAGGAAATTCTCATGAGGCTACTAATAAGTATTTCTGAGGTTTGTACATATCCCAATGCTTATTTTACAGTATAGAGACAGATCAGAATTCATGCAGTCAGTGACATAATGACTACTACAACCACCATTTCATTAAAGCCATGGTTTTTGCACCATACATGGACCAGACACATTTTCTAAATTCCATTTCCACCAGCCAAGTCAGAAGGCCACTTCCAAGAGAAAGGTCTTAGCTATATTAGTACTAGCAGTACCCATTCTCTGAACACGCTGAGCAATTTTTGGAGAGACACATTTTACAATCTGGCATTAACAACCTACCCATGAGCACCTATTTACGTATGGGACGAGAGATGAGTCTGTGTTACATAAGTATTTTACTACAATGCAGAATGTCATTACACAACTCATGTTATCAAAATAACATCAACTCACTCAGCTATTACTGTTGTGTTCTCAGTGTGTTGCTATAATTATAATGTAATTTCTCCACATATAAATGGAAGTGTAATAGCTGGGTGAATTAAGGCCATTTAGATCGCATGAGTTGTGTATTGAAATTTACATTCTGCATTGCAATAAAAAAAATAAAGGCCATCACTTAAATTCTAAACTTTCTATTGATTTTTTTATCACAGGTTCATAATATTTGCTAACATTCACCTTGTTGAGTGAACATACACTTTGCTAACTTTAAATAATCTTTAGGTATTTTTAAAATATACTTGCCTTTTGAATTGCATTCTTCACATTGCATCTACTGGTACTATTGGGTTATAACAACTATCAACTGCTGAATATGTGTGGTTCCCCATGGTCCTTAATGATCCTAAAAGAAGTCCACCCACCCTGGCAAACATTAGCCTTCCTACAAACGAGGATTACAGACACAATTCTACATCCCTTTAGATTGTCATCTTTCCATTTTCTTTACATTTAAGTCTTCAAATCTTGATGAATAGTTGGTATTTATTTTGTATAATTTGGTCCTATGCAATTGGAAGGTATATTCTATTACACATTTACAAAAATTTTGATTTTCTGCCCTAAGGCATTACAATTCTTGTCATAATTTATGTATTTTGAAAATCTAAACATTTTAAATGATGTTCACAGTGTTAAGCCGGTGGCACCTAACTGACAAAATAACTAGCTATCAAGAGGCACCAGTGAAAGCATTTTAGAGTCTGAAGCACTATTGCACATCATTTCCTCTAACAATGTATTTATATTGTTTTTATGAAATGTAAAAAACAAATCCCCTGCACATTGGCAGCGTGTTGACCATCTATAAAACACCCTTAATCTGGCCATACACGGTGCAATTGGTGAATAGATGCTCACCACCTTTGGCAATTGATCTCTGGCCGATAGGATGGGGACCCTTGGGATTTACCAACATCTCAGATCCCTGTTCAATCCACATATTTTTGGAGTGGTATCAAACTCTGCCCACCTGGAACGATCATTTGCTGAACAATTGCTGTGAACAAACTGCCTGCAAGTGGCAGGAAATCTGCCTGCAAATGGGCCACAGCAGTGCACAAATGGCCTAAAGCTATATCTTTATAGCTAAACATTATTCAGTGAGGCGAAGATTGAAGAGTGCTTGTTATTGACTAAAATTTCTAATGAAAGTCTTAAATGGAGTAGATGCGTTCACTCTTGTGTTTTCTACTTAAAGGTGATACATTTTATCTTGCTGCCAGTAAAACAAATGGGAATCTTCTTGACTAGGGCATTAAAACCCACATTTCTTACATGGTATAGAGAGACATTATGTA
>CM070033.1:84092620-84104845 GCA_036250615.1 Ptychadena robeensis | reverse complement strand
CTATTGGCAGTCTGATGCCGATAGTGGAAAGTGACCTACAACGTGGTAGGTCCGCTTTAAATCATAAGTAAAAGAAATAGTTGTTTAAATATGCTTACATTATAACCCTATGTTTTTCTTTTTGTAATGCTGTTATTCTATGTTGTGACAATTCACAGCTCAGTTGTGGGTCAAATTAATTTCTCATAACTTACCTCTGTCCCCCCTCTGTCCGTTTTGGGTCAAATAAATGTCTCATAACTTGGGTAGGTAACTTCCTCAGTAAATAATGTTGGGACCTAATTCAGATCATTATCTACAGATTATGCATCAAAGGATAACAGGTTTTTTTTTATGTGTGTTTGAACAAGTTGCCTCTACTGCTGATTAGAGATGGTCGAGTTTTTCAACTATCTGAATTTGGGAGTTAATTGGAAAGCCCCTGAACATGGAATCATTACCAAAAAAGCTGAAGATGTAGTGAACAGTTGTGGGAATATTTAAAAAAAATGTTTGCTCTAACATATGTAGTTTTTGCATGAAGTAAGTTTGACTTTCGAAATTTCAATTATTTATTTAAAAATGTCTTCATCTATGCAAAAACTATTTTTGTTAGAGCGATTATTTTTGTAGTATATTCTGGACCCTTCTCTATATATTTTTGTAGTATATTCTGGACCCTTCTCTATATGATACCATGCTTTGCAATTAACTCCCAAAGTCAAACTGGTCGATTGTCGGAAAAAAAAAACATTCAACCATCTCTACTTGCTTCTTTTCGCTTAGGCATACTGGCTGTTGTGACTAATGCTTTGAAACTCTTATATATAGTATTCACTGATTGGAACACGGTTAAGCTGGAAATATTCTTTAGTGCAGCTATCTATTAATGCAATATATGTTGATTACAGTTATTGATACTGTTATTGATTAATAGTTGTTAATATATTGTTATTACTGTAATTAAAAGTTAAAGATACAATACTGAGAGCAGCTGTAAGATTGAAATCGCCCTAAGAGAGAAATTAAAAGTAAGTGAAAAAATGGTGTTGCAAGGGGATTTCTCCCCTCTAGATATAAACTTTAAAGCTGAAAATGTAAAAGTAGCTGAAAAAAACAGCCAGTCAAGCATTTGAGTAAACCATACTTTATTTATTTAGTTGATGGACAGTCATTTTATGGGTTTTTAAGGTTGTACTACTAAGGGTGTTAAGAGACCTGGAAGTGAGAGAAGGCATATGCAGGGTAACAAAATCTGCCAAACACTATCTGACTGGAATTTGGCAATAAAGTGTTTTAGCTTGGAATTTTGAATTTGGACTTTTGAATCTCAGGGTTTAGTAAGTCACCCTAAAAAATTGTACCATTAATGATGCATGCGATTTAGCATTTCAAAACAGTACAGTGTTAGTCATGCCCCTCCCCTTGCCAGGCTGTGCAAGTTTGTATTTTTTTTGTTACTGGATTGATGACTACTGTACTGGAGAGTAGTGTGCATTGTTTCTTATATATAAAAAGAAAACAGCACTTTTCTGTAGCTTACTGTGTTTTTCGCCATATAAGATGCACTTTTTCACCCCATCTCCCATCTGAACTGTGTAGTTGCCTATGCCAGCCCTGAACTGGCATAGGCAAAGAAGACAGAGCTAGATGAACTTGCATGTATAGCTCTCCTGTCCGTGGGAATAGCAATCACTCTGCTGCCCCACGGACACAGAATCAGTGACATTGGCAGAGGAGAGAGAGAGAGCAGAACACAACCAAGCCACCCCCCTCCCTCCTCCTGTAGATCAGTGTAAAGTATGACGTGTTCAGCTGAGAGTGTACTGCTGCTAGTGACACCTTCTGGCTGAATTGAATATTGCATCCATTAAATTCATTGCATTAACCCAATTGATGTGAAAACTTATTAAATCTTTTTTCTGGTTTTTCTGCCCTAAAAACTGGGTGCGTCTTATATGGCGAAAAATACGGTAATCAGAAGGGGAGAGAAAATGACAAATATGTTGGTAGATAAAACACTTAACAAGTATCTTTATCAACTGTGTATGCAGCTGCTTAGTAGGATTAAGGGACTGGTTGCATTTTATTTTATAAAGCCTATTACCTTTTATTTAATGAGAAGACAAAAATGCATAAAATGCAGTAGCCTAAAACAATAAAGCAGAAATAATCTCTTATTGTTCTTACTCTCCTACAAAGATGAAAGGTGAACATTTTATCTCCTGCTGTGGGCTACTACACATCCCTGCTGTTATCAATAAACCCACATGTGTAATTCTCTGAATGAGTAGCTTCTGCTGCAGCTGCCAAGATTATGGGAAGTGTGTTATTCATGTAAATATACTCTATCATCTGCATTTAAAGAGTAAATTTGAGTGAAAGATACATTTTAATAATTCATTTTTGAAGATTGATTTCATTGATTGTGTTTCGTTTTATTGTTTTCTACTGAGCTGTTAATGTACAGAAATCTCCAGTAACGAATGGTAGCTTAGTCAATGGTTAAGGAAGGTTTGAGCATGACTTACAGTGCATCTAGAAAACATTCACAGCACACATCTTGTTATGTTACAGACTTATTCCAAAATTGATCACATTGATTTTTGTCAGAATTCTACACACAACACCCCATAATGACAATGTGAAAAAAGTTTACTTGAGATTTTGACAAACGTAAACAAACTGAAGAAATTACAATTTCACAGCCTTTGCTCGATACTTTGTTGATACATCTTTGGCAGCAATTACAGCCTCAAGTCTTTTTGAATATGAGGCCACAAGCTTGGCACACCTATCCTTCACCAGTTTCGCTTGTCCCTAATTGCAGCACCTGTTCAATTAGATTCAAGTCTGGACTATTGCTGGGCTACTCAAAGACATTCACAGAGTTGTCCTAAAGCCACTACTTTGAAATCTTGACTGTGCGCTTAGAGTCACCCCAGTCTGAGTTTAAGGGCTCTCTGAAGAAACCTGTACATTGCTGCAATCATCTTTACCTTTGTCATGAATAGTCTCCCAATTCCTGTATCTTCCAGTTCCTGCTGCTGAAAAAGATCCCCACAGCATGATGCTGCCACCACCGTGCTTCACAGTAGGGATGGTATTGGCCCGTTATGAGCTGGTTTCCTCCAAATGTGATGCCTGGCATTCACAACAAAGTGTTAAATCTCTCATCAGACCAGATGATTTTAATTCTCATGAGAGTCCTTCAAGTGCCTTTTGGCTAACTCCAGGCAGGGTGCAATATGTATTTTACTGAGGAGAGGCTTCCATCTGGCCACTCTACCATACAGGCCTGATGGCCAGCACTAGGAAGAGTCCTGGTGGTTTTGAACTTCTACCACTAACGGATGATGGAGGCCACTGAGCTCATTGGGACCTTAAAAACAGCAGAAATTGTTCTGTAACCTTCTCTAGATATATGCCTTGAGACAATCCTGTCTCTGAGGTCTATATACTTTTCTTTTCATTCTTGGTTTGTGCTCTGACATGACATGCCTGTTGGCCTACCTGATGATGCTTGAGAAGAATGAGTGAACCTGGCCAAAGATAGGTGTGCCGAGCTCCCAAAGATAGCTGTGCCAAGCTCATAACGGGCATCATATTTTAAAAAATGTGAGACTGTAGTACCTGCCAAAGGTGCATCAACAAAGTATGGAGCAAAGGCTGTGAATACTTATTTACATGTGATTTCTTGTTTATTTAATTTACGTTGTCATTATTGGGTGTTGTGTGTAGAATTCTGAGGAAAATAATAATTGAATCCATTTTGAAATAAAGCTGTTACATAACAAAATGTAGTGCGCTGTTAATCCTTACAGATGTACTGTCTTTTCACGATAAGTTAGCTCCCAGCAGAATAAAAAAAAAAATTGTAGTATGCATATGAAGAAATGCTTTCATGACATTATTTGGACAAGTATTGCATTCATCAACACTATAAATTTCGTGTTGTTTATTATAGCAATGCAAAGTGTACATTTTTATAACCATGTAATCACTGCATTACAAATATACCCATGGAAAATTACAGGTATTGATTATACTCTAGAAGTAATAATAATAACCATAATAATAATGATGATATCTTGCAAACTTGTATTCTATGTTCCATAATAAATAAATTATTACATTTAAGAACAGTTTCATTTCAGTCACAATATCCTCTGTAAATCTGTACTTTAAGAAAACCTTAAATGAGTACATGACATATGATTTTACTTGAAGTAAAACGATTTTAAGCAGAATTTAGGCCAGATGGGGCCCCTAGGCAAGGTGAATATTGTGCTTCTTATTCGCTCTTTCACTCTCCAATTTGAATGTGTTTGGCTTATGCATACCTATTTTGCATTAAAAAAAATAACCTTAAACAGATAAGTCATTCATAACCTGTAAGATGACCCAAATTTTGTTTAATCTGATGAATCATTCAAGTACATTTTTAATGTGTATTTGTGCTTCTTCTTTCCAAATAAAAAGATTATGGTACAATGACTTATTTCAGCATTTTTTCTTCTATCTGGAAGCCTCTAAATTAATGTCACCAACTACATATCCTAGTAATTCACTCATATCACTCAGTAGTCAGAGTGTGTCCTAAAAGCGGAAGACTCATAGAGCTCAGCAATACTGTATGGTGGTGAAGAGGAAAGGTGCTGTCGGTTAGAGTAGTGAAGGGGAGAAATAATTATCTAATTTACAATTTAGTTACAATTATCCTTTATAAGATTTTCTTTTAACAAAAAAAGTTAGGAAATGTACAGAAATTCAAAAACTGCTTATAATGAATATTTTGGGGCACCATAATTACAGCATATCATATATGATGTAGAGGTCAATGTAATGTAATATAAGGCAGAGTGTGTCTTGTACTGCCCAGTATATAAATTGCAATGGTAAGTAAACGTATGTATGATAAAGTGCAATAACAGTGTTCCAATATAAAATGTGTTTAGTCACATGTAAAGGGCATTGATGGGTCTATTAACAACTACCAGCCCTATACAAAAGCCTGTCTGATGATCTAGCTCTGAAAATAGTGATTGCATTGATGCAAAGCTGTCAATTGTTTGTTTGAAAAGTACAACTTGGAACATTAAAGTTAACCATTAGTACATTTGTATTAGATTACAGCACCTGTCTCTCTGTTATATAGATGAAACCTAATGGCAATAGTGATGAGCAGCATAGGCAATATTCGAATTCGTGATATTTCGCGAATAATTCTACTAATATTCGATTCTATATTCGGAAATTCGAATATTCGCGGTAATAACGTGGATTGCGAAAATCATATTCGCAATTGCGAAAATCATATTCGCATCGCGAAACTCTTTAAAATGAATGGTCACATGCTATGTTTATTTTCGCAATGCGAATATTATTTTCGCAATACATGGCCATATTGCGAATATTCGGAATTGCGAATATCCGCCGAGATAGTCGAGATATTGGCGAATTCTCGAATTGCCGATATTCGCGAAAAATATTCGGCATTCGAATATTCGAGCTCAACACTAAATGGCAACATTAAAGATTGTTTAAAAATTATATTCTATTTAATGAGAAAATCAGTACAAGTCTGCTTTATCACTGTACTGCATGTTAAACGCTTTCAACAGAAGAAACATAAGACTTTTGGCTCATCTCATACACTCTACATATGCCAAGAAAAAAAATCTGTGTTAAATAAGCAAAGGAAAGTCCCTTTTTTCACATAACAGATGCTGGAACATTTGATATAGGGAAGACATATCAACCTGGAATCCGCTTCATGCAATCCTCTTACTCCTTAATAGCCTTCTGCCAATATCAGAATTTCTGCTGAATAAGGGTTCCAAGTTAGTTGGCAGTAAGGATATCATCCTTATCTGACAAGGTGATTCGAGATATATGTCAGGATTCTTAAGATTCTTAAGATTCCCTTTTCTATTTAGAAACATTATCTAGCTCCCCTTCCTATTCAAACACAGGTTAAGAATGAGGGCCAGTGCACCCCTGGAATATCTTTGCAACCCTCCAGTGAGGCCCAGCATCCCAAATTGGGAAACTTTGGTCTAGGCTAAGACAGTGTTTACCCAAAATGTCTTGGTATGCTGAAGCATGAGGAGGTCCTTTTTATGGAACTAAGTGACCTTGCCCAACTCTTGACCCTGCCTACGCCATTATTGTATCTCCCTAAGCAAACTGGCACAATTCGACCACCAATCAATCACAGCGTGGTGACGTCACCACGCTGTGATTGATCGAAAATCAATTAAACAGAAATCAATGTGCACAACATGCAACTTACCCAGCTCGCAGCCCATGCTGTGAGCTGTAGAAAGGCAGCCAGCCAGCACACAGCCTCACAGAGACATGCTGGCCCCGCCCCTTGACACTGAGCTATGGAGCTCTCAGTTGTTTAGGAGCAGAACGTCCAATACTTTGCATGGAGACTCACCACTCCATTTAAAGTAATGGAGATTGAACAGGGTTTTCCAACACGTTGGAAAACTGTTCAATCAAGTTTCTTCGAACGGGTTCAATAGAGGAAACTCTAAAAGAAGGCATACAATGGTAGATCTGTAAATAGATTAGAGCACAATCAAGCTCCGTGAGCATGTACAGCGCTCGATTGTACTCAAATCTATTTACAGATCTACCCGGGTGTGCCTAGCTCAAGAATTAGCATGTAGTTTGTTAATATTTTAATTCATTTTGGAAACAATACAGAGCTTAAGGTGCCCATACACGTTGCGATTATTCGTGCGATTTTAGCCCTTCCGACCGATCCGGTCGGTCAGGTAGGTCAATCGTTCGGGATTCCTAAAATGCACATGTAGTCCGCTGTTTTTAGAAAAATCGGCCAAAAAGTCGGTCGGGTCCCGAATGAGGATGCCCGTAATTTTCGGTCGGTCGGCCACTTTTAAAAGATTCCCAATCCAAGCAGCCGATCGGTCGGTGACTAATCGGGGCCGAAAAGTCGGGCATCCTACCGACTTTTAAAAATAGCACTAAAGCAAAAATCGGCCGTCGAAATCGAATATCGCATCGTCCCCGAAAAATCGCAACGTGAATGGGTACCTTTAGAATGGTCTTTTTATTTTAATGGCTTAGTAATTCACTGTGACTGAGTACAAATGTGTCCATTAACAGAATACAGATAAGGTCTCAATGATATGTGGTTAAAAAGTAAGAAGTTTAGGCACTTTTATTTCCTGTTTTGTTTTGTGTCATTTACCCAAATGAATTATATTTATTTCAAGCAGAATGCCTGAACACCTTTGCCATAAGAGAATGAAATGATTTATTAGGCATTTTTAAACTTAGCGTTATCTAAACGTCTTCGCTAATAAACAGCAGGTAATACATTCACATGATAATAATCATAAATTAAAATAGCTCAAAGCTAGAACAAATACTTTAGTAGCAATATAATAATTAAAGTGGCCTGCCTGTCATGTCATTATTATTATTATGCCAAGGAAAGTCTTTATTAGCAATTTATTCGTAATATTTATTTGTATTTGCAAATATTGACATGAAAAATAGTGTCATTTCTTTCATACAAGTATCAGCCTAGAAGGATCTGAGGGATATTACTAGTCTATATTCAGGTATGATATCCCAATCTTTACTATTGTCTTCACCGTAAGCCAAGCCCCTGTTTGAACGGGAGACACAATTTGTGTGCCTGACTTTGGTTGCACATAGTAAGCACACAAATCATACATGAAAGATCAGTCCAATAAAAAGAGCAGCCAGAGGATTAGTCCAGAGAGTGGGCGAAAGACAAGCAGATGTCAGGGCAGGCAAGAGAATTAAAATGGTCCAAGATCTAAGGTCCAAGGAGTAATCAATCCATCAAATCCACTTATTTGAGTGAATGTACCAATCAATCAAATTCACATATCAAATTCAGCACCTAGAGCTGTACAGGTAAACTAGTCCTATCCCTGGCACTTATCCAAATCAGGTGGGGACTAAAAGCCCCCACACGCATAGTGAGCAGGGGCCGACAGACAAGCAAGCGAGTGCAGCATGATGTCAACCCATTTCTAAGAGTATCGGCGGGCACCCTTTGTGTTCCGGCCATTAGTTTGAACAGGGACGCCGGTCTACATTCAAACTAATGGCATCAGCCAGAGATTAAGGACATGTCAATTCTGTGGCCGACGGAACTTTGGGGGGACAGGGATCTGTCAGCTCATATAAAAAGACATACAGTCAATACTGGCCAATGAGCAGCACTTAGTCCATTTGTTGCTGGCAGTGCATGTATAGTGGTGTGTTACACAATCCATGCTTTGCCAAAAGCACAAACGCACTTTGTGTGAAAGAATTGCATTGTGCTGCATCAGAAAATATTTCCCAGTAAAGGTAAGGAGTTTCCCTTTATTGGCTTACTGAAGTCAAGCTTTAGGGATGTCTCAGATCCCTTCTTCAGATATTAAACCTGAAGAAGGGAACTGAGACATCTTGAAAGTTTGCTTCCTTAATGACTTTAATTAGCCAATAAAGGGAGGGAATCACGCAGACTCCAAATTTCTGTATTCGTTGATGGCAAACACGGTACAACACTACAAAAACTTACTAACGAATTATTTTCATGTGAACTAATGTTCTAAACAACGTATATAAACACAGAATATTTTTTATTTTATTTTCATCCTAATCCTCAATTAAGTAAACAAATTAAGACACAGTGTTATAACAAAGCATTTACAATGTTTGCTCAAAACACCAGAAATTGAACAATCCAGCCATAAAAAACATAACTAAATTGAAAAACAAAGAAGTCAAAAATCATAGAGCTGCTGTAGAACAATGGTACTTTAATTTATTAAAGCAACCTGCAGTCATGGTTAAATGACTGTGCTCTCGTCTCTTGTACTATTTAATGTGTACACACAATTAGTAAAACACCTTCATTTCCTTCCAGGGTAAATGATTGTCTAAACTCCCACATTGCTTTGGGTGGCTTCCAAGTTTTTTTTGTGACTGTGGCAGGATGCCTTGTGCCATAAATTAGTCTAGAAGGTCTGAACAATAACATAATTTCTGAAGTATGTTGTTTCAAAAAAGCCACCAAAATGTCTTCTTTTGTAAATAGTTATGTATGATTTGTTTTTTTCATAACATGATAAGTGCAATTGATAGCTTTTATGGATCTGAAATCTAAATTTGAATTACTTTGTTCCATAGCATACAACATTATATAGGTATCAGTTTTATGAAAATATAATACCATATTTTCCGACGACTTTTTAACCCAGGAAAATCTTCTGAGCTGAACTGGAGAATCTGCAGTCGCTGCATATGGTGGGGGTGCTCAATAACGGTGTTCCATCGAGATGCCCTACCCACCTGAAAGAGAAGCAATGTAAAATGAGTGGGCAGGGCGGATCCAGGCAACTCCTCCACTGGCTGGTATAGGGAAGAGCCAGGTCCTATACCTGTGCGGTGTACACACTGCTAACACAGCTCCATCACCCTGTATATCAGCCTAATGTCATTCATATAGAGCCCAAGACCTGACCATTACCATTACACGGTTGTTATTTACACATATCAGGCACTGCCCACTGCACTGACAATGCCTCTGTATAACACCCTCCAACTCACTTACCAACGGGAGGCCTTTCATATCACCAACCCCGCCTACCCAATCTTATTACGTTCCGCAAATGCCAGCCTGGGCCCGAAAGTTGGCATTGTTGCTTAGCAACAAAATGTCCGCTGAGGGCAGTTCAGAGCTGTTTGCGGTACTCTGCCTCTCAGATCTCACTCCTGAGGACTGCAGTCAAGTGGTGCAGGTTCCCATGTGCGAGATCGAGAAGGAAAATGTGGGGGTTGTCTTATACGCCTAGTCATCTTATAAGCTGGAAAATATGGTAGTTTACACCCTTTTGTCTAATTTCTTGTAATGCTATCATATTACAGAATTAATGTTGTGAATGTTCGTTAATGTTTAGTCTTGTGATTTTGTATTGTAAGGGTATGTGGACATGTCGGTGTGACCCAACTAGTGGATTGCCTGCTGTTTGGAGGCATATTGCCACGCTTTAGGGTCTATTTCTGCCGTGTTGCCAATAACGCATCCTTTTCATTGGAGTAGGAAAGCACAGAAAAACATGGCCCATGCTTTTAACCTGCTTACACGTCCATTAATATTTTATGTATTCAAAGCAGCACTGGCACGCAGCTTTTTTGGCACAGCGGTTGACCGCTTCTTTTTTTCCCATAGCCAGCATCCACTAGCACTGCATCCTAAGGCATCTTTTGTGTCCCCAGGCCTTGCTTTCCCATGTCATCAATATACTTTTGGATGGATTGGGGACATACAGTAGTGGCACGACCAGGTACGATCAAAAAACTTAAGAAAGCATGCCACCAGGAAGCAAGGAAGGCATTATTTCAATAATTTTATGTTTTATAATGATAAAAACTATTTTTAATTAAATCCCAACTCTGGGCAGATTTAAAGCTGAATTTTAAATGTGAGTTAACAATTTTTTATTTAACATATTATAATGCAATATTATAAAATAATTTACAATGTTTGTAGAAAATTTAAAAACAGGGACAAATATAGAAATATATTTATAGTATCCTATAGTCTCATATAAGTTTAAATCAAGTTTGCCATATTTTCTTGCTTTTTATAACACCTTTTATCTAATGTACATGGCTGTGTAGTGTGAAATATTGAATTTTATCAAACAAACTGTTATTTTGGTCAAGGGACATGAATAACTAGCATGTATGCAGCTAAGTGTGGGTGAGCATTTGATATGCATGGTTATAAAAATTACATTTGCTTTTAATGAATTTGATCAAGGAATTATCTCTGTGTTTTTTTAGATAGCAGTCAGCAGAAGTCCGATAAGCAAACATTAGTAATCAGGTTTACCTAAATTAAGTGCGGAATATACAAAATTAATCTAAGATTAATTGATTGATTAATTTGTCATGCTATCAATAAGGTGTGGGGGCATGGTTGCGTAGCATTACAGCAAGACATGGCATAAAGAACAATAAGCAGGGTAGCTGTGATAATGACCCTAAAAACAGATACCTTTTTTCCAGGAGCCTCTCCATAAGTAAGATAAGTGCATATTGACTTTCTTGGTCTAACGTTAGTAGAAGTTTAACACCAAATCAGTTCACAAGATGATAAGAGTAGTCAGGCCAATGTATTAAACAGAAATACTGTAATCAATGTGTTGACTAGAGTTGGTTGAAATTAGTTAACATTGACATTTCTACCACCCCGGCAGAATTTTAATTTAAAGTTGAATTAATAAATTCAAAATTTCTACTTAACAAAAAAAAGAAAACATGTTTGTATGTAAAAATTACACACTTAATTGAAAATATAATAGGTTTTGCCTATTCCTTAAGACTTAAAAAATTGGTTTACAGATTAATTGATTAATTTGTTGTGCTATAAATAGGGGTGGGGATTGTGTAGCATTTAGCAAGACTTGGCATAAAGAGCAATAACCAGGGAATTAATACATTCAAAATTTCTACTTGAAAAAAAAAAAAAAAAAAAACTGTTTGTATGTAAAAATGACACACTTTATTGAATATATAATAGGTCATTTCTAAAGACTTAAATAAATAATATTTTTATTAACACAGTTGTAACAATGTCCCATGCTGTAATATATTTAGGGCAAAGTCTCTCAAAGTCTCCAGTGCCGAAGTCCCAGGGCAGGCCCGAGCAAAAGCATTTGTGCTCAGCCCCAGCAGGGTAATGGCCTGTAAATATCAAGAGCCCTCAAAAAACCTTTTTGGCATGCGTAGGGACATCAGCGCAGAATCGATAATAGTGGGGGATATTGTTTGTAAGTATGCTCTTTATTTTATTAATCTGTTCACTCTTTATTTTCTTACCATTTAGGAATGGGTAAGCATAAGGAATGATTCTATACTAATTACATAGGATGGAGGATTATATTATGTTAGTTGTAAAATATACAAATTTATATTTTTAATTAAACATTTTTGAAAAGTAAAAATTCCACAGTCAAAATTCGACATTATATAATCCTTCAGAATTTTGACTGAAAAGTTTGAAAATTGGACTTCAAAATTCGATCTGTACTGTTAACCCATTCTCTGTAATTTAGGTGTGGTCAATGTTGAACTATAAATCTTAACAGTATTGCTTTTAATTAGTGACGTCGCAAACCCGAATTTTCGGGTTCGCAAACAGCGAACGCAAACTTCCGTAAAAGTTCGCGAACACGCGAA
>CM070033.1:84079311-84092520 GCA_036250615.1 Ptychadena robeensis | reverse complement strand
ACGCGAACATGCGATATTCGCCGCGAACAGTTCGGCGTCGAACAGTTCGGGACATCTCTACTTTTAATTACATTGAATTTAATGGTTATCTTTTACAAGCAAGTACTTAGGAGTGTGAGGCACTCAAATAAGGAGAAAAAATAGGCACCGTGACTTATGTCTTGTTGTTTTGCAATCTCGCTATAAAACAGGGCTGGTAGCATATTATTCTACACAATAGCTGCTATATTGAACTGTCCAGTGTAATTGGTCCTTGTGAAATAGTGCCATTTTCTTATGTGTTTCAGGTCGCAATTTAAATTCATTATATCAATATATTAGGCAGTTTAGAGACATTTGAGTAAATGCTGCAATAAATGTAAATGGCTTCCGTGTCCTAATTTCTAGCTATCCATAACTTCTATCCATGAATCAATGTGCTGCATTGAGATTTCGCAAGGAACAACATTAATTTTGATACTTAACTGTCCTACACATTTAATTGCCAGGCCGACTCGCTACAGCTGCCGTCATTCTTCATGCAGTAATTCACAATTTGCCTCAGAGAACACCTGCAATTAAATTGTTTGATTTCCACTTAGTTGTTTATCTTTATTTGTTTAATGTATACCCTGCCATGTTTCATCGCCTGCTAAGTGACAGCTGGGAACATACAGTATACAATTTGGTATCCTTCTGTTTCTCTTCTTTAGCATGGTTATAAAATACAAAGCCAGCCAATTATTTCAAGAGAAGCATGGAAAATATAACTAATTATCTGGATAACTAAATGAACAACAATAAATCCAGCTCCTGTCACACGGTTCTTATAATCGGAAACGCAGAAGGTTAACTCATTTTTCCTGAATAAAGTAGAGTACTTCTTTCGAGACTTAATAATAAAAACATGTGCTGAAGGATGAAAAGCCAGATTAGCACAATCTATCACAAGTCTTTCCATTGCAGTTTTCATGATCCCATGTACTAAATTAATTCTGCAGAAGCAAGTATAAAAAAAAAAAATGGGCATGTTGATAAAATGTTTTATTTACTTAACAGAATAAAATATATAAGAAAATGTATAAGTTGTTCATTGTCTGTCTGTGTGATGACGCAATCAAACGACTAGTCAATTAGACTATGACTTGGAGCGATGGAATACTCAACTTGACAAAAATCTTAAGTTGCTAATGCCCAAAAATATATGTATCCCTCAGCTCAGACACAAACAAAAAAAGGTTGGAGGTAACATCCATAAAAGTGTTTTGGAAATGTGGCTATTGAAAGTTGCCTAATTATGTGCAAGGTGTTGGGTTCACTGACTTGAAGCCAATTTAACCCTACCAGTTTCTACTTGTCCCATTTTGTGTTCCTACCATGGCCTTATTAGATGAACTTACTAAAGGCTGCCATACACGCACCGAGCAGCGGCTGATTTTGCCGCCGGCTGATGAGTGATCTAGGCTGCCCACATGGGGCGGCAGATCCCTGTCGCCCCACAGCTCGGTCAGCCAGAGAATGGACATGTCCGATAATCTCTGGCCACTGCCATTAGTTTCAATGAAGACTGGCATCTCCATTGAAGATAACGGCCTGCACACAAAGATTGCCCGCTGATGTCTCCAAAGCTGATCTGAGCTGCTCTGCCGGCCCCCACTCGGTACGTGTGTGGGAGCCTTAAGTGTATTGAACAATAATCTGTGGCCTTGCTCTTCCATACCTTTACAACTTTGCATGTGTTATTTGGGTAACATCTGCTAATAAATAAAAGGACTTTCTGGTTCTGGTGCCTTGTTTCTTAGCAGTCCTAATATTTTCTAATAATGATATTTTCTACTACGCTAATTTGATCCAAAAAGAAGACACAATTTTTCATCACTAATTATTGTGCCTTGGCTTGAATTTACTTTTGAGTAAAGTTACACAGTATAATTTGATTTGAATTCTGCAATTATATATTATATTTAAATTGCCTGTTTTATCTACATTTTGTGCTTGACAGGAATACACAGAGTAACGAAAAGTCTCTAGGTTGGGTTTCTTGGGAGTTTCCTTATATGCTTAAAATTATGTCTATATATCAAGCTTGGAACCTTCTGTTCAGTTTTTCATTAATAATGCACTTTGTTTAATTACTTTCCTGTTGTCCACAAATTATGAATATTACTACTAAAAGGATTTTTACAGGCAGGAAATAGAGTTGCAATGGAATAAACAATATTGCTTTTCGTCGATATTAGGCTTCTGTTAGTTTTTATGAGGACAGAGATAAAGGCATAATTACATACTGCCAAATATTATTTTACATTTCCAGCAAAAAGAATGGAGTGAATATGGTCATGATGTAGGAAAGAGATGCTTATTGCTATGCTTTGCTTTTTTATCCTGAGAAAAATATTAAATATTGCTTTGCCCAGAAGATTCGATTTTAGGTTGTTCATTAAGCAAATGTTAAAATTCACATTAAGAAGTATAGGGTTATTTAGCATGTCAAATACTAATAAATAAGGTGATCCAGTGATCACTGTAAATACCCAACAATTACATTAAAGAAAAAAATGTGATCAGTATATTAACCACCCTAGCGGCTGAAATGAACCCAGTTTGTCTGGAGTTTGTTTTCATCTCAACCGCTACTAGATATGGGCTGACCGCTAGAGAGGTTAAAATGAACATAGTTTTATGATGTTCATCTTTTTTATATAGTTTAGTGAGCAACCTCAACTTTTTGGTAACATGTTTACCAAAAAACCAAATGAATGCATCTAAAGATCAGTAATACAAAATGTGTATACGCTGTAGTCAACATTCCTAGGATGTGTGTGGCATTGTAAATTGCAGAATTGTAGAACATTTCTTCTTGTCTGTGGCATTGTAGATCTTTTTTCCTTTGTTTTTCAAAATTACACTAGCTAACTTTGTAAATTCATTGCAAAGCCACTGGACATGGTATTGTCACCTGGAGACATAGAGAATGGTTGTAGGAACACTAGAAAAAAGTTATGCTCTATCACAGGTTTTTTTATACAGTTTTCGCATAAATGAAGTTCAAAGTCAAGTTGAAATAATTTTGATCTAATTTTTTTCCTATAAACATGGTATACGTGGCACTCAGAAGTAGATAATGAAGAGTTAGGACTAGAGGCCATTTTCTTTTAGCAAATAAGGTGAACTGAAACTTTTTGTTATCTTGAGAGGTAAAAAGGGTTGTTATATATCTTCCCTATGAGACACATTAGTTCCATTTGTGAGATAAGGTCCTCTTTAGGCAGTTCAGGATCAGAATAGCAGACTCATGATTTAAATTTTTGTAGGGAGTTTTCTATAGGTCTCTTGACAGGTGTAGTTTAAGCCTCAGATATTGAGGGTGTGTGGTTATCTGTGCTTTTATTGTGTGTGATGTAGTTGTTCCAAGATCAAAATTAGACTCATAGACCCTCAGTAGGATAGTTGCTGATACCTGATATAAAATGTTTGTCAAATATTGTAATATAATAATTACATTATGTCACAAATTAAGTATAATTTGTATAGGATTACTTATAGTCTATATTCAGGTCAGAAAGTATTTATTTGATATGTAAAGTCTCCAGACCCCTCAAATTACATGGAGTCCACAGGTAACTCTTGCAACAGTTGGTAATGATTATTACATGCATCTACAGTCAAACATCCACTGGAGCATCTTAAAACGTTGTGTTTCCAGCACCCAGGCGCCCAAACATATTCTCTGGTTGCTCTGGGCATTCAACCATAGGGTTAACATGGGAGGGGAGCTCCTCCTAAGTGCCAGGCACATTGTGTAAAAGAGCCAGCACACATAGGCTGCTGCCAACTGATAGGGTAAATGTGAAAGAGATTTTACCTCTTAAAACTGCATAAGGGAAATGCCAGGGAAAAATCTCCTACTAACTTTAAAACATTTAAGCTTGGGGTTATATATTTGCTTCAGGGTCTTGGTAGCTTTCGGTCATTGAGTAAGATATGAATTCTTCTGCAATTAGTCTGCTAAATGACAATTGAACATTGGCTAGAAGTTAAATGATAATGGATCTTTCAACACAATATCACAACACAATGATCTAATGCACACTACTGTAATTCCACTTCACATCATTGCAACTACTGATATCTACATCTAAAAAAATACACAAAAATACATTATAAATGTAATGATTTTTTATTTAAATTTGTTTTTAAAAAGTAATTTTTCATGAGGTGTTCATACTTTTTCTTTTGACTACAGCTACATTTTAAAAAACCATTGTCAATGTGAGAAGTATACTGGGCAGGTTAACTTAAGATTCACCTGGAAAGTAAAAATGCTTTTTCAGCCAGTGATTTATCACTTAGCCAGAAAATGATTTGATTATGATTTCCTCTTTATGATTTTCTCAGTCTGTAGGGCTGACTCTAAACCCATTTAGACTTGTCTAAAGGTACTGTAAAATGCAGTGAATGCTGCCTAAAAGCATTCAATTAGATAAGGAAGAGAGCCTCAAGGGCAATAGTATCCTTTGCAAACTAGTGACTCTTGCAGAACACATACACATGGAAGATTGCCATTGTAACAATAATAATATCCATCCTGCATGTGAAGCCGCTACCTCTGAATTGGATTTTGCTCACTCACTTCTAAGTAGATGGATACAGTACCTGAGGGAAATAGATATTGAGCATGTGTATGGCACAAAAAGCTTTCTGAAAGTCATTAGATAAACCAAAAGGATGCTTGCAGAGAGACAGTTTTGTGTTCTCTTTCCACAATGTGTCTCTAATGGAAAGATTTAAGTTTAGTTTATTTGCCACTTGAGTTAGTACAAAAGCTGCACTTCATTTATGTGTGCAGACTCCCAGTGATGGATTTTTCTATGCAGTATCCTAATGTATCCTAATCTGAAATATTTAACAGACAGAATGTACAATTACATTTTTCTTATATCTATTTAGGTCAGGGTGATGTTTTAAAATCACTGTAAATATAAATGATAGCACCAATTTGCAAACATATTTTTTATTTGTGTCCATTTAAGCAAGCCCAACAGCATCAGCTTGCTTTTAATTCCAATTCTCAATTAACTTGAATCAATTTAACAAAAGTGATGGAGGTGGAACATAAAACTGATGGAGCAATGATTAGGCATGTTGTGCAATTATCTGACGGGTAGTGATGGCCGAACATTGGCCTTGTCCATTTGTGAACAGGCAGATCGTACTTTTGGAAAAGTCAGAGGTCCGCCTGTTCGTGGGCTAATTCAAATTCCCCGCCTGTTCCCTGTTCGGAAATTTGAATCAGGTGAAACCGGAAGTGACGTCAGTGACATACCTTCCAGTACATGGAACGCACAGTGCCATATTCCGTATACTGGAAGTGATGTCACTTTTGGTAAATGGAACGCACAATTCCTTGTTCTATATGCTGGAAGTGATGTCACTTTTTTTGGCAGGTTTTTCACTGGTGAGGTCTCTAGTGAAAAAAATCTTCCTCTGGCTGGATCTTTCCACACCTGATCCGGCGGGCAGAAGAACAATAAACTTCTTCTGGTGGCGAGGGGGCGGGTCTAACACACCTATTGTTCGACACATGAACTGTCTGCCTTGCAGACAGTTCCTCCATTAACACTGACTAGGTATTTTGTTGGATTTGTATCCATTGGTACCATGGAACGTATGCACAGGACTTATAAAAGGAATCCGTTTTAAATCAATTACACTGTGTTGTAGTACCATCCATCAATGTTAGACTGACAGTCAATATTTAATTGCAGAAATCCATCTAAGATTAATTATGCAAATGTATATCACAAGCTTAACTATGTCCTCCCATCTTTCAAACTTTATTTTTTTATCAACACTTGCTTAAATGATCCTTGTTCACACTTTCCTCTCATTTCTATCCTAAACCTAGGCTGGTTGTCCTTAATCCATTGTAGTTTGCAGTTCTATAGTCATACTAGGTTGGTTCATATTTTCCTTTTTCATATTTTGGCCAAGCTTTCACTTTCACTTTGTAAGCTGTCCTTTCGCTTCCTTATGTTCATCTGTCCTTTTAATCTTCTATGAGCTCATTCTTTGCTTTCCTCCATTCTTGTTATCCGTTTATTTGTGATTTTTGATCTGTACTTTACTGCCTATTTCTTGCATGTTTCTTGCTTCATTCTATTGTCTCCCTAATTTTTTTACTTCCTGCTTCTTCCTTCATTGCTGTTCTTTTCCCAGTTTCTGTTTTGCGCCTCTCTCAATCATTATTTTCTTCCATGTTTCGGCTGTTTTTTTTGGGGGGTTTTTTCTACAAGATTTTTCTTTATTACTAAGAAAACGCTTTAGCCTTAATTTGTGTGGAGATTTTACCTTGTTTACTATTTCAGTAACTATTGTCACTGAGACCAGTAGCAAAGGGAAATTTATCTTATACACAAACACAGGGAAAATAATTACAACAACTGGCAGGTATTTATTGCTGTTTGCTCCCAGTGTGGAGACATAACAAAACTGGACATTGATGAGAAAAACCACAGAGGATCTAATCCTTCCAAAATATAACACAAATCACTCTTTCTTAACTTAAGAACATGGTCATGTGGTTTTTGTGGTACAATGTAGTGAAAATAAAATAGTGCTATAATCAATGTGCCTCGTCATCTGGCTCTATTAGCAGAGCAAACAAAACATCTGTACTTCATTAGGTTTATAAACTGCTTGTTACCCAACCAATATCCCTCAGTAAAAAGTATTTAAAAATATAAGTGGTATAACAGGGACAGAGGTTAACAGACCCATCCGTGACACTAAAGAAACTCTCACTATGTGATCAATTCCAACAAATATTGGCCTTGTGATACCATTCGGGATAGGTACTTATTCAAAATGAGGTTCTGCCACATTAGAGCGGTTTTAAACAAAAAAAAACATACATTAAATAAACATAATACTCACCTGTCAGCAGTTGGAAATCTTGATAAAACATGTTGCGGCTTTCTAACCTCCCTAGCGCACTGCTGAGGTACAGATTTCTGTACCAAAAGCGCACCATAGACTGTAATGTCCATACAGGAGTCTGGTAGACATCCTGAATATAATAACATATTCAGATGCTTTGTGAATAACTATGTCAGATAATGAATATTGCAATAATTCACTTATCACTTTCACTTATCAGGTAAATTAGCACTGCAACCACTAGATGGCAAGGCAGATGTGCCAGGTTACATAGGAGAGCATGGGGGGGGGAGTGATCTGTTCTTCTGCAGGTGCCTCATTAGATCATAGACACACGGAGAAGTGAGTTTGCTCTCCTGTGGTTCTGATCTCTGCCTGACGAACCCCCTGTTCTGACAGGGCAGAGCTGGACGAGCTGGGACTGTCAGGATGGCAGGGGGTTTAATAAGTACTGTATATACTGGTGTATATGTTTTTCAGCCCAAAAAATTTGATGAAAAGGCCCCCTCGGATTATATTCGAGACAGGGTCAGTCAGGGCCCACTCACCTGTCTCAGGTGTTTGCCTCCTCTCAGGATCGCAGAGCTTGCAGACTCTACATTTCTGAATCCTTCAGATATCGGCTTCTGAAATGTAAACACAAAACACCACACTGCCATATGGTGGAAAATGTGGAATTAGAAAACACTACTTATGATTCAAACAAGAAAATATGTTTCCATTTCCATTCCATGAGTTGGTCCTAATAATAATAATAATAATAATTTTTCAAATGGAAACTTCAAATAAAACATAAAATCATTCAAAACAGTGAATTTAAGTGGATTTTACTAGTATCTGACGAGTTTTCCAGGTATTCTAGCTAGCTATTCAAGCTATAAAGCATGTGTACAGACCTAAGGAAAAGAACTGATCGGTTTTGGTTGATCAATCACACTGTGTGGTGGTACAATCTTTCAATGTGAGACTTAAGCAGGGTACAGATGTGAAGATGTGGGCCAGTTAGATGGCCGTTTCGAGCGCCGTGCACGCTCACGGCCATCTATCTGACCCATATAATATGCCCCTATTGCTGATTTCAAGCGGGACGAATCAATCAGACATGACCGTTAATATGGCCAATGTCCGTTTCTTTGCCTAGAAACTGAGGATCTCTAGGCAAAGCATCGGCTAAGCTGATATCTGACAACATCGGATGGCTCAAACATCAAGCCGTCTGTACCCTGTACCGATCTAAGGTCCATTGTGCAATTTTCAGCTGTTCTTGTCCTTATCCATTCTCCTTAGATGGGTCTCCAACCAGAAGTGAGATATTATTTGTATATACTTTCACTGTGCTGTATGCCTAATCAACCTCCTAATCAAGATTATCTATCTTGAAATGGCTTAAATCACTTTCTTTCATTCCTTAATTCCTTCTTTTCATCTTCACTTTCTCTGTACTTCCTCTAATTTCTTCGGTTTTCCACCCTACTTGTCCATCCCTCCACTTTTACCTGCTTGCCATATGTATTTACTATTGTGGCAACATTTCCCTTTTTGTCAAGGTTCTCCCATCATCTAATATTGAAAAGTGTGCTATAAACAGCCCATATCTACATCCAAAATTACAGTTGCAATAAGTCATGTTTGTACATGTTTACAACAAAAAGGATTACATTTTGAATAGTAACGCGGATTTTAGTAAACCACACCAATCAACTTGGGTTCTGTTTATTATACCAAGACTATTTATTTGTGCTTTACACAATCCTAATTGTTTTGATACATTAGTGAATAGGTCCATAGTTGAACACTTAATTTAACTCCCTATTAGTTTGTTCTACTATATTTACAAATGCTGTAAGTATACATGTTGCATTGCTCCCATTTCTAGCAGTGTTACATAATTACAGGTACATTTTTTCACATTACAGAGAGTGTTGATGGTGAATATTTTAATCATGATTTTTTATTGATAATATCAGCACTTCGTGAATAAAATGCTATATCTTGGTAATCGCGAAAATTCAAGATTTTTTTTACATTAGTACAACACTAAAGTGCATTATGTTCCCAATATCCCACATGTACAAGTGCCAAATGTAAAAATGTATTACAAATATTAGGCAAAAATTATGCGATATTTTGCAAATACGAATATTGCCTATGCTGCTCATAACTAATAATTATAGCATTTATAAAAGGACCAAACCATCTGCTATAACTCCCCAATGAGAGTACTGAAATTAGACAAAGTAATAAAACAAAAAAAGAAATCAAGACATTGTTATAGTCTAGTACGTCACAAATAATGTCTACTTATTATTGAAATATTGCCATCAAAATCACTATTTATGGCAATTAAAAAAATATTTTAGGGGACTTCTAATTTACTTTTTTTGGTTTGTCCCTGGCAGGTTTAGGTTGCCATCCAAACAGTCCTCTTAGAAATATTGGAAGAAGAACTAGATTAAGTTTATTTGATTTTAAAAAAGCTAGGATTCATATCCAATCTAATGAGGGGAAGAAATAGAGTCACTGTGATTTTCTTGTAACTAATATAACTTCTATTGACTGCATTTTGATGTTATTTTTGTTGATAGTTTAGGTTTTAGCCTCTTGTGCAGCTGTCTTACTACATGGCACCAAGTGGCACCATTTGAAAAAAAAATTATGTCACAGTAAATGTTTAATTTCTGTACTAGATTTAATGTGATTCTGAAAAAGAAGTGTTATTATTGAATTGGTATACCAGTGGTATATTGAGTTGATGGGACATGCTTTAGAAAGGCAGACATCTATCTATATAAGGTCCCACAGCTGACAGTTCAGACAAAGATTGGTGTGAATGCCAGGCATCATGCTTGGTGGAAACCAGGCACCGCTCATAACTAGGCCAATACCATCTCTACAGGGAAGCATGGTGGTGGCAGCATCATGCTGTGGGAATGTTTTTTTCAGCAGCAGGTACTGGAAGACTAGTCAGGATAAAGGGAAAGATGACTGGCCCAATGTACAGAGCCACCCTGGATGATGACCTGCTCCAGAGAGCTCTTGGGGCAACAGTTCATCTTTCAAAAGAGCAATGAAATACAGAAAATATCTAGCTTGAGTGTCCCAGCTAGAGCCCAGACTTAAATCCAGTTGAACATCTTCAGAGATCTTAAAATGGCTGTGCACTGACACTTCCCATCCAACCTGATGAAGATTGAGAGGTGTTGCAAAGAGGAATGAGCGAAACTGGTGAAGGATATGTGCACCAAGCTGGGGTCATAATCAAAAAGACTTGAGGCTGTAATTACTGCCAAAGGTGCATCGACAAAGTATTGAGCAAAGGTGTGAATACTTACGTACATGTGATTTTATAAATGAATTTGTGAAAACCTCGAGTAAACTTTTTTCACGTTGACATTATGGGGTGTTGTGTATAGAATTCTGAGGAAAAAATATATTTAATCCCTTTTGGAATGCAGCTCTAACATAACAAAATGTGGAAAAATTACTTTCTGAATGCACGGTACATAATAATGCTTCAAGTATGTGAATTATGTGAAAATATATGCATTGTTAATGTATAGAAAGTACAGTATGAAAATTTTGTGTGAGGAAAAGACACCTTTCTATATTTTAAGAATCAGATTAATATTCTTTTCCTTTTGTGTATATTGTATAAGGAAGTTTGTATAAAAATATTGTATATTGTATATATTGTATTTTGTGTATTAATGCTAAATTTTAGTTGTGTTAGAAGAAGGAAGGTGATTGAGATTGAGATTGTGGTACTCTTCTTTGTTCTGTCACTATCACATGAATGATACTTTTCAGAGAAAATATTTCATGCATACCAATTCTGTAACACTGAAATAATTTCGAGTATGTTGAGAATAATTTTGAGAATGTAAGCTGTAGAAATTCATAGGATGTTAGTGGCACATTCTATGATGACTTACATTTGGAAATGACTGTTAATCTATAAAATCATGCCATAGACTTAAGTAATGGAATTTGTCATTACATTGGTTGTCACATGGTTTAATTAAATGTGTTTGTTTTTTCCTCAGAGGAGCTAAAAGGACCCTTGGAAGAATATGTTCACAAGCGATATCCTGGTCTGGTGAAAGTTGTGCGTAACCATAAAAGAGAAGGGTTGATCCGAGCCCGGATAGAGGGCTGGAAAGTTGCAACTGGACAAATCACTGGATTTTTTGATGCACATGTGGAATTTACTGCTGGCTGGTAGGTATTTACCTTGCCAGTCATTTTCTGATCAAAGCAATTGCAGTGTCCACAATAAAACAACACTTTGGAAATTTTATGCCAGAGCATTATACATCATCTATTGTTTATATTATTACTATTTGTTCATTATTTACTTTCCAAACGAAACCAGTAACATTGCTTTTATATTTAGGACCAAATCCAAAGTTATGCCTAGGAAACCCTTTGTATACATCATAATAGAGAAGAACATCATTTGGCATTTACTATACTCTTGGACCTGGCAGTACATATATTTAGTGTATATATTTAGAACAGGTGGGCTACTTGGTATATGCAACAATCACTTTACTTTCTGAGCATTGAGCTATCCCGAGGCTGCAAAGAAGGGGCAATTATGCTGCTTTTTAAACGGAAAAGAAAAGAATACATAATTTTTTTCTTAGAACACATTGAATGATGCAGTTAATATTACAAATTACATTTAAAGCTGATAAAGCAAAGCCCTTTTCATCAAACTCTACCTAACTGTTGGAATAAAAAATAAGAAAACCTATCCTTTTTACTCACCTACTCATTTAAACTCACATGACCTTGCAGTCTTTTAATTAGCTTCCTTCATCCATTTACTTACTGTGGGGCTCTTTTTCAATGGATGAGAAGAAACATCAGCAAATGGGGGCATCAAGGACAAGTCAGCATTTTCAGTGTCGGATCAGTGTTCTTTATTTGCCTATTTGTGCAAAAAAAGCTTTATAAAAATGACAAACTTTCAGTATCAAATTTCACAAATTGCCAAAAGTACCACGGAATAATGCTATATAATACCTCACAACCACCATAGTTAAATGTATAAAATAATACAAGCCTTTCCCTTCTTTCATTTGCATATACTATTGCAACAGATTTTCTACATACTACTACCATATTTTTAAAACAATGCCAAATATCAAAAATAATAATAACGTTAATGTTGATGCACTGGTCTGGTAATACTTTCTTAATGGCTGGGAACACATTTAATTCAGGAAGATTTTCCTACTACATAATTTTTTTTAAAGCAAAAAATTGTTGTGGATTGTTTCTTTTATGTTGCTATTTTTTTTGGCTAATTGGTAGCTTAACTGAAGGACAGTAGGTCATAGATTATGTCTTGCAAAACAGTGCTGACAACATTTTACGTATCATTAAAAAAAATTACCTATTCCTTATGTGAAAAAAACCTAGACCTTTTCATCCCATGCACTCATGTACCCATGTACAATTAACATTTACACATGCCACTGAAACTGATGAAATATTTTCTAAAGCTAAAGCTAAACTAAAGCTGTGCAGAAAAAAACAGACAAGAGATGACCATTTTCTCTAAGGGCAGAGCATATGTGCAGTAATTATTAGCCTTCTTGAATCTGAGCATATAACATAAATCATATTTCTGGCCTTATTCGCATCTATTTCTGTGAGCAAAACATGTCAACACATGCTAACAAGTACACAGAAGAAAATGCCTGAAAATTCAAGTTAATGCATGTAAAAGTATTAAGTGTAAATCAGACTTAATCTAGCCTTTATTCTAATTAAAATCATAATAATGATAAGTTCAGTTAACGTTTTCACCTAAAATAAGGGACCAATTTGTTTACAGAGACATAGGTCATTGTGTTGTTTTATATTCAAGCACTGGAACCCATCATTTGGTATAATAAACCAGGGGTGACATTGGGACAGCACACAGGTATGTCAATGCTCAGAATTGCAGAGGGAATTTTGCATATAATTATTTTTGATTTTCATAACAATACAACATAAAACAGTAAGGTGTATTGCAGCGTAGTATAAAAAAAAGAAAGAACACCAATAGACAGAACGCACCATGGAGAGACAATGGAAATAGTAGTGAGGTTGAGTATGCAGTTGTGGCACCACGACAATTGAAGTCTTATAAAGTCTTTGCCTTCCATCAGTGATAGCATATAAGAGCCAAGTAAAGAATTTAGAGCAACTAAGACATTCCCGGCTGGGGTGAAACGATCTGCACGTGCTATCCAATATGATATATAGATATCTAAATCCATTGAACTGTATATAGTT
>CM070033.1:84050581-84065974 GCA_036250615.1 Ptychadena robeensis | reverse complement strand
GAGGCAATTTAACCACACAGACCCTGGTTCTTTTTCCCCTCCACACTCCTTTTCCTCTTACTAAGACTATGTTAAAAGTCAGACGCTATTTGGAACTCTCCTAGCTCACATTGTAGAATGACAACCTCTTATTGTACTTGTTAGCTCCAAGTTGTTTCCAAATCATCAAGCTTCATTCTTCTTCATTCACCTCATTATGTCCTCTGATTTATTATTTGTCTTAACATTTGCATGCCAGCTTTCTTTTTCAAGTAATTGAATTAAGTGGAATTAAATGAAGAGGCTTCTAATGTCTAAGTTAAGTGCCACTTCTAAGGTTGTGTGTAAGCTCTGTAAAGAGTATTACCGCTAGACGTTAGACGATTAGTATTAATGTATAAATCTTATTTTCCAGTAATGAGCCTAGCTGAGAAAACAGTACAGTAAATATGCAGATATATGTGAGATACTGTGCATATCAATGCTGACAACTCACTAGAAACAGAGTTGTCTGCATAAAAGTTTATTAAATTCAGTTTCAAGAAAAAAGATGAAAATAAAAATAATGTCTTAAGATGTGTTTGAAATTAGCATCCAACAAATAAATGGAAAGCACACACTATTTTAGTTTGATTAATTGAATAAAGATTAACCAGTAGTAATATTGTAGTGGTGCACCTCATCCTCATCTTTTGGACTTCCTAAGGCTATGTGCCCACATGGGCGTACTGCCGCGATTCCAATCGCGGCCGGGAGAACGTGGGAGATCACTAGCACCCAGCAATCCCCCACTGTCTCCCATGATTAGAATCTCGGCATGGCACCTGCAGGCAGGAAGTGGGGGTGGGACAGGACATCTTGCCCCACACTGCCTGATCACACCCATAGAGAGTAATGGGTGCCATTAATATGAGATGTGGTTTTTAACCATGCCCATTGATGTTTATGACCGTGATCAGGGACGATCGCCCGTGGCTCACAATCAAAAACACGTTTTAGATCACGGGCTGCATCTCGTCCACAGCTGATCACGGATGTGGGGATAAGACCCATCAAATACATAGCAGCAATCACCCACGATCTCACAATGGCATTATCATTGTGAGATCAAACTCAACAGTTATATATTTCAAAAACAATCACATTTATAAAGAAGAAAATCTGGTGACTATGATAACTTTACTTACGTCTTTAGCTACAGGTCTGGTATCATGAAAATTATGGTATCATGATGATTACTGCACAACAGCAGTAACAACAATAGGCATAGCCCAGTCCAAATATAGTAAAATTCTGATAATCTTAAATAAGTTAAAAGTTATTTTGAAGAAAGTTAAAAAATGTTTTATATGTGAATGAAAATGGCCAAAAGACTGATAGCTTTCTTTTAAGATTTTTGTATAAGTTCTGAATTTTACACCTCTATGGAGCTTTATGTAATGTATGATACCTTTGTATTATGTATGCTTCTTTATTCGCCTTGCAAAGGAGCATGAAAAAAAGGTTCTTTCAAACTTTGGAAGTCTCCCAATCATACTGTATGCCTACTGTCAAAATGACGAGAGTCCACTTACTACTTCATGTGCCTCATAGCCCACAATATAGTGACGATCTGTTGGGTAAATATGTAATTACATTCTGTATATAAAACGATGGAGATACATGTTAACCATTGAAAAAATTACTTGGCAAATTACACTCTGTATACTACAGTTTATTAACCCTGACAGCTAATATGGAATCTTAGGATTTCAGACCGCTACTCTGATGAAGTGCCAGCTCACAGGGAGGTAATTTTATTATATTAATTATTAATTAATTAATTATATTTTTTCAGTATACATCCGCTGTAATATGCTACCTATGCTGACTATGGAACTAAGCTTTTAGCTTTTCAGTCCCATCTCTAATTTTATTTGTGCTCTTTTTTCAAAACACAAATGTAGTATAAATAAGCTAAAATAAAAGATTTTTATAGTCAGAGTTGTGTCTCAGTATTAAATATGAAATGAAAGTTGAACTTCAGTTACAGAAAATAAACCTTGAATATAATATATGTATGTATGTAAATGTATGTATTTTAAAATAAAAATAAATCTAAAGATATTTCTAGTAAGAGGAAAGAATATTGGAGGTATGGGGGGTTTGCTATTAGAGACGATCTTAAATACTTCATGACAGGAGCATAGGGGAATATTTATGTTTATAAAATTCACCTTAGCTTATGTCATAGTTTGAAACAGTTGGGGATCATAAACTGTTGATAGACCCGTCTAGACCTAAGTAGAAGACATTACAGCATTTTGCACACTATTGATGACCTTTGCACATGTTCCATAAAAATACTTTTGGTGAGCACTAGCTACTAAGGAGGAGTGTAACACCCCCAAGAATTTATTCATGTTAGTAATCAGAGAATAGTAAATATATAGGCTGAAACAGAAATACAAAAATGTTTGGTATTAAAAAATTATCCAAGAATATAGACTAATGCAACAATTTCATCCATAAAGTGTATTGAATAGGACAGTTGTAAGAATAGTAACTTAAAACATTTTCATATACAGCAGAACAGGCATAACCCCTATCTAAAACTGCAACTAGCTTATTTGAACTAACCACAAGCTTAATAGCTTAAATAGATGCCAGCTTCCTAAAAATCTGAAATAGATACAATCATACAAGATTGAATTGAACATGGGTATAAAGCATGTGTAATTGCTTTGTGAGATATTTCAATGTCAAGGCCCAGTCATTTCTACTTTACAATTTGTGAAATGTTTTAATCTTTTATTTAAATTGTTGTCCCTTAAATAATGCTTGCACATGATCAATTTTGCAATAGCCTGTTGTAGCAATATAACAGCACAGATCTATCAGTCTAATGTACACAATGATTGTTTTCTCTTGTAACTGAGATAAAGCATTCAAATAACCACAGTAGACAAGAGCATTTTCCCTTATGCAAACAGTAATTAACATTTTGCAGTTGAAGATACTGGAATCCAAATTGTAAGTTACAGAAAGCAGATAGGAATACATTGAGGGAATTTAATATTAGTAGAACAAATTGCTAAAAAGTCCAAGATATTTGTATTATGTTGTACGTAATAAGATGGCAATTATTTACTTGACATGTCAGATGAAAAAAAACCCATACATTTTCCATAATGGTCTACTGTATTGCATATGATTAGTTAGTAAAACTCTTGTTTCCATATGTTTATACACATACATTTATCCAAGAATAATTTGAAAGGCATATATTAAGATAGCACAGATACTTATGGTCCATGTTTGGACAAACAACGGCCCCCTTCTATGTCTTGCTACACCACCGACCCTGCATTCTGCTTATTTGTTGTTGTTGAGATCGATCAATTGAAGAAGCACCTCTGAAACCCCCATCATATATATTCCAATATATGGTTCCACATATCCTTTATAGTGTTTCATAGTCAGCCATATGACTAAGCCCCCTCTGGTTAAACTTGACAGAGGTGATAGGTCTGTGATCTTGTGCCATTTCAGTGCCTTGATGTTTTAAAAATTTAGCTCATTGATGATAAAACATTTTGACAGCTTTTTTTGGCTTGAATGGACATAGCAGAGTATGAAAGACTTCTCATGCTGTCTGTACTGGCAGTTGGGACTTCTAGAGCAAAATGTTTCTTACATTACAAGTTAAACGATCCTTCTGGCACAAAAAAAGCTTCAAAATGTCAGTAAACTTGTATGCACACAAGTAAACAAGTGGCACTGCAACCATGTACCTCCATAGCCAAACTCACTGAATTTGTTATGAAATATTGTCCATACATCAGAAATCCAATTTTGACTTTATTTTTTTCCCATCAATACCAGGAAAATGGATGGATAGTGTGGTATAGGCTATATGATGTATAAGAAAACCAAAATTTCCATAAAGACCATAAGAATGAATAGAGAATATGATTCAGTAAATCATATTCTCAATTCATGTCAATGGCGTTTGCCTTGTCATTACATGGACAAATTAGGTCAAAATTGCATAGTGTACTCTACTATCCTTTAATAATTTCGCATTTTATTCTACCAATATTCAATTTATATTCCTAAATTTGATTTCTATTCTGAAATTGGGAATAATCTCGCCAATGAGGATTATTACGATGCATATTCGGAATCGTGAATATCCGCCGCCCCATTCAAGATACTTCATCAAGAGGACTAATATTGTAAAGATATTATGAACAGTTGTACCATATACATTAAACAAAGACCTTTTGAATCTACCTTTTTTAGAGTCATGTCACATGTAATCAAGATTTTAACTAGTTTATTTATGAGTCAATTGCAAAGCCCCTAACTATTTGCTGGAGAATTAGGGAAGGGTGGGGTGAACATTAAAAAATATGTTGCTCAAGCACATTTGCTTGAATTTGCATTAATTATGTTCAAAGTTAAGTTTCAACTCTTTGAATTTTGACTTCTTCTTGAACTTTATTCAAAAACTACATGTGCTAGATCAAAACTTTTTTTTTAATGTTCCCACAGCCCTTCCCTACATCTCCACAAATTTGAGAAATGTTGATGATACCATGTTCAGGGCTTTGTAATTAGCTCATAAATGTCAGCTAGTTAAAATAAAAATTCAACCATATCAACCTATTTTGATAGTCATGCTTCAGGACAGTGAATTCATATGTAAATGTTCTCCTCCTACTTGACTGACCGATCCTTCCAAATCTCTTTCAATGGATCCTCTTCTTCACACCCCCCTCCCTGTTGGCGTCCCACAAGGCTCCGTCCTTGGCCCGGTCCTTTTCTCCCTCTACACCTCCTCCCTTGGCAAACTCATCTCATCCTTTGGTCTGCAATACCACCTATATGCTGATGACACCCAAATCTATCTTTCTACCCCGGCATTCACTCCCTCTGTCCTTGACAACATCTCTCAGTGCCTATCGGCCATCTCTTCATGGATGGCTGACAGATTCCTTAAACTCAATCCGAGCAAAACAGAACTCATCACCTTCCAAGCCTCCTCCCCCCAACATCTCACTTACAGTAAATAACACCGTCATCTCCCCCATTCCACAAGCTTGCTGCCTTGGTGTCACGTTCGACTCTGCGCTCTCCTTTACTCCCCACATTCAGAACATCGCTAGATCCTGCCACTTCCATATCCGCAACATCTCCAAAATTCGTCCCTTCCTCTCCCCAGAGACCACCAAAGTACTGGTACACGCTCTCATCATCTCTCGTTTGGACTACTGTAACATCATCCTCTCTGGTCTCCCTCTCACTAGACTTTCGCCTCTTCAGTCCATCATGAATTCTGCTGCCAGATTCATCTACTCCTTTAACCGCTCAACATCTGCTGCTCCTCTCTGCAAATCTCTACACTGGCTTCCCATTGTCCAGAGAATTAAATTTAAAGTTCTGTGCCTTGCTTTTAAATCACTCCACACCTCCTGTCATCCTTACATCTCCAACTTGGTACACAAATACACCCCTAACCGCCCTCTCCGCTCCTCCAGTGACTTACTAATGGCATCCCCACTCATAACCTCATCACATGCACGGCTCCAAGACTTCTCTAGGGCTGCTCCTTCTCTCTGGAACTCCCTCCCTCGCCCCATCAGACTTGCTCCGATCTTTGCCACCTTCAAAAAAGAAAATCAGAAATGTTGTGAGCCACAAAAATATGTGTTTTATATCTGCTTTCCTAAGAACAAGTTCTTGCAGCAATATATATGTTGTTTCACATCAACAGCTAATAAATCACTTTACTGCATAAAGAAAGCAAAGGAATACAAGGTACTCGGTTCTATTGGTGATATATTGTATTGATGTAAATGTTTTCAGTGTAACTGAAAGCAGTCAATCAACATATTTTACTTCCAACACATATTTAATTTTATAGGATTTCAGATCATTTCAATATAGATAACATTAGAAGGAGAACTATGACTATTTGAAGTGAGAAACTCCAACAGTTTTATATTTCTAAATCATTACAACCAGCAAACAGAGAGAATTCTGTCCCCATGCACTTGTGAAATTGAAATTTAGTTCTGACATTTACCATAGAATGCACCATAAATCTGCAGAATGAGATTATTATGCAAGGTCAGTTAAACCACAGTTCTATGCAAAGGTATTCTATGGAATAATGAGTAACTGGTGTTTTATTTATCTCCATCTTAAAGGCAAAGGATAGTGGATTTTGCCATAATTATGTGATAAAAATGCTGCCCTATTAATATAGTACTTACCATGAAGAAAATGTTGTGGTTTTACATTTTATTACAATCCCTTTTGAAAAATTCCTGTGCAATGTGAGCAGACTTTACTCCCTTAGTAAATTACCCCCAATGTTATCATCTCATCAAATGGTATTTACTCAAACTATAAAGTTTGGGTTACTGGTTATTCTTAGCTTGTAATCCTACATCCTAGGAAATATATTACAACATGTATGTGTGTGCCTATTCTGTCCAATTTCCAAAACAGTTTATGCTCTTAAATCCTTTTTTACAAGTATAAAGTTCCAATTTTGAGATTTCTACTTTACTTGAGTTTCTTTGAAACCTTTTACATATAGCTCTCTGATTCAGCATCAACAAGCACGAAAAGAAAAGCAAATGTCTCCAGATATAAATAAAGACCAGACACGGATTTGACCTTTAAAAAAATCTAAATCAAGTGTCTTCAAAATTGTAGTTCTCTGCATAAACCTCAGCTGTTGATGTTGATTTAGTCATGAAAGTTAGACTCACCCAAGTTACTTACCCAAGTAAATGCTAAAGCTGGGTATACACATTACGATTTTCTGTTAAATTTTAGTGCAATCGTTTAACAAAATCGGTCACGTGATCTGATTGGATACAAATTGGTGCATGCCAAAAGTGTCCGAGCGATCGATTTTGACAAAAATCGGACAGAAAAACGATTGTGCACGGATCCGTTGTGATTTTTATTAACCTCCCTAGTGCACTACTGAGGTCCAGATTTCTGTACCAAAAGTGCACTATAGACTTCAATGGTACATTTTTCGTTATGTAGGCCTGTAACTTCCCAAAATATGTCCTTACAAGGGTCTAATAGATATCCTGAATATAATTATGTTTAAAACAAACAATTATGTAAAAAAAAAGAATTTTTATAATAAAATTAATGAGAAAACACAAAAATCACAAAAAACTAGGTAAATTCAATCCAAGATGTTATCTGAATTATATAACCTCTAATATACTTGTTTTGTATGATAAATTTCAAACAAGGGATAGCACAGAGTCCAACATTACAGTCAGAGCAGTAGCTGTGGGTTTCCCTGCAGACTTTTTTTACCATCTTCGCCAGTCTTAGAGCAGCACACCACACACAGTCTTGCGGGTGCTTGCTTTCTCAGCATTGGAGATAGAAACCTGGGGAAATGGCAAGCAGTTAGGCGTATTGGGTTCACCACATATCAAGGCTGCCGTACTGTCTCCTGTGGTGTCATGTGTTTGACACATATGGCCTCACACACTCACCATATATAATCATGGTGCAGTACAGGCCCCTCATGATTTTTGTACAGAACATAGGCGTTCCACAAGCACTGCTCCAGGAGATGGCGAAATATTTTCTTATAATATTTCCGCTGTTGCTTCCTGACAGCCGGGTAAAATGTCATGGCCTGGTCAGCTCTGTCAACATCCCCCATGGTTTAATTGTAGTCCACCACAACCTGTGGCCTTTGGATGCCCTGTCCACTCCTGGTTCTGGCTGGAACCATGATGGTGTTGTGGATGGTGCTCATGAGGCACACGTCCTTTTTGTCACGCCAGCGGAGAGCCAACCTCTTTCCTTTTTCCCAGGCAATAATCTCCCCACGCTTCAGCTTTCTGGCGTTGAAGTGAGCTGGCATTTCACACCGGTTGACCCTTACAGTCCCATATCCATCTGTTTGATTTTGAATAAGAAACTTATAGAGTTCAGGGGAGGTGTAAAAGTTGTCTGTTGTAAGACAGTATCTTTTATTGAGAAGGGGCTCAATAAGAGTGAGGACGGAAGATGTAACCACTCCATAAGAATCAAATCGGGGGTTGAACTTTGTCCCTTTCCCAGTGTATACAACAGAGTTCCAAATGTATCCAGATTGAGACGCACAAAGTAGAAATTATTTGGAGGCTAGGTACTGCATCCAGCTCAACCTCCCTTTATACGCCATCAGGCTTTGATCCACGGTGATGTCTTGGTCTGGCGCATAGCAGGTCCTGAAACTCTCTGTGATCATTTGGGAAACCTCCCAGATTTTTTGGAGCTTGGGGGCAGGATGAGTGGTCTCATCAAAGTCCTCATTATTGGCGAAATGCAGGAATTTCATAATGAGGCCATAACGATATTCAGGCATAACATGCCGAAAAAACGGGGTGGCAATCAATAGGTTTGTGGACCAGTACTACTTCTGCAGGGGTTTCCCCACCACCCCTTGCAAAATAATAAGTCCCAGAAAAAGCCTGATGTTCTTCTGGGTCACAGGTTCCCACTTTCTGGATCTGGAACACCTTCCCAGTGGAGCAGCCAGCTGTTGTGCTGCGTACTGCTTGGTCTCGTCCACTATTTTCTGAATGACAGCCTCATTCAGAAATATCTCCGGGTAGGCGAGGGTGTTATCGGCGCATTGCACCTTCATGCCAGGTTCTCCAGTAAATAGAAACCTAGGGGGAGCACGCTGGGACTGAGTTGTGTCAAGCGCACACCAGGTAACCAGGTAACATCACTGACGTCAGATGTGTCGCTGTCACTTCCAGTCTCGCTCTCAGAATCTGACGACTGAGGAGCCCAGTCACTATCCATGGACTCGACCAGTGACTCCTGATCGCTGTTATTGTCCGAGGGCTGTCCCAACACATCATGGACTGACTGATGCATTCCAGAGTATGACGCTATTTTTGACAGGTGGAGGTGTCCAAAAAGCATAGGTCAGTTAGGCAGGAGGCAATCAAAGCTGTGGTCAATAAACAAAGCGTAGGTCAGTTAGGCAGGCGGCAATCAAAGCCGTGGTCAATAAACAAAGCGTAGGTCAGTTAAGCAGGAGGCAATCAAAGCCGTGGTCAATAAACAAAGCGTAGGTCAGTTAGGCAGGTGGCAATCAAAGCGGTGGTCGATGAACAAAGCGTAGGTCAGTTAGGCAGGCGGTAATCAAAGCGGTGGTCGATAAACAAAACGAAGGTCAGATGTCAGATAGGCAGTCAGCAATAGAAATATCAGTGTCAAATGCGACTAATCCAGGCGAACTGGTACTTTATTACTAACTATTGCAATGGATTTATATACACACCTGATGTGCCCATTTGCAGTTAACCCTCTCTAACCTGGTGTGATGAAATCACACCAGGGAAGAGAAGGTTGCTGCAAATGGGCACATCTGGGGCATCAGTGACTTTATTGTGGCAATGTTTATTACATAGGTGCAGATTGAAAGCAGTATTTTTCATAGAAAACTGCTTTCATTATATTTACTGTTCAAATTTCCAGAGGAGAAAGAGATGGAGGATCCAAAGAGGCTTTTAGCATCGGGGACACAGGGACAGCGCAAAAACTTAAGAATGCGCTCCTGGAGCCCCGATTTGTTCTGGATGGCACCATCTCTTCCAGTGCTATACTACCAGTAGCAGCGCTGGACGAGATGCTGCCGTCCTGACCGCTAGGGCGGTTAACCCTAGAGCACTGCCCGTATCGCGCCGTTTACAACGGCACGATACGGGCGATCAAGGCAGTGTACAGAGTACACTGCCTGCCGTTTCCGGCATCTCGCCGGAGCTCTACGCGCAGCTGTTGTCATTACTGACAACAGCTGCGTGAGAGGGGAAGCCGGCGCTCCTCCATTAACATGGAGGTCTATGGCGCCGCCCCCCCCCCCCCCCCCCCCCCCCCCGCCCCCTTCCGCGTCACCGTGACCGTGGGGCGGTGCCGCCAACCCGGAAATTCTGCAGCGATGAAGACAATCGCTGCAGCTTTCCGGGGAGGCATAGGGTCTCCCCGCTGCCTGCTTTCCCGGTGGTTGAGGCAAGCCTGAAGCTCGGACGAGCTAGGCTCGTCTCAACCGCTAGGGAGGTTAAAAAGCACATGAATCGAGTGCTGTTAGTTGTCTCATGTGATCGTTTTCTTGTGGATTCTTGTGGAAATTACCTTTGTTTGTGTGCTGTTGGTCACTGGCCAGTTCTTCAGCTAACACCACTCCAAACCCATAAATGTGTGCGTGCAAGACATATTGAGACTTAGGAGGATAGAATCGTCCATATATTGAATGCATGGTATGTTGCAGTTTGTGAATTAAAATCAATTCCAGAATCGGATAGGCGATCGGATTAAAAACGATCGCTGGATAATCGAGACGTGTATGCCCAGCTTAAGTCTGCAATAGACTTATCGTTTAGCTTAGTAAATGTAGTAAATAGGAACGATGCAAGATATGAAAAACAGGATTTTTGCTTGCATGTGATTGGATGGTTTATGTCAGCAGAGCTTCATCGATTTATCTAAGCTTGGTGATAGTTACCCTGGAAAAGTATACATTCTATTGTAAAATAAATAATCTGTAGTCCATCAATAAACCATCCCATTTGATTCAACCATATTATATAAATACCAATAGTCGTTAAATTATATACAGTACAGTAGATGCAGATGATGTTTGCACTATAAATTCAAAATACAAACTATAAAGCATGCATTGTACATTGCAAAAACATAACACTGTATATAAAAGTCAATCTCTACAACAAAATTTTTATCCAATTTTAGAGAGGTAACTCAGAGGTAAAAAAAAAAAAGTTTTTATATGAATAATTATATTTTGAGCAACTTTTAGTTGAGTGTAAACAGGGAACACATGTGTAGATATGAGCCAGATCGATGTGTGCTCACAGCCAACTATCTGACCCATATCATATGAGGCCACCCCTGTTTTCGAGCGGGACCAATCAATCCCGCTCGAAAACAGGGATATCGTATATGACCGTAAATCATGGTCGATGCATCGGCTGAGCTGGGGACACATCACTGAACCAATATCTAACAGCAGTGTGATGTCATCAAGCTGCTGCAGGGAATCTCAAATGGCACCAATATCGAGCCGTGTGTTAACTTTAAACAATAAAATCAATTAGTCAAGAAAATTGCATTTCAAAAGTGTTATAAATGAATTTGCATTTTCAACTCATTTCCTGTATAAAAGATAACGGTCAATGGAGGCAGTCAATCAGATTCCAAACTCCGCACACAGCCAAGACTAGTGATGGCCGAAATGCCCGCAAGGCGGACAGTTCGGCCACGAACAAGCATGTTCGCCCTCCTTCTCGCCAGCGAACAGTACCGGTGTTTCACCCGCCCTGTTTGCCGGCGAGAAGGAGCCCTCTATTCTTCCTCCGGTGGGATCATAAGCAGCGAGATCCCGCCGCAGGAAGAATGTTTTCACTGAAGACCAGGTAGAGAACACGGTCTTTCAGTGAAAAACCGGCTCGCAAACCCAGATGTGACGTCAGTTAGCACACCAGGAACTATGCGTGACGTCACATCCATGTTTTCCGATTCAAATTCCCCGCCTAGAGGCGGAGCGGACTTTTTTAAAAGTCCGCTCCGCCCGTTCGCGGACGGACATGGCCGAAGTTCGGCCATCACTAGCCAAGACCAAAGAGCTGTCCAAGGATGTCAGGGACAAGACTACACAAGGAATGGGCTACAAGACTAATGCAAGCAGCTGATTAAGAAGGTTACAATTGGCCTGACTTCTTTGCAAATAGATGAACCATAAATAACTGCAAATATCACTCAGTCTGAAGTTCCAAACAAGATCTCTCCTTGTGGAGTTTCAATGAAAATAAGAATGGTGTGCAACCAGCCCAGAACTAATCAAAAATACAGGGACAGGGATATTACTTTTGGGTTGGAAATGTGCGTTTTCAGTTGTTTTGCGTAAATACAAGAAATGTATAATTTTTATAGATGTATTGCACAGTTAATTATATATTACATATAATATTGCTGGTATGAGCTGCGTATTCTATGGTTTGATTAGTTGGGAGAAGATAGTTCTTTTGATTGGTAAATGAAAACCTATACATTTAATGCCTGACTGATTAGATCATAATTTTTAATGGAACAGATAAGCATCTATTAAGATAAATCTAGAGGGTACGCAAAAAAGTTGTGTATGTGTGGATGTACAAAATGACCCAGTCAGTTTGGTGACAATTTATGTAAGTAATGTTGTTTATAGGAGTATGTGCTATGCATGATACTAATTTGAAATATTAAACATGGCTTTTAAATATTTTTCCAATTGAGCTTTAATGTTGTCTCTGTAACAACAATTGGATGCTCTCCTAGAGGAGAAGCAATGGAGATTTATATCCTCCCACTTTGTTCTCAGTCTGTTCTCTTAGTCACAGCCTAGAGACGAGCTGGCTAATTTATTTGAGCTAGTTCCAAAATCAAAGGCCAGATTCAGATGCCAGTTGATCTGTTATTACTTAGATCTATTAGATTTTAAATTGAACCTAAATGAAAGAGGATACAGTTGTTATAGAACAAACAAGTAACAGAGTACACCAGTTAAATGGGTGCAAATAAACAATCATATTTTATTGAAATGACATTAACATTTACCTGCATATGCCCTTCATCTTGTTGAGTCGATTAAAAACCCAGTATGTCTTGACAGAGGGCAGCTAAAGTTTCTCATCCTTTTGCAGGCAACAGGGTGCCCTTTTTTATGTATGTTATAGGTGTACAAATGAATGCTGTGTAATGTAAGTCATATTTCTTTAATTAATTCGGTTGATGGTCATTCTAGATAAATAATTTCTGTTACCTCTAATTATTTGTATTGTTGGAACAAGGCACTTGTGTTTTATTGAGAAGAGATTTTTTAATTCAAATTTAGAAAGAAAGTACAAATGCTGAAAAGCTCTAAGAAAATCAGCAAAGTAGATGATTACCTTCTCATCTTAAATGTTGGATATATACTTATTTAATGACCTCACATCACAATTTGTCTTACTTAGTTGCACTTATATAAATATATGCATGAATCCCTAAAAGTGTGCTGGCTGTTACTTACAAAAAAAGTACTGTCCAGAATTTTAAACTATGTTATATTGAATCAATTTAAAAGTATAATATGGAGCCTCTTTAAGAAGGGCTATTTTGATTCACATGAATATCAGTCACCAACTCTGTTGTAATAGAACTGCGATTGGCAATGAAAAATAAATAGACATTTCAGTCTCTAACTTGTTTCTTTTTATATGACATTTCCTAACTGTACATTGATTGAAATGTTAGATAGAAGGCATTCTAGTCCATTCTACAGCTCTTTTACCTTTGTCATTTTTAATCCTAGCATGAAAATTTTAGCCGCTAAGCATAATTGCTTCAATTACCCTATCTTTGTACAAATGAATGGAAACTGTAAAATTGAAAAGGAGGGCATCTGATGGTAACCTAGTCATAAACAGCAATGTTAATTATTTGAGGCATATATATTAAGAGTCCACCCTTTAAAATGTCACCCTTTTAATTCCACAATGAAAAAGTAATCAGGTGATTATTTAGCATAATGATTGTCTAGAGTAATGTTACCATGATTGAAGTGAAAGTGAAGGTTTTAAAATATAGGACTTTAAGCACTTGGCTTTACAATGTCAAAAAGGGAAAAAAAATAAAGGCTTATCTCTCCATACAAAATAATGATATATTTCTATCATACCATGCTACTATAAATCTTACATATCAATAGTTACTCCCAAGGTAAGCGCCTTTTACATAAAAAAAATCAATTAAGACTTAGTAATATGTATTTAAATATCCAAATGTGAGGACCCCGGCTGTACCGGTTACTTAGAAGTGGCTCCCTGTAAGGAGGTACACCTGCCTCATTAGCCTCAGGGCTATTTAGGTGTGCTACATTCAGACACATTTGCTGAGCATTCAATTCCAATCACTATCTGAGCCTGTACCCTGGACTGTCACTCCTGATTTTTCTCCTGAACCCTGGACACGTCTGAATTCTGGACTATTTTGCACCTGTTTGTTTGTTCCTGTCTGTGTAAGTGCACATCAAACCTGTCTGTTACCACCATATCCCTGTGTTGTCAGTGTGTGCTGCCTGTCTGGTCGCACCCTCTGCTCTGGATCTTGACACCAAATAAAAGAACCCTAACTTATTCTTGTTGGAACCACATTTGGATCAATCTACAATTGGATCAATAGAATAAAAGTCTATATGTTCATCCATCTGTTTGTCAGCATTTTATTGTACAAAAAAGTTTTATACATGCAGTACATATTTATAAAATAGATATATTACAATGTTGATCCCATACCAATGTTGTATTGTTCCCAATACCATATGCAATTGTTGCCCAGAGACTCTGGCTGTTCATTAGAGTTCAGACTCGATTCCTCATATAGGATATAGCTTCTTACTGACATCAGAAGCCCCTGACAAGTGTGAAAAACTAGAGCACCTTATTGGGGACCAATTATTACCATTTAAAGATTCAGGAAGCAGAATCAATTAAGGGGATCAAGGATTTAAGTTATTAAGGACTTATATGTGCCTTTTCTTTTCCCACTGCTTTCCTCTTAATGTGTCCTATAGAAGCTTATGTTGTTTTTCTGCCTAACTGGGTGAAATGCATTGACATATATATGTAAGATATTTTCATATATACAGGTTCACATAAAACCCAACCAATTAATCACAATTCTAATGGATAATGAACTGATGTGCAATATTCCTCTACCTCATCTTAAGATTTTAATAATATTTTATAAATATGTATGTATAAACCTTTTTTGTACAATAAAACCTTGACATGGATGAGCATGTGAGCATTTATATTGTTTATACTAGTAAGTAGATTGATCCACACGTGGTTTCAATTAAATTCCCAAATACGTTGCGGTTCTTCTATTTGGATATGTTAAAGGAGGGATTGGCACCACATCACAGTAAGTAACATGTACCAGCAGTCAGTTCCATATGAGTCTAGAATATTGTATATATATAGCTATATATACATATATTTGTATAATTTTGTAGCTCATCCCTCCCATGCTTCTACAACTCTATAATAAAAAAATATATTCAAATAGCATTTTACTAACCTCCAAGTGCTCTACAATCCTAAAAAAATATATACTTACCTCTTCCCTCAAAACTTACAGTTTCCAGTCCTGGAAAACTACTTTCTGACAATTAGATGTCACTAGATAATTATTTTGTTTATTGTTAGTATAGTAAAAGGTAAATGATGCAAATAAAGATACCTTAGGGCACAGAGAATATCTTATGCTGTTCAAACACCCACTGTTCACTAGTAATGGCCCGAACTGTTCGCCGGAGAACTATTCGCGGCGAACATCGCATGTTCG
>CM070033.1:84021905-84050481 GCA_036250615.1 Ptychadena robeensis | reverse complement strand
CTTGAAATAACTTTCCCAACACTATTGTGGCCAGAAAGGGTCCCTTTGTTTTTAAAGTTCACCTGCCCATTGAAGTCTATGGATGTTCGCCAGTTCGCGAACTTTTGCGAATGTTCGCGTCCGCTGTTCGCGAACATCAAATTCCGGGTTCACGCCATCACTACTGTTCACCAACGCATTGGACATCACTATACAATCCATTGAAAAGCCAAACAAGGAAACGGGGAATTTGTTGTTTAGTACAAAGCATACTGTAATGCATTGTTAATTAAATGTATTTTAATCGGCAAGGCAAATTAAAATCAGTTTGATGTAGTCATAATGAGCATTGTAAAACAAAGCCAGATTTTCAATAATATTATGCCTCACTGTTTGCAGGCTTCATTATTACAGCCAGAAAAGTCTGTTTTCATGATTTTATGAGTTAGGAAATTCTACATAAGATTAACCTCTGGTATTGCCCATTTTGACAGTCATAAATTGTGCAGAACCCTCCATAAATACAGTATTCAATATTATCATTAATTTTAATGGTTTTGCATTACATGCTAAAACCCCTGATTAGTGGAAGTTGTAAGCTGCTGAACATAATATCACCAAATTAGCTGTGAAGGTCAGGGGTACCTATGAAAATATGTCCAAAGTGAAAAATTGTTTTCACTCAAAAGTTTAGATTTTATTGTCCCATTATAGTTGTTTTTCCAAAACTAATTAGAATTGTTACTTTAAATGTATAAACTTAAATTCATAATACTAAACTAATATTACCAAACAGTGAAAACCCCAAAATGGATCACTCCACCCTGGACACAGGGACTGGACGCAGAGACACTTGTATATTATTATATGTAATATTAAGTGATGGATTAATCTTCACTTCTGATGGACAATGCCCTGTGATCTTTTACTGGAAGTTAATCTAGCACATAAACATTAGCTGATCACGCACACTGTTTTCAGGCACACACCGTGTGCAAGGGGTTTAAAAGACATGAAAGGACAGAGTCCACGACCCCACTGTAAAAAATTAACCTGTAGGTCTGATTTCCAGGACACCTTCCCAAGACACATTTGAAGGATGTTTCAATTTAAAAAAAATCTTTTAAAATGATACAGTTGTATACAATAAGAAATACATAAAGATAGCATACCTGGTGCAAATAGTTAAAATCAAAACAGGGTTTCCATTCTAAGGTTTCCCAAGACTGATGGCATTACTGGGAAAAAATCGTGTTTATATGGAAACGTTTGTTTAACTTGCATGTGATATTGACAGATTGAACTGTTTATGTTGATAATGAGGAAATTGACAATCATAGAAGGCAAATATAATCCAACAAAATTTTAGCCTTAGATATAAAGCAAGATTTATAGCAAACCTTTAGAAACATTCCCTAACCATCATTTTAGAAGCATGTTCTGCTTTTATCATTAAGTCCTGCACATGGCCATTGTAAGAACAATACCCGTTCATGACCTCCAAATATATATACTACGTATGGAAGAAAAGTTTCATGAATACATGGTAAATCAGTGATACAAAAAGTAAGCATGTAAGTAATATAACTTAATTATATTAATTAAATCTCCTATTAATTTTAAATGGGATCTTATTATTGTTTTACCACATTTGGAAATTTTACCTGTCACTAATATTGGGAATTAGTAGATTGCAAATGTGAAGCATCCACTTCTATTCTTTCATAAAATGATTACATTTTTATTAAAAAAAACTATAATTTCCACATTCAACTGGATAATTTGTATCCTTACCGATACACAGTAGAGTCATCACATAAGCGGATGTGAAAATGCAAATGCATTAAGAGTATTACTATATTTATTTGCTATAAAACAAAGAAAACATAAAAACTGCCTAGTACATCTAGTAGTGGCCTTTTAATCAAATACAAAGGCATACCCCTGTCCCCCATTCTGGTTGCTGCCTATAGCCATTAGCACCAAAAAGTCTTTATAGGAACATACCAGTAGAGATGGTCGAATTTTTCGACTTGCTAACTTTGTGAGCTGATTGCAAAGCCCCTGAACATGGTATCATCACCAAAATTGTTGGAGATGTAGAGAAGGGTTGGGGGAACATTTGAAAGAAAACAGTATGGCTCTAGCACATGTCGTTTTTGCATACATTAAGTTCAAAGTTAAAGTCGAAATTCCGATTTTCGAAATTTTTACTTGACTTTGAACTTAATTTGTGAAAAGACTATTTGTGTTAGAGACATACTTTTTTTTTGGAGTATACCCCCAACCCTTCTCTACATCTCCAGCAAGTTTGGTGATGATACTATGTTCAGGGGCTTTGCAATTAAGTCGAAACCGTCGAAATGGTCGAATTTTTGAAAAAAAATTCGACCATCTCTACATACCAGTAGATTATGAAATAACTTTGAAATAACTATAGAACCTCACTCTGCTATTTCAACAATTAATAAAAGTATTAAAATGCACTGTATATGTAAGACAAAAAATATTACCATTACCAAAATATTTCATCTCTTTAAGTTTTTTTACAAAACTAGAAAATAAATATTTTAAATGAGCTTATCGTGGTCAAGTTAACCTTTAATTATAAAATGCCTGTTTCTCAATATAGTTTTATATGAAAAAGGGGAGTCACCTTTCATTACCAAATACTAAAGCTCTGCTTTCTTTTTTATGCTTAATTAGTTAAAATTTAATTCTTTATTTAAAGTCAGGAATCTGACAAATAAATACAGTCAACTATGTTATATTGTTAAAACACAAACATTTAAAAAGAAACACAAAGGCAGGAAGAAAAAAGAGCAGGCCCCCTTATATATAAGAAAAGTATGGCAACATATACATACAGAAAATAGAAAAATACCAATCCTCTAAATTTCCAAATCAGTAGAAAAGAGCCTGAATTAACTATACTATTAGGGCTATGGGACTCCGCCGTAGCTTGGGCGTGGCATGCATTTCCTTCTGTCCTCGCTGTGCAATCTAGCTGACTAGGCAGAGGGCACAGACATAACCACTGTTGTCACCACTGCTTTAACCCTAATCTATGTAAGTAATGTAATAGGGAGATCTAGAGTTCCAATCCAGGTGATCCACTGCACCTGTTAGACCTGGATGGTGCATTTATGCCCTGCTCGTGATAGTGTCAGTTACCTGGACTGCTGGGTTCCTTGTTCTGGTCATTGTGTTGTGGATACCATGTCTGATTCTCCTTGTATGATCCTTGCCATGTACCTGGAATACTGTCACATTTACCCTTTGGCTCTGTACACTATCCCTAGGGGGTCTCTGGAGGGTTTCATCAGTCTAAGCTCTTAGGTGGGATACTTTGTGCTTCTCTTGTCCTGGGGGCAAACAAAGTCAGGTAGACACATCGTGCCTCCCACTCAAGTGGGGGCTTGACTATAGGTGAAGATCACAGCGGAGATTGGGGTATCCTACCTGAACTGTAGACTGTTGATCCTTTGGAGACCCTTACACAAACATGGAAGCATATGTGGAAGGGATAGCAAATCCCACAACACAAAGCACAAATTAAAAAAAAATGTCAGTAGATTTAACATAAGATGTAATAGGTATGACCAATCTCAGTCTTGATATTAGGTTATCTTAATGACTGAACTTTGAAGAAGTAAGACTACCTTACAACTGCTTCTCCATGTAACAGCTGTTTACCTTACAATGAAACCATGTTTTACTATAGAGACTGCAAATGTTTTTCCTATCATTTCCCATAAAGTTAAGTTCCTTACCTTTTTTAACTAGATCCTAATTGTAGAGAAAGCCAAGTACTGAAACAAATCCTAAATGTTGAAATAAAAACATATGCATATAATGCAAATGCACTAGATAGCTCACGTCTTCCACAGAAATAGCAAAACTATGGCATCCATGGCAGTTCCAAAGGACAAGCTTTGATCAATATATTGTATGTTGGATGATCTTATAAGTGGTATGCCAAGTTGGTATCTGTGTAAAATGAGGGGTTGGGGTTGCGCCTTAACCTCCCTAGCGCTCTTGCAAGGTCCAGATTTTTGTATCAAAAGTGCACCATAGACTCTAATGGAATTTTTTGTGTTGTAGGCCTGTAATTTCCAAAGATATGTCCGTACAAGGGTCTAAAAGACATCCTGAATATAATAATGTTTGAAACACACAATTATTATAAAAAAAATTAAATGTATAATTTGAATGATAAAATCTCTTGAATACTTATTTGGTATGAAAGATTTCAAAACAGTATTTATGTTTGTTTATAATAAAATGTTTATTACAATTGGAAATGTGTTTTGTTTTACTTTGAATTGTATTGGATACAGTTATCACTGTATCCAATACAATGGCATTTGGCACTCTCTGAAAGGGTTAACTTCAAAGAGCACATCTTGAAATGACACTGGGGGTAATTTTCCAGATGTGCTCTTTGAAGGTAGCCCAATTTGCATATAAATGTCCAGAGCCCTGCTGGCATAAGCAATGAAGAGAGAGAAAGATGAACTGCCATCTATCCCTCTCTCTGTGTCTGTGAAAACTGCAATCACTCTGCCGCTCCCACGGACACAGGAACAGGCAGCCAGAGAGAAGAGCAGAGAGACTGAGAGGAGAGCAGCTGTTGGCCCCCCTCCCAGTCAGAAGATGACGTTGTGCTATGAGTGTAGTTCTGCTAGTGACATCTACTGGCTGAATTGAATATTGCATTCATTTAATCCATTGCATTAACCCAATTGATGTGAAAACGTATTAAATATTTTTTTTCTGCTCTAAAATCTGGGTGCGTCTTATGGTCCAGTGCGTCTAATAGTTCAACATATACGGTATATATTTTTGGTTGGGCGGGTAGGAACTATACCCAAGGGGTGGCCAGTCCCTAATGGACTTTTCAGGTGAGTATGGTATTCAAGTAGTTCCAGTCGAGAGATAAACGTACATACCTTTATTATAATAACATAAATACACAAAAGATCAGGGTAATAAACAATTTTGCCATAAAAATGTCACATTCTGTGGGATTACTCAAAGCGGGGAATTTAAACCCTTTACACTTAAAAACAAGCGTTGCTCCTTATGTCAATGTGCACATGGTCCCAGATGGTTAGATTTTACACAGTGTTCGTCCTTCAATCTTTATCCGACGCGTTTCGTCCTTTCGGACTTCTTCAGGGATCTCACTTGAAGGTTTGCCTATAGGTTATTAACAAGTTCATGACCATGCATCATGTTCAATATCCAATCATATACAATTTCAATTATTCATCAATTCCATTATCTCTAGTTTCCAAGTGCTAAGATTATTATTCCATATCCATCTAATGAGTCCCACAGTATTGTCTAATATCTGTCCAATACGGCAGAATTGCACCACCATCCTATACAGTGTCTATTTTTTAGTCTTATTATTAAGGTCATTTATTGCGTTATCTCTACATACCAACCCACAGAGAATTCTGTGGGGATGGTGTAAAACAAAACAAAATAAACAATAAGTCATGGCTTACCGAGAATGTCTATGGTCCATGTGCCACGGACGGTCCTCACGGGCCAATGCCCCCCAGATCCCCAACCGCGCATCCGGAATATGGGTCCTTGGGGATTCTGCACCATGCGTAAGCACCCACGAATTAAGCGCTATTGTGTGGAGGGGAAGATATGTCTCAATTGTCCATAATGAGTATCCAAGATATACCCCGTGACGTGTCACTACAACTCAAGATACAGGCCCAAACAGTGGAAATGTCTCCCCAGGTGGTAAAGTGTGGTATTAAACCATCATAATTGTCAGATAGTAGGCAGATGCACCTATACACACTAGATAATGGGCAGGTATCCCTCCGCCACCAGTAGCATTATCTTGTCACCAATAGTCAATTTGTCAGTGGCTTTCACCCTCACACAGTGCAACTCACCTGTCTTTTCAATCTTAACGTTCACCTATCTGAGTGGTCCGTTTCCGTATTCAATCTCAATGCTAGATTTGGCCCAATAGTGAGGTCTGAGGTCCAATCAAATAACCTATGTTAGTACCTATGTTACTCTGTCTTATGTTGTTATGTAGTTTTGTTGTCCTACCTTAGGGTCCGCTGTAGGTAGTTACGCCTGTATCTCAGTCCATCTGTCTCCTATTTCACGGGAATCATCTGTCTCTGTCTCAGTCAGTCTTTGATCGGTCTTTTAAATGTCCGTCTTCCCGCCACACGAGGTGGGGCCCCGGTCCGCCCCCATGCCGCCGCGCCCTAGGGTAACCCCTCTGACGCATTGGCCAAGGCCTTCCGGGTGCCCACTGCCTTGGGCGAGCGCAATGCGTCTCTTGATTTATATACGGTATATATTCTAGTTATGCAGTATTTCTGAGGCAAATTCTGTTACTGGTCAGTCCATTCTCATCTCATTTGGTTAATACTTTTATCTCTTTGCTTGTTGTCACAGTCAGTCATGATTGATCATGCACAAAAGCTCAGCTCTGTAATCATGTACTACCAGTCTTAGGCGCTTTGTCATAAAGTTTGGGCTTTATGATAATCAAGGAAATGCTTGGCAAGGGACAACCTTGTTTGTGTATATGGCCAGCTTAACTGACAGCCAGAGACATCTGCAGCAGTGTAGATTAAATAATGGGAAAACGGACATGTATATTATACAGTAGGGTGCAGCCTTTGGCCATGAAGGTGTGTAATTTTGTTTGTTACACTAAATCTAAAAAATATATATATTTCAGAGAACGAGATTTGTAAACTCTAATCACTGCATGGAGCATGTGCTAGAGTTTGATAACAGCACTACTTGCTCTGTAGACACACATTTGGTCATTATCTTCTACAATAGTTGGAGCTAGGCTCTCATTCTGGGAATGACTTCAAGCTGACAAATGTATGACAGCTTTTATCAGTTTTGTTCTCTACTATCTAGTGTCAGCAATAGACAGCTTTTCTGACCACACTAAGCTAATCTGAATCTAATGCGTCTTTAAAATATAACTGATAAATCATGAATTTCAGTTATAGGACAAGTCTGTTAGAATTATTCAAATATAAGCGTATTATATTTGTGGATAATTGGAAGAGTGAGATTTCCCTACTGCACTTCTTGGACTTCCAGATTCAGTCATGTAAAAAAGTACACCTCATGAGAAGTTTATGAAAACATTAGATCCTACAGTGCTTACATGATTTACCTGTACATAAACATTATAACTATATGCCCTTGCAATCATTTACTTAACCAAAACATTAATAGAATTTTACAGGGTACCTGTCCACCTAGAGTAGACTTAATTCCAAGTGGCCATGCACTGCTATTTTATAGTCCACATGTGACCATTTGCTTCATTTTGATTCATTTTGAAGGTAATCGCAGTGTAAATATATTTTGCATACATGGCCATACACTCAAATTTCAAATAGAATATTAGTAGAATTTTTCACAAAATATCGCAAATTTGAATATTTGCCGCTCATCATATACTGGGTGTCAGATCTAGTAATTCTGGTTTTTGCATTGAGCACAGGGCACAGTAGAGGATGTTGGGCCCTCTGGCCTATCCTGTTTTTCCTCCTCCCCCCAAAGGAGCAAATACTGGTTCTGCTAATGGGTTAACCCCCCTAGCACTTCTGACGGCTCCATCTTGTCCAGTGCTGTTATGTCAGTATTGCAGTGGACGAGATGGAGCCGTCCGGTGAAGATCAGAGATCAGACCCAGCAGCACATACTTACTGTTCTGTGCTGTCCCAGTGGCTCTGATCCTCTCAGCTGAAGCCCATGTCACCCCCCCCTGTGATGACCTCGCATTGGGGGGTAGCGGCGGGACATTCAAATGTAAATTGCAGGAGAAGCAGTTTTCTATGCAAAAGACTGTTTCAGTGTGATGTCCAGATGTGCTCGTTGAAGTTACCCCTTTCTCGAGGGTGCCAAAGGGCATTGTATTGGATACAGTGATAACTGTATCCAATACAATTCAAAGTAAAAAAAAACACATTTCCTATTGTAATAAAAATGTTATTATAAACAAAACATAAATATGAATACATACTATTTTCAAATCTTTCATACCAAATAAGTATTTAAGAGATTTTATCATTCAAACTATACCTTTTATAAAAAAAATTAATGTAATTTTTTCTTTTACATAATTGTTTGTTTCAAACATTATTATAGTCAGGATGTCTATTAGACCCTTGTACAAACATATTTTGGGAAGTTACAGGCCTACAACATTAAAACATTCCATTTACGTCTATGGTGCGCTTTTGGTACAGAAATCTGGACCTTGCAAGAGCGCTAGGGAGGTTAAGGACCTTTCACCTCAAATGACTGTCTCCCGGGACCTCCTCTTTATGTTGTTGAGAACGGTAGATACAGCAAACCTTCTGGCAATGACATGTATTGATGTGCCATCCTTGGGGAGCTGAAGTGCCTGTGCAGTCTCTGTAAAACTACTTTAAAGCAAGAAAAAACAGATGACAATGAGACAACTCTCATGCTCGACCCTTTATCAAGACAGACCCTTAACTGACTTCATACTATACTCTGATTAAAAAAGGTTCCTTTATTATTATTTTTTTAAACATATATAAAAGAAAATATTTAGTGGCCTTTAAAAAAATCTGTATATCATTATCATTTTATAATTTCATAAATATTTCAAGAAATTATTTTGACATACAGAAGTGTGTGGGACTATAAAAAAACTATCTGCCCTGCTGTGGGTGCCAAGTATGCCAGGTAAACCAGAAATTATGTAATACATTTTGGCATATAAAGTGTAAAGTTGCTTTATTAGATTTTGTAATAATTTTTGTCTTTTTCTGTTCTTATAACATAGAACGCCTGCTATGATTGGCTGCTCCTTCGTTGTCAACAGACAGTTTTTTGGGGAGATTGGCTTGCTTGATCCTGGAATGGATGTGTATGGAGGAGAAAACATTGAACTCGGCATAAAGGTTTGTGGTATATATTGTGATATTTTTTTAAATAATTGATTTGGTTATTTTCAGATTGTTTTTGAAGCAACACTTTAGCAGTGGAATATGAACCATTACTATCCTATTGAACATAAACACAAATGCTTCAAAAGCGCATCAGAAATGCATCCATTGCTTTAAGGACTTGCGCAATGGACATGTTAGGATACTTTTACATGAGGCCATGTAGCATCCACCGTTAGAAATTAGTGTGAAGCTGAAATTGAAATGTTTACTTGCACATGTATTTACATAAAAAAAATTTTTTAACATGTTTTAACCTTCAACGCCTTGGCCTGTGTCAAAAGCAGTAGTTTGAAGCTAGTGGAGACAAGTCAAAGAACCAAAGAATTTACACGCCAACCACTTTTACTGAAGGGATTGAGGTTAATCCGCTGTGTATAAATAATTTGTGTCCTATTTCTGTCAGCTTTAAGTCCTTCTCCAAGCACTTTTTCAAATATTTGTATGAGAAACAGCAGTATGACTGCAGTGGTAAATAACCATAACTGCTAAGTAAACAACTTTTACTATTTAATATTGGTTGCACAGAAGCAAGTCTTATTTAAATACTACACTCACCTCACCCCATGATAACCATTTCACTTACCCACCCTATGAAATCCATTTAGTATGTATATCCTATTTCACATACCTTTAGAGTTGTGTGCTTGATATGAATTTAATTAGGTCACATGCTTGTGGCATTATAAACCATAAATGGATTATAATCTCTGGATAACAATTATCATCAATACCATGAACATATGGTATGAATTAAAAATTAAGATTAGATTTTATAAATGTCACAGTTACCACCACCTCACCCCCTGCATGCAGATGTTTACCCCCATTTGTATCTACAACAGAATTCAGGTGCCTGTGGCTTTTTGAATGGACAAAAATTTAAGTTTAGACAAGATATTAGACAAGATATATATATATATATATATACATATATACACTGCATGTCCCAAAAAAGTCACTACCAAAAAAAAGGTCACACACTAATATTTAGTTGGACCGCCTTTAACTTTGATTATGGCACACATTCGCTGTGTTTGGATAAGCTTCTGCGATGTCATAAGGTGTATTTCCACAATGTTGCATTAATTTTTCAACAAGATCTTGCATTGATGATGGTAGGTCTAATGCTCCCTGAACCAATCTTTCACAATTTAAACATGTTGAATCCTGGCATTGTCATCTTGGGATATGCCTGTGCCATCAGGGAAGAAAAAATCCATTAATGGAGTAACCTGGTCATTCAATATATTCAGGTAGTCAGCTGACCTCATTCTTGGAGCACATACTGTTGCTGAACCTAGACCTGATCCACTTCAGTAACCCCAGATTTATCCATTAGGAGGCTGGTACCTATTTGCTTATTTAAAAATTTTTGGCCAGGCAGTATATATATATATAGCTCCGCTTACTATGCTTCCCTGTACTTACACAAAGTATGAAATCTTGAATGCCTTTAAACACCATGAAGACACAAAGATCGATAATACAAATCAGTCTGCTCTGTGATGTGTATGCTCTTCTCATCTCATAATTTTCTGTCACTTTGCTTTCAGCAGTGAAGATTGCACAAAAGACTTGACATGCACTGCTCTGCTAGTTCATTCACCATGACAATTTCTTTGTTACATTGGATCTGACCCTTGATAAGTCAGTGCTTGATGTCAAATTGGATGTCAAACCAAGCAAATGGTTCAAATGTGTAGGGCCACTTTTGCTTTGAAAGGAAGTTTGCTGAAACATAACGTGAAAATAATAAAAGACAATAAATGGCATGTTTTAGATTTTAAGAACACTGCATAGCCTAGAAATTACTGCTGTATTCTCAAAGCATATTTCAAAGCATATTTTCTATACAACTTTATACAATAAAGCAAAGAATTATGTCATAATCTAAATCTGAAAATGTATTTTACTGATTTTTTTGAGCCTAGTCTTATAGCCCAGTAAAGGCAATGCCCAGAACTTTTAATGTACTGCTGTGGCTTATCTGAGGACAGAGCTGCCCCCTGGTAAGCCTACTTTTTAGTTTGTGTAATCCTGATATCATGGTTGTCAAATTCCAGTCTTTGAGGACCAGATCCATACAAATTGTTGTATTTTTGTAACAGACAGGGGTAAATGTAATAATAGGTGGGGCATACAATCAGAAAATGAGTCTGCTGATACAAAGCATTACTTGTATGTGATCACAAAGAACTAGGGTTGGACTACTCCTAACCACAATTCATTGGGATGACACATTGGCGTCAATACCTGTTTCAAATATAGTGCAGATCTTTTATTTCTTTAACAGAAGCTCAGGAATAAAATACACCCTGGAGGCTAAGTAGAGCCTACCACTCTTCTTGCTAAGATTTTACATTTGACAAGTAAGTTGTTCAACTAGGCAAAAAAAACTAGAAATTCATTTGGATTTTTATCAGAATATAGACATTTTGGAGTGGTGGTAGCTGGCAAAGTATAATGGGGAGTTTCTGTGTCATTGCCATTTACTGCAGGGAGTTATACTGGTTAATACTCAACATAAAAAACAGGGTGCAGCTGAGATGCTGCAAATATGACAATAGCATGCACACTGAAGCTGCAGAGTTTCATTAGCTCATCTTCATCTCATCAAACTGCATTCATCTAGTATGCTTATGTGGAGTTTCCGCATTTTGTTATTCATTTGTAATGTACCCAATTGGGAGTGTTCCTATTAACAAATGGTTTTCAAGGGCAGGAATGCTCCCCAATGTGTACCCCCCTGAAACCAAGAAGATACCAGTACCTGAGTTGGCATCACTACAGCAAAGAGAAGGTAGGAAGGCTATGTGTGTGTGCTTTCTTTACCTTCCTATAGCTTTTATGGTTGGGAGGTTTAGTTTAACAAATTACAACTCACCCCAACCATCACAAGCCATTCAAAGGAGGAAACCAACTATATTATTCCAACCACTCAGCACACCAACACTGGAACCATTACATAAGCATTCTTAGTAATCGCAAGTGATAGTACAACAATAAAAGCACACTTAAATGTATGTTTTCACCCAGTCATATACTGTAGTTTTGACAATAAACCTTTCTTCATCTTATTAGATAAATATGCTATGATTTTATTTTCCCAATCTCTGTATTTCATTATGTTTTATGGTTGTATTTGACAAGATCAGAGACTCATATAGAAATACAGGTAGTTGCATCTTGTAGGATTCACATTGCATTTAGTACTTTTATTATTTTTCCTATATAGCTTTTAAGCATTCAGCTACTTTTATATTAATTGTTTTTAGATGGTTATATTGCACAGCAGAATCTAATGACCTGTAAAAAGGCTAACATATCTGCTGCATATGTAAATGTCTTGGGAAGAGTAGGTCCTGAACTAGTGTAGAGCATGATTAATTACCTCTTTGATCTGCTCTTAGAACTTTATACAATCAATGTGGACATTATTACACCATTGATTTGGAGGTTTCCAATCTATGAAGGCATTATTAGGTCTTTGATTGTGGGATTGTTCCTAAAACCTAATTAATAATCACACTTAACAAAATAAATATATAATAGTTTAAATAATCTCAACTACTTGTTTCACAGCTATTGCGTCCATGTACATTATCGTACATGACTATGTTTTTTATTTATCTCTGTGAATCTGTGTTTTTATTTAAACGTGACAATTTGAAGGTGCCAACTTGTACATAATCTAATTATTTGTCATCATAGTTGGCTAAAATCATAATTTTATCATAACAAACATGAATTAAATATGACCTCAACAGAGGACATATAGCACTTCAAAAATACAAATAATAATTTTGCCTCCATAGTTTAGTAGTTTAATAATACTTGAGTATGGCATAACATTAACTATCCCCTTTTATCAAACTTAATGTAATACAGTTGAGCTACTTTGTTTTAGTATTATTACTGCATTTTTCCTTAAATGTAAGCCCCACTTCCTGATATCCAATAATTCCAGTGTGTGCGTGTGTGGACATATACAGTCATAAACAAAAGTGGGGGAAGCAGAAAACAACCCATATGGACCTTAGGAAAACCAAAATGTTTTACCCTCAGGGACTTTCTGTGGCAAACCTAGGTTTATGCTTAACAAGTGTTTGACTGGGATATGATTTAGTTAAAAAAATCAATTGTATAAAATCTTATATATAATGGATTAAACAACAAAAAACAACTAGGACAAGTATCAGGTAAAATGCAATGTCAATGAGTCTATATGTTTTGCCCACACTATGGCTTCCTGAGGACATAGACAATGAAAAGATCCAAAAAAGACAAAACCTGATATGAAGGGAAAAGGGGTGGATTTCCCTGGACCACTTGACCCTTACAGGGGGGACTTTTATGAAGGAGACACCCAGGCCAATTTGACGCCAATTGTTACTAGTTATATAGATTTTGGCATAAATCCTTTTGAGCAGCAGGGTATGGGAGCTAAAGTATAAGCCAGAGCATGGATGTGCCTGACATACAGATTGAATTGTTTTAGACAAAACACACAGTCCCACATTTCCTTCCCTTCATCTAATCAGACTCTGGTCATGAGATTCCAAACTGCTCTCCTAAATGAAATTTCTGTAATACATATACAGTAATAAGGTGGAATAAGTAATAATGACTTTCTTTCACTGCAACCAAGTTTTCAGCAATTGGAAATGTAATGCTTGTATAGACACTCCATAGTGGCCTATGGCAGCAAGCAACACATGGATATCATCTAATTGGAACAGTGAATATATGTATTGTTACATATATAAAAATACAATTTGACAGTGGCAGTCAGTTAGCCCTCATTTTGTGGTTTACACAAACATTAAGGTCAATGCCTTAAGATACCACTTAAATATTCAGTCCCTATTATTTGCTGCTTGAATATTTTGCTCCTGAGGCTATTGTTGTGATATGCTGAATCACCCTACCAAAGCATATAAATGCATTGAGCTAATTTCAAAGATATCTGTATACTTTCATGATTAGGAGATTACTCGCAATGAAATCAATTTGCTCACATAAAGTTTCCATTCATATCCTGTTTTATTCATCATCATAAAATCATATAATCAAGCAATAGCTTTTGGGTTTGTTCACTGAGGCAAAACAACATTTTTTTATTCCTCAGTCTTCTTATTCCTCTTCCTATTTATTCATTATTTTTATTATTAGCAGGAAAAAAACAACCGCTAAGTGCTTTGCTAGGCTGTAGGAAGTTTATGACTTGGATCAGACACCATAACAGAGAAGGCAAGAAAACAAACAGAAAGACAAACTTCTTTATATATCAGAAATTTTTGTTGTGAGCTGGGATATAGAGTTTGCTTTGTACATTACGGTTGTAAAAGTCCTAACAATGCTCTATTTTTTATGTTTCAGAGGTTAAGAAAATATTTGAAGTGTTGTCACAATTAAATTCTCAAAACAGCAGACTAAAGCAGGACAGCAACAAGTTTATTGAGTTTTTTTATCTTTTTTGTAATTGTGGAATGCTGAATAATTTTTTTGTAGCCCACTGGTAGAACAACCCAAAATATCATTCTCCATTCTCTATGATTTGTAGCCTTACAATTTTCATTATGTAAAGCTGCACATGCTCCCTTTTTGCTGAATCTGGAGCTATCTTGAATTCATCTCAAAACCAACTTACTAGACTTACTTACTTTCCATGGCTGCACATAAATGCAAAATGAAATCTAGATTTCTAGAAGTCTAGATACAGCTAAAATAAACAAGAAAGCAAGTATGGGTAAGGAGAATATGCAAATAGTTATTCTACAGTATTGCCACATTGCACATTTAGAGCAAAGATTAATTACACATTAAGATACTCAACTGAAAGGATATTGGAAATGGTATGTCATGGTAATGAGTAAAAATGAGAGTAAAGAGTTTGTTTTGGTTTTAAGGTTTTATTTATCTTGAATATGTTATCATTAAATATGCTGCTCTATGGGACAGAGGATAAGTACTTTTTTATAGACATCATAGAGGACAGGATTTTTCATAGATAGTATAGATAATGTACTGATCAATAATATAGATTATTAACTGTACTAGAATTTATGTGCTGGCTTGGGGTGGCTGTAGGACCTGTTCACACCATGGTGCTGCAGAAACACATATTATTGCTATGCATAACCCATGGACGTTGCCCACAGGCATGCTTAGCAGTGCATCACAACGCATGGCAAAATTATATTATGTGTTGTATTGTAGTCATGGGCAAACTATGGCCCACGGACCATATTGGGTGTGTTTAGTTTTTATTCTGGCCTGTTATCATCTTGGTAGATCTGTGGCTACTCTCCATGACACTATGGGCCGTTATTCAAACATTCTAAAGTGGTTATGAAATATTGTCAACTGCCCTCATGTAACCTAATGGGGACAATCACCTGAAAACCGACCAAGGAACAAGAAATGTCATGTTCCTCTAGGATGCAGCCCCTTTGTAAAATGTAAGAACTCCTTGTGGTCCAGGAGTGAAAACATTTGTTCACCCTTGTGTTATATTATACAAATAGTGTATGTTCTTTATTTTTGTGTGTTAAACATAATTGTGCATTATTAGATAATCTTGAATACGTACAGGAACAATTGTTCAATCATTTCACACAGTCAAATAAAATCATGATTTGGATCCACAATGTTGTGATTCTTGGTATATCAGACAGCCCAACTTGCCAGTTAAATTGTAAATTCAAGAATCATCAACATTTAAAATTTTTTTTTTTTTACATAAAATACATCTGCCCTTAACAAAATACAGTACATGCTCTCCTATTTGTCAGATGCCAAATTTGTACATTTCATTTTTATTGTTTTGAAACATTAAATTCAAGCTCTCACATTTTTCTTCTGCTTCATATTTTGGAAAAAAACAACAAATGTCATGGCCATATATTACTGTGTAAATGCACTGCAATAAAGTGCATAGGGGGTTGGTCATAAAATACTGCAGTAGTAAAAGAAGTTAAAGAGCACCTGAAATGTCAAGTTATTTATCTTACTATCTATATTTTACTGAATATTACTCTTAGTCTATGAAGTCTCACTACCAGTATGTTGTTATAATGTGCTTAATGTGTTGTCCATTTCATAAATATACCGTTATCCTTTAAGGTCATTGAAACGACATATTTGTTATACATTTAAGGTTTTTTTTTAGTCTGTTCTAGGCTTATAGGTTATTTTGGTGATATAATAAAACACATCCTCCATAGTGAGATAAATGTAATTAGAACTGTACAGATTCCACAGGGCCTAGTTACTTAATGATTTTATAGGCTGCAGATGCATTTAAAAAAAAATTAGAATAAATTAACATACAAACAGAGTTTAGATGCCTCTGCAAGATTTGCTGTTAAAAAATATATATTGTTCTGTGTTTTTGGTAATAAGCTCAGGGTGTAAAGGTTCCTAGTAGCAGGAGTTATTTTGTTATACTGGGTGAACACTGAACTGTGCATTTCGTGAAAATTAACATGCCTTATATTATTCATTGAGATACATTGCATTAGTCAGCCCATTCATGATGAATGAGCTGCTAAGACATGGCAGCAGAACAGAAAAGCATAAAGCATGTGATCCTTTTTGTTGGCAATAAAACACACTTGGAAGCAAAGCAAGTGTGTTATAGTGCTTCCATGGGTGTGTGTTGGCTTCTATTGTATAGTGCAGGGCTGTCTAACTCCAATCCTGGAGAGCCAATCCTCAACACATTTTTATTATTTCTCCAACAGATGACAAGTATGGAAATAAGAAATAGTTTACCAAACAAAAAACAGAAAAATACTATTGATACCAGAACAGGACATAGGGAGCACACCCTCTGATTTGATGTTTCTCATAAGGTTAATAAATCTTAATAATTTCAAGAACATTTCCTAAACTTATAGTTATAAGTGCAAAGGTCCATATCCTTCTACTTTTCTATTTTACCTTATTTTTGGGGTTTCATTTATATCATACATTCTAAAACTAAATATCAAAATACACACTTTTATAATACCTAATCTGTATTTCAGCCAAAAAACTGTTAATGCTCTCCAGGTGGCCTCCAATGGCTGGAAGTATTAATGACTCATTTATCATGCTTTGAAAAGCCAAGCTTTTGTTTGAAGTGTGGAAGCCTGATAAACATGAGACATACACCCTAGCGTTCAGCTTGAATTTCAGCAGAGAAAACTTACCCCAAGTTAACTCAGTAAAAACTTACCTGTCCTCTGAATTCCCTTGGCGGTACTGAGCATCTGCATACAGGCCGATACTACAGTGCCCACCACAATTGCGTCACCGGTGGGCGGGGGTGGGCGTCGCCATTGACCTCAAACACACATGAATTTCAAGCACACCTCCGGCATCACCGGTGACGTGGCAGGTGTGTTCAGGACCTCCCAGCAACCAGGAAATCGCAGCAGAACATATTGTGCTCTGTCTGTGGTTGTGAGTGGTACCCTATTCTATCTGCCCTAAATCTTGCTTCATTTGTTTCGCAGTCTCTGCCAATCCAAAATGCAGTGGGCAGGATTTGGTGTGGCCAGGTACCAATGTGCAGGTTTTATGTTACAGCATTGATTATGAAAATTTTCATCCCCTCTTACTGCAGTAAGGCACAGCCTATACCAATAGCAATGGCATAAATCAGCAATAGAATTACAGTGACAGGTTCAACATTTATTGTTGGTAGAAGATTTTAATTGCAGATGGACTTATAATAAAGTTCTGTTGCACATATTTAGGCCATAGTCCTAATTTAACTATTTGTATTCGAATAACATATTATTGTTATAGAAAATACTTATCACAATTAAATGATGTTGGATGTCTATAAGAACGGTTGAACAGTACATTTACATTCTATTTGGCATTCAGTTTAGAGCCTTTTACTTTTCTAAATCATGTTATTGTCCTTAGGAGAAGGACAGCTTGTTGTATGATTTTTAAGCCAATTCTCCCATCTGCCTTGATTAAAAGTGAATGGTTTACTTCTGATATCTCAGTAAAAGCTGGTAAAGGCTAGCTAGGGTAAATCCCAGAATAATACTTATATTTAATATTGCATCCCAAGGATGAGAGATTTATTCTTCCTGTTAATGTTTCTTTTTATAGGTTTTAAACATTTGGCATTAGCTTCAAGCATCTTTATGAATAGTTATAAGCCTGCAGATGTGAAATTATCACATTTCATTGCTTTTTATTGGATTTTATAATCTGATTTACCCTATATAGAAATATGAATTTACTACAGGAAAATGCATACTGTGTATCTTAAACCAGAACTGTTTACGTTTATAGATCTGCTTTAATACATAATTTCCTTTTTGTGGCACAAAATATAGCTTTTAAAAAGACAAGCTAGGATTAGTTTAGCTAAATGTGTAAGGGTACATTTATTTCCCTTTTTTAAACAACATCAAAGAAGGGTACATTTGCTAACTATGCAAATATTTTCTGAACATTGCTGTACAGTCAGGAGAATATGCTGAACATTTACATTAAATATTTTATAAGAATGGTGTGAATCAAATTCTTTTGATTCTTGAGTTGTGTGATGATTTTAATGTGCACAGTTGTAGGAATATATTACCTTGGTAAAGAGCTGCTTGTTAATCAGTGTCACATTGCCATATATTTTGACTATCCTCAATGAAATGAAGGGAAAAAAGCATTGGCTTCAACTTTATTATTTTAAATGACCTCTAAAAACTGTCCCTGGTTGTGTACCAAACAGTCAGGTTATGAGTAACTTTTATGACTAAGCCCTACCTGGGGGTGACATTTGTAAAAGTTGCCTTTTTAATGTGCATGTCTTGTGTGCTCAGGAGTAATAAAGTTATTTTAGCATGAAATTACCCTGTTTGCCTTTAGGGATCAATCTGGAGCAATGCATAGTAGCTAATATTAAAACATTCTATTTTCATGAGAAAATAGACTTTTATAGAAAATCAATTGTTAATCATGTTGCTTTTTTATGAGCTATGGAGACAAGTCAAAGTGAAGGTTCCACCAATTATGTAAGTTTTAATCAGTAATTGTTATAGACACTTACCCTGCCATTCCTTTCTAAATTATTTTCTTTAATATTTTTACTGCAGGCGTTTGTGAGAGTATAATGCATGCCATTAAAAGATAGTAAGATATGTATCCTCTTCTGCACCAAAACCCATTGAGATAGCTTGACTTACTCGATCGGCATGTTGATGTTGGAAAAACCAAGTTGTTAAGTCCCGAAAAAATATATAGCAAATTGTATAATAAAAACTTACATGTGAATCAACTAAAGCTTTATTTTTTCTTAGTAATATGCATATTGTTATGATGATGTGTATTAAAATAGAGCAATGAAAACTACAGACTGTGCTAAGCATTTTAGAAAACAACCTAAAGCTATACCATTCTCTATCCTGATAACATTATAGTAAAATAAGCACCCCTCTGGTATAGTTTTGTTAAATTTGCTGTTTCAAAGACCTTTAAGAGTCATTAGAAATTATTAATAAAATCATGAAATTTAACATTCATATGCAAGTGCTTAGAAACTAAAGCTGAAATGAAAGTAAAATCCTGCAACTTCTGTACTTGATCGGTTTGCATGTGTTTTTGCATGGTAATAGGGAATTTTGAGCATCTCATTAATCATCTCTACTTGACATTAGTAAAGATGCTTAATGAGAAGCAAAAATTCAGCATAAGCATGCACAATGCATGCACCCTGAATTTGAGATCCTTGATTGGCTCAACTTCAGTCTGAATGCATTTTACATGCTAAACTTCATTATAATATTTACTCAATAGCCTATTGATATCCATTAATATCTCATTATCTAGTGAGCAAACTGCTGCCTAAAGTTCAACATTAGTTAGCAAATTGCATGCAGACTGAAGCGGGGCCATTTAAACTCCTTATCTTCAACTTGGCATCTTAATAACCATTTCTAATCATTAGTGATCATCCACTTTATGGTGTGTTATCCATGGTCACGCAGTTGACATTATTCTTGTCTTTAAGCTGTGTTATTGTAAAAATTGTGGAATGCATGACATTATAGTGTGTTAACTTTCTATTCTATATACTATACATATATATCCTTTTTATCAATAATGTACTTTGAAAGCTAGACCATAGAGAAATTAATTATGACCCTGGACTTGCTGTGGTATTCGTTTATATGTTTATTTTTAATGGTGTAAACACCTCTAATAGATTTCTTATAATTATAATAGCAAGCATTTAAGAGCACTATTATCATTAAGCTCTTCCCCTTTAAGATTTAAGCTGGTCATGGGCTATTAAATACTTGCATAATAAGCTAAATGATCAATATCACCATCACTGTATGAAACAATGTAGTACAACGTTAAGGGCAGTCAATATAGTATAATTCGACATAACCAATAAATAGTGATGGCCGAACTGCCCGCAAGCCGGACGGTTCGGCCGCGAACATTGCATGTTCGCTATTCTTCCCCCGGCAAACAGTATGGGTGTTCGACCCGTCCTGTTCACCAGCGGGAAGAAGGTGACTATTTTTCTGCTGGCCTGATCAGGAGCACAACAATCCGGCCAGTGGAAGAATTATTTCATGAGAGACCACAGAGAGAAGCCGGTCTCTTGTGAATGAAAACTGTCTTAAAGCGGAAGTGATATCAGTGACGTCATGTCTGTATAGTGAAACTGGGAACTATGTGTTGGTCTGTATTACATTGGAATTCCCTTGCAACTCTGCTCATACATTGATAATAAATTACTAAATTAATGACTACAGACACTTTTGCACTTGGAACACATCCAATAGTCTAAAAATCACAAAAATAGAAAATAAGACCACCTAGTTAAAAGTCACCTTATGTAGTCTCTTACATGCCATGTTCATAACACCACATCCTTCAGCACAATCCCTCCTGAGCCCTAAATGGCTTTGTTGTAGGAAGAAGCATGAGCTTCTCTTAATGTTTTTCTGGGCTCAGGTAGTTATTTTCCGCATTATGTCAGTCATTAGTAAATTAACAACAAAAATCAAGGCATTTACCTTGCTCAGTGTTATTTATACTTGTGAAGTTCCAATTTTACTTTTCAAAGGGGTACCATTCTGTAGGGACCATTCTGACTGTCCACTCCAGAAACTTTTCCTGTGACACTAGTGAGAATAGAACGGAGAACCAGAGACACCCCGATCCCCCTGTCCACCACATCATCTCCTGAAGGACCTGAAGAGTTCTCCGTTATGTTCTCACTAACAGGGAACGTTTATTCATAAGTGTCATGTTGAGATTTGCTCACCCTGTAGCACAGAATGACCAACAGGGGGAGCACATCTGATGAGATTAGATAGGCGAGGGGGTAGCTAATATCGACCGGGGACTCATCAAAAGCAATGCCCGTGAACCTGTCACCTATGGCGGCCACTGTGTCCATGCCCCCCCAGTCTCCTTGCCCTACGTTGAGATGTGCTCCCCCTGTAGTACAGAATGTCATGTGGGGAAGGTCGCATGAAATTCGGTATGGATGCTGCGACATAGGGGGTCCATATCTATATAAGTAATGGTCATAGAGGCTAGATATTTTAAATAAAGTGGGTTAGCAGACAATTTTAAGGGGGTCTCTCAGAAATGTAGTTCCATAGGAGCAAAGGCTGCACTTAATGATACGAGCTCCCCCATCTATCCCCGCATCATCCATAGTGAAGTTCATTTCCCACATTCTGTGCTACAGGGGAGCACATCTCAATGGAGGGCATGAAGACCGGGGTCAATATCAGTTTCCCCCTCGCTTATCTTATCTCAGGAGATGTGCTCCCCCTGTTGGTCATTCTGTGCTACAGGGGGAACAGATCTGGATGGGGGAGCACGGCACTCAGCACCCCGGCACAGGCTGCATGATTAGCATAGCAACCAGGACGGCAGCCTATGTACAATGTGGATGCAGCAACATTGTGGTGTTGTTAGCTCCCTCCCCCCCCTGCTCAATGGAGAGGGGGTGTGGGATTTTTTGATAGCATCCCCCCCCCCCCCATCACCTGCCAGTGCCTAACTGCTCCTGGAGCTCTGTGGGTATATTTTTGGGAATACTTAATGTTATACCCATTAAAAGGTGCAGCAGTTACATTACAGCAGTACTATACATGACCTAAAAAATACTAAATTATATTAATAGATACACCTGATCAGTATATAGAAAATATCAAATGTACAAATATGTGAAAAGTTGACTCCTGATGTTATGAAAATTGAGTTTTTTCCTAACAACTTGGGAAAAAACTGGAAATGAAAAAGCTTTGGATTTTTAGAAGTAGATAAAATGATGGAGATGGAGAGAATTTTCACCTGTTTCTCAGTAAGCTCCTAAGATTAAACACAAGAAAGCTTGTAATGCTCCAGATGGATCAGTGCTCAATGCTACTCCGCTGTGCCTGGGCGCAGGTTGTCTTGTTATTATCAGTGTATAAAGCTAGTATTTAACAAGGGAATACCACACTGCTGGAATACAGGAAACATCTTCACTGATCACAAGAAGAGGAATACATGTATTCATTTTTCATTAGCAAGAAAAAAAGTCTAGAATATGAGATTACATTTGATTTGTAATAAGTACACACTTATTTCCCAGCCATTGTAGAATATTATTGAGCTGCATTTAAGCATTCACTGCATGGTGCTGGAGAAAAGAAACATAGAGGGCAACAATGAAGGGGCGTGGTGCTCACAATGTAAAACTTCAATACTGTACGTGCTTATAGAAAAACTCCATACAGGAAAAAAAACAATATGATTAGACGACTAAAACATAAAATATAATATTCAAATACACATCTATAGCCAAAACTGGCCACTGTGAACAGGCTGTGATACAGAGTTAGCAGATAAATATAAAAACAATACCTTTATTATTACATTTAAAAGCATTGTAAATCCACATCTAAAAATACGGATCGTACCTCTGACAGCTTCCTCCTGTAGTTGTCAAAACTAGTTAGCCGCATGTGCCTAAAAAATGTATACGGCTGTATATAGGGGGGTGTCTTATATTGCGATATGTCTTAGAGCCCACAAAATATGGTACTCATTCCCAAGTATGGGATGAGGTAAGTATTTTGCTTTTTTGTTATACCGTGACTACAATAAAGATGTAAACTAAGAAGATAATCATTTTGTTTCACAGCAAATGTATTACAATATTTCCATCCTCACAGTATATCTCTATAGTGATTTTTTTTTCTTACTATAGTATGTGTTTATCTGCAGTTTAATTAAAAATGATCTCCAGATAACACTGAATCTCAAACCAAAAATACTCTCACTTTTATTTCCATGGGTTCCGTCAGAGCTGCAGAGCCCTTCTTTGCCAAGATTGTGAAACAAAGGCTTAGTGTGGTGTATAAATCAGAAATATGTGTCTTATTACAGACATCTGGATAACACATAATCAAATGGAATGTCTGGTGCTTGGAATCATTCTGTTCTATAGTTCAACCTTCTAGTGCAAAGAAATATTTGCTGCATCCTGAAAATATGTTTTATTTCATTCATAAAAGGGAATTTTTATGTTTTTGTTACTTACATAATTATATCAATTATATCATTATATTGTGGGTTTTAATGCTAATACAGATACAATATTAAACTTCTATAAACTATGCTAGCTTATATACGTACTTAAGTAGTTTCTCAAGATTAAATAAAATGTCAAGATTAAATAATATCCTACTATATGGTTTTATTACATAATAAGCGGGTGCACAAATGTATTGGCACTTGGTGGTTGTCAAGTATTAACAACTGCCCTCATGTAATCCTAATTGTCAACTACCTAATTGCTAACTGAGCAATGCTAAAGGGCACCTAACCCAGGTGGTTTTTTTGGCATTTACTAGTGTGAATGAGCCCTAAGTGGACAACTCATTGTGACAGACTGGTCATCATAGTCATAGTTTGGTGGATCCTGGAAGGAGTCCGGGAATGATTATTGGCCAGCACCATTAGGTTGCTAGATGTGTTTTGTTTTAGTTTTGTTTTCTTAAAGGGCTCCCGGACTCTGGGATAGAGAGGATGGATTTGGGTGGGCCTCCCTATTCCCCCAGGAACACGCAAACAGTTAACACCTTGGTTGCAGGTGTGACTCTAAATAGTGTGTTAGGGCTCCCAGATAAAGTTGGAGACTGGGCACACAAGGAGTGTGGGGCCCAGGCCTGTGGTACTGGAGCAGCTGGTACAGGGGACTCACAGGGAGTGAGAGGCCTGTTGCTGCGAGGGAACCTGAACCCAGGACAATCCATTTTGAAAGGTGCGAAGCCAGGTGGTGTGGCATTTTCTGGACGTTTATTTTGGAGTAAAATTAACCCCTGCGAGGGTACGTTATATTTGGACTGATTTGTGTACAAATAAACATGGGCAGGAGCCCTAAAAGGTAAAACAATCGTGTGGATTGATGCTTTGAGAGCAACTGTTTGGAGCTGATCCCCCACATCATTTATTCTTAGGCCCCATTTCCACCTATGTGTTTTGAATGCTTTGACATGTATTTTCATGTGTTTTACGTAAACTAAGTTGTTTTAAGTATGAAATGTTAAGATTAAATTATATTCTACATTAGAGATTGGCCCATTTTTTCAGCTAGCAGAATTTGTGAATTGTTTTAGGTTAGGGTTTACAGGAAAACCTCTTTTTATTGCTTTATAATGGTTAATAATGATTTGAAATGCAGCTTTAATTTTTCAAGGAGTAAGAGATGGTATTTTTTTTTTTGAGTAGCTGCTGCTAGACATAGAAAATGCATTTAGTTCAGTATAGTTTATTTAGTTCAGTTTAGTTTAATTTTTTGAGTCAAAAATTATACTTATAAAAAACTACTAAAAGGCTTTTATGTAATGTTCCCACAAGTCTTCTACTGCTTTTTCTACATCTCTATCTTTTTTTGGGAAAATATAATATTGAGGGGCTTAATAGTTTAACCTCCCACCAAGTTATCTCAGGGTGAGTTTCTCAGCTGATAAATCTCACCCGAAACAACTACAATACAACTCACTTGTCTGTCAAATTCCCCTGGCAATTCTGCGCATCAGCACTTCTGCCGATGCTTCCATGACCACCTCGATGATGTCAGATATGTAGCTGAAGGGGTGGGAAGTAAACGGTGCCATTAACCTCCATGTAATGGAGGAGGCGTTGCTTTTCCTGAGCACACCTTCAGTGTCACCGTTAAGGTGGATTTAATGTGCTCCACTGCTTTACGCCCAGGAGGTTAATTAAAGCTAGCCATACACGTGTCGGATTCCATGGCCAATTGATCACTCACCCGATCGATTCCGGCGATTCTGCCGGGAATCGCTGGTGTGATCAATCGGCCAATTAAGAGTATCCATCGCTGCATACCACCTTGTCCAACGGATTCCGGGACGATTCCGTGTCCGATTGTCCACCTCACAAATGGCAACTCCCCCTGATCTGGGCAGGATTGGATCAGAAAGACCAACATGTTGGTTCTCTGCCAGATCCGATTCTGGGCCCCTGAACGATCGGACCTGATCGATCGGACAAGGTGGGCTGCATGCGATTCCGGCACGATCGTTTCGCGTGCACGCGCCCGGAATCGATCGTGCCGGAATCCGGTGGGAAACTGACCCGTGTATGGGGGCCTTAACTCCTGAATAATCTATCTAAAATTTCATGACCATGGAGGTTCATTAAGCTCTTTCAAAATTTACTTTTGCATTTATTTGCAATCAAGTTTCTAGGTTTACTGGGTAATCCCCTAAACAGGGTTAAGATTACATTTGCCTAAAATTGCAGTACTCCTTTTCTTAGCAGCAAATCCACACATATGGCACATGCCATAAGAATCCCATATGAACACTGTTTCTGCTTTAGCAAAAATTGCTCATCTATAGAAAAGATTAAGAAGCAATCTGCTGGGTTTTGAATCAGTTTATAGAAAAGTGTAGTTATAGTAAGATGCTGTTAATAGCTACAGTGCCGGAACATTTATAGTTTATCTAAGCATTGCCTTGGCCTTTGGGAATGTCACACTATTAAACCTGGGTGTAGTAAACATGCCTGCTGTTTGATGCGTATCTGTCAGTAGCTGTTTTTTTTTTAATTATAAACACTAAACAGATGTAATCCGGACCTCCATGGGTTGATAAATTTGATTTCATTTAAAATGTTTGTGTGATTTTGTTGTCAGCACATTCATCTATGTAAAGAACAAAGTATTTAAAAATAATATTTTATTCATTCAGATCTTATGTTTGTGCTCCCTTTATTTTTTGAGCAGTGTATTTTTTCAACTCTTACCATTTCCATTTAAGAGACAGTATTAGGAATTATGAGAGATAGGTTGCTACAATTTCAACTGGACATCTTTGCTGTCCAATTTTAAATGGACATCTTGTTTTCTGCTCCATATCTGTAACAAAATGTGTCAAAAATAATAACAAAATATGGTTGTGCAATGGCCCTGTCAGTGCAGACCTTAATCTAATTAAAATTTGGTGGTGAGATCTTATCAGAGCTATGAATAAATGAATGTTTGAAGTCAGGATGTAAAGAGATAGACAAAGTTTCTCTACAAGGATATGAGACACAATCATACAATACATGATCTGTACAATGGAACATAGCTTCACTTACAGTCATTTTACTAAGTAAACATTTATTCTTTTCTACTTCGGCCAGCTTAAATACAGGGAAGTCAAGCAAGTGGCCCCCTACTGCGTCCTCCCCTATAGGACAGAGTGAATGGCAGGTAGGGCAGTCATTAAGCGATATTCCCCTCTTTTTTACACCAAGATAATCTATTTTGTTTGTCTCAGGAGAATATTAAATGTTAGTAGATAAGTATGTGAGAAGCTTAACTGACAGAAAAGTGCTAATATTTTTAGCATTTTCAATAAATTTTAGAGCTCAGTATGATTATTGTAAATTGTTAATCAACAAAATATTTTTGTTTTACAACATTAACCATCAGTTAATTGCGTACTTTAGCGTTTAATTAATTAGTAAACTGGAATTTTAAACACATTTATTAATAATTTGGTTAATAAAGTGTAATTTAATAATGTGCTTTTTAGCATACATCTATGTAATACACTATAACTATATATATAAAAAATATACGATGCTTCTACATATGAGGTTTGTTTACTTAGGTCTCATATATATGGTCAGTTTAAGGGGAGCTTACATTCAGTACCTGCCCTAAACCACAAAATTGTGTGCAAGAGAGTGAACATGGTGTAGGTACAATTGGGGGTTAGTAGTCAATCACTGACGTCTAATGATAGCAAACAGTAGGGTGTTCGACCCGCCCCATTCGCCAGCGAGAAGAGGTTTATTATTCTTCCACCGGCCTGATCAGGCGCAGAAAGATCCAGCCTCTAAACCGTAATTAGTAATAGCAAAAAGGAACTCTGCTTTCCAAATGTTTTAAATAGAAAATTTTTGAAAACCTATATGTAAGGAAATCAGGACCGTTGCTTGCATATGATTGGATGACTGAAGTTATTAGCCCTTCACCTCATTCAGTAAAGTATAATTCTTTTCCAAGTGATAAGTAACATTGAAAAGTGAACATCCTCTCCCCTTTAAGGTAATCACCCCAATTATTAGATGAAAAGGAACAGCATTTCATTTTATGATCGTCTAGACTTTTTACGAGTTATTGAAAGGTATCAGACTATCCATTTATTCCCTTGCTATGGTGCTGTTTTCACTACAATGATCTGCCTTTCATTTGTGGGTCAAGCTAGAGTCACTTTTGGACTTTTGTCTTCAGTTGCAAAGTTCTTTTTTTATATTTAAGAACTGTAGTTATTAAATTAAATACCAGGGGAAAGCAACGTTAGTAAAAGAAGTTATAACAGAAAGAAAATGCTAGTTTCACCAGAACATCAGAAAATCTTAAGGGATTTGATGCTTTTCATGTTGCTGGAAAAAAGTAGCTGAGAAAGTTGAGCTATGTTTCGACTTTCCCATATTCGCTTAGAAAAGCTTAACTTTTCTCAGCGGTTAAAATTAAAACCTAAACCAGCTATAGTTTTTTTGTATGTGTGGGTTTTTTTCTGTCATTAGATGTCCTAGTTACAAGCACAATTACATTTTCCTACTCTGAGCTGGCCGCCCTGTTTCTGGACAGTGAAAGTTGCACAGCGATGAGCTCATCAACATCTTCTGTTATTAAGTAAAAAACATACATACTTTTTCTCAGCAATGCAAGTCAATTGGGCTCCAATTGCTCACAGTGCAGTACTGTAAATAAAAACTGCATGGGAGCGCTACAAAATTAGAAGTCAGGTACTTGCACTGCTTTAAAATAATACATTTAAAAATGTATGAATGATTACAGAGCTTCATGAACTTGTGCATTTTATACTTGCCCATAATTCAAGCTTTAACTATCTTGGCATGAGACAAGCTACAAGATTACCTTTAACAGGAAACTAACAATCTGCTTTATTACACATATATATATGAGGAATACCTAAACACTGTATTCATGCAGGCACAATACACAAGACCATAGACATAAGTATGTAGACTATTATTATTATTATTATTATTATCATTTATTTATATAGCGCCAACATATTACGCAG
>CM070033.1:83931651-83996356 GCA_036250615.1 Ptychadena robeensis | reverse complement strand
CCTAGCGGAATTACAGATCGTAGCCAGATGAGGCAACAGGACTTTGGCATTATTTTTATAATATTCCCCAGGGAGGCCATCTGCTCCCGGGGCCTTAAGAGTGGGCAAAGAGGTAATAACTCTAGATATTTCCTCCTCGGTAAAAGGAGTAGAGAGCGAATCCACCTGCAGCGGTGTCAGAGCGGGGACCTTCACAGATTGCAAAAAAGTATTAATCACAGGAATAGAGGGAAGAGGGGTGGTGTCCCCCTCCGCTAAATTGTACAGCGATCCGTAGAACGCACTAAACTGGTTGGCTATATCCAGGGGATTCGTCAGTTTTGTCAATTTAGTGGCAGGGTCAATCAGATATGGAATCGCAGTACGTGTATTCAGAATCCTCAACCTCCTGGCGAGGTACGCCCCCGCTTTATTGCCCATGGAGTAATGATTCATTTTCCATTTTTCGGAGAGCATGCTCATAGTTGTGAAGAAGCAAAGCTCGGAGATCATTCCGCATGGACCTGATATCCGCAGCTCTGTCGACGTCAAACTGCTTTTTGTTGAGAACCTCAGCGGCCGCAATCTTTCGTAAAAGATCCTGGGTCTTTGCTCCTACCTCCCTTTTGTGTTGCGCCGTGAGCTGAATACAAATGCCTCTAATATAAGTTTTGTGAGCATTCCACACTGTAAGAGGGCTGACATCAGGGGTACAATTGATAGAGAATAGAGATGGGCGAACACCAGCCCGGAGTGTCCGCGAACAGGGCGGGTCGAACTTTTAAAGATGTCCGCCGTCCGCCCTGTTCGCGGACACATTCAAATTCCCCGCCTCTAGGCGGGGAATTTGAATCGGAAAAACCGGATGTGACGTCAGTGACGTCACATCCGGTCCATGGAACGCATCCTGGAACGCATCGTTCCTGGTTGCGGGAGCCGGATGTGACGTCACTGACGTCACTTCCTACTCTGAGCCGGAATCTTCACTACAAGACCGGCTTCATGCCCGGTCTTGTAGTGAAGACATTCTTCCTCCGGCACGATCTCGCAGGTTCTGATCCTGCCGGAGGAAGAATTTAGATCTTCTTCTGGCCGGCGAACAGGACGGGTCGAACACCCGTACTGTCCGCCGGCGAGGCGAACGGCGAACATGCCGAGTTCGCGGCCGAACTGTTCTCCGGCGAACAGTTCGGTCCATCCCTAATAGAGAAATACTCTGACAGCTTCTCTTGCAACCTCTGGAGCTTAGGAAAAGATTGTAAGATATAGGTATTCATTCTCCACATCTTGTGGGAAGGGAGGCGGGGTGACTGGGATACCTCAAGACAGATTGGGGCGTGATCAGACCAAGTTATGGTACCTATGGCAGATTTAACAATTTTTTGGAGCAGCCATTTGTCCACAAGGAACAGATCTATCCGGGAGTACGTCCCATGTGGTGGCGAGAAAAACGAATAATCCCTCTCATTACCATGTTGGCATCTCCAAACGTCATACAACCCATATTTATGGACCACTGCGTCAAGCGAGGCACGGGGTTTAGTATGGTGAGCAGACACATCCATAGTGGCATTTGGGACTAAATTAAAGTCCCCCCCCCAAGAGGAGGGCACCCTTCTGAAGCTTACCCACCTTGCGCATCAGTTTGTGGAAAAAGCCAATTTGTCCTGCATTAGGCGAGTAAACATTAACTAAAGTGAAAGGAGCTGAGTTAATAAGGCACGTCACTATAAGATACCGCCCCAAAGGATCCGAGAACACATCCTGTGGTTTAAAGTCCAGGGTATTCCTGATCGCAATCAAGACACCCCTGGCCTTTTTGTCAGCGCACGCCACAAATTGATGAGAAATCAGTTTGTCATGAAATCTATGAGCATCCGCATCCAAGAGATGCGTTTCCTGCAAATAAAGGATCTCGCCCCTGTGAGCGCAAAATTCCATCAAAGCCTGGCACCGCTTATACGGGCTGTTTAAGCCCTTAACTTTCAAGGATAGAATATTAAATGACATTACTTAAGAAAGAGATGCTGCAAAACCAATACTCCGCAGAGCAACTAATAAACATATATATACATTCCAGTAAGCATACAATCCTCCCAAAGGGAGCATACCCAGAAGGGGGAAAACAGAAGGGGGCACGGGGGGAAAAACATACAACTGGGAAAGGCAAATACAAACATAAGGGCCACATGGAGCAGAAAGGCTCGTGGCCATAACTGGGAATTATAAACACAAGTGACCCCGAAGGGCCTGAAGGGTGCATTAAACTGCTAGTGGGGGGTGTCAGACTCGTGGTCAGCAACAGTGGACACGAACAGACCATCAATATGGTGTGAACTAAGACTGAAAATAAAATAACAATCAAAAGCATCAATAACATTACCGACGTTGTCAAGGTCTATGACCCAGAGCCGTGGAAGTCCATGAAGTGTAAACCAAGGGGGGTCAAAAGACCAGGGAAGAAAAATATTGCCTTAGGTGAAAGAGCAAAAAAAATAAGAGCAAGTGGAGACGGCGCACCCACCGACCATTTGAGAAACCAGGGCTGAGAGCACCCAGCCGGAAAATCTGGGTTGTCCATAATTGGGGTCATGCACCCTTGGTAGAGGAGAGCTTAGAGCTGGTCAGAAGACGGTCCCAGATACCAAGCAGCGGTTTAAGACAGAAAGGCAGGGAAGAGGGGGGTGGGCGGTCAGCCGGGCGAAGCCAGGGAATAGAGAACGGCAGACAGGGAGATATATGGTGTTCGAGCTGGACCCACAATTTGTTGGTTGCAGAGTGGGCTCTATCTAAGATGTGGGTCAGCAACGCCGCCTGATAGTATGACTCCAGATCCGGTAGACCCAGGCCACCGGAATGAAGCTTTTTTATTGGCTCATCCGCCACTCTATTAGGACGCAGTCATACTAGCAAGGACTGTTTATGCCAATACCTCATTCACACGCAATTTTGGGCAACCATCTTAAAAAGTAAAAGGTCTGTAGCAGACAGGAGAGTTATGGGGAGCAAAGGAGAGGGACAGGAATCAGTTTATGAGAGACAGTTTGGGGTAATTCGAAATGGAGCTACAGGATAAATAAATTTCACTTAACTGAGCAGAGACTTTGAAGAATACATTTAGATTGTGAACATAGATGAACTCCTTCTGGTAGAATATCAATATTATTGCATGCTGTAGGTCGAAATTAAAAAGCTGTAAACTAAAAAAAAAAAAATTTGAAATGTTGGTCACCTAAACAAGCTCTTCTAGTTACAAGAATATCCTCCACACTGTAGGTGGGGCATATGCCCTTAAGGTAGCCATACACACACCTCAACTTTCGCTTGATCAATCTTAGATTCCTTGCCAATATCAGTTTGTGAATGAGGCAAAGGTGTTTCTTTACATAGGCAAATATGGCGAGTCACTTTTTTTCTTAGCTGATTGTGAACCATGGCCACAAGGTAAACATGAGGGTGGTTGACAGATGATTTACAGCCACATGCAGCCTGCTTACACAATATTTGCAACCATTGTACACATTGGCGTGGCTGCTGTTGCTGGGCCATCTAACTTTAGTCTTTGGATGCTGTTCAGTGGAGGAAAACATGCATTTATACTAAAAATAAAAAGTTCATATAGACTCCTGTGAGGTCCCATTCTGGCATTTGTCATATGGCCTCAATGTGTACTAGCACCGGCATAAGAACTCAAAATAGTCTGCTGGACACCAAATAAGGTGAGCCTAAATGTTATTGCTTTAAATTAGTTTTTGAATAAAAAAAATAAAAAAATCTGAAGCATAGCAAAAAAACTTGTGGACAACAAAATTAACTGCTTTGGATGTACTACAAAAATCATATTGTCATTAAAGAGGAAAAAAGGCCTTTTTTATTAGGATGTAACATTCAATAACCTATTGCTTACTATTGCCTTGGTGTCACTATTGACTCCGCACTATCATTTACTCCCCACATACACAACATTGACAGATCCTATAACTTTCATCTGCACAACATCTCCAAGATATGCCCCTTCGCTGGTACATGATCTCATAATTTCTCGTCTGGACTACTGCAACATCATCCTCTCTGGGCTTTCTAAATTGTCACATCTTCAGTCCATCATGAACAGTACTGCTAGACATATTTACTCCTCTAACTGCTCCTCATCTGCTGCTCCCACTTACATTTACAACCTGATACATTAATACACTCCTAACCACCGCCTCTGTGCCTTCACTGTCCTATTAATGTCATTCCCACTCATAACATCATTACATGCACTTCTTCAAAATGTTCCTACTCTCTGAAACTCTCTTTCTCCCATTAAACTTGCTCCTACTTTTAACACTTTCAAAAAAGACCCGAAACCCCACCTCTTAAGTCAGGCATTCCCATAGTCTCTTTCCTAACAACACCACCTAGCCAGTCCCATCCCCAACCTATGTGATTGTAAGGGCATACTTCCATTATACGTCGGGACCCCCTCCGCTAAGTGTATTGCTTGGCGGGGATCCCGACGTAGCCCATAGACATTGGCTGTTCGGAGGATGCTGTATTTACACATACGCTGATGCAGAGGCTCAATGTACTCGTGAAGACACAGCATCCACCGAGCAGGTAAGTCTATGTGCTACATAAGTATACCCCGCCAAGCAAAACGCTTAGTGGGGGGGGAGGGGGGGTCCCAATGTATAATAGAAACCTAGCCTTAGCCTGATTGGGCAGGGTCCTCAACTCCTTCTGTGTCATAAGCTGTATATTTGTGTCATCTTGTGTTGCATCTCAACTCTAATTTAATGTACATTGCTGCAAAATATGCTGGCACTATATAAATAAATGCTAATAATAATATTGAGCAGCATGACATAATAAGTATTATGGATAAAAGTACAAATACAGCTTGTATTAAACAGAAAACAACCAGAAAAGAAAAAGAGCCAGCTTTTACTTTGATCGAAAAAACACTGCAGCTCTTCTTGGAAAAATGATGCTGTCCTTACCATTACCGTATTTTAACTGCTGCCCACTTAAATGACAGTGCTGGTTGCTGGGAAGACATTAGAAGGTGTTAAGAGCTGAGCAGGATATCAGCTAGGAATGCTACAAAAGTGTAGCTGGTAGCAATGTGAACTTAAATATGTAGAGTAAGTTGGCAAGGACATGAGAGGAGGCCTGGGATGGATAAAAATGGAACAGGAAAGGAAAAGAACTAGAATGGAAGAAAATAAAAAATGACCAGCAAGGAAGCCATAAAGCAGTTAAACAAATAAACCTTAAAAAATGAACAAAAAGCAAAAATTTCCTCAGTGTATGGGTTTAAACCGGCATCCCAGAATAATATCAAAAAATACAACAAACAAGAATCTCCCCTGTAGAGATTACAGGGGCAAGGGGACTTTAAAGGCTTAACCAATATACGAATAACGGCACATAAGATAGGTAAAATTTAATAAATTAGCAAAAATTTCAGTTCAAAACATGTGAATCACAACAAAATGGATAGTCATCACATGTAGATACAGCAATCAAATGACAGTTGGATAACAAAGAGTCTATGCCAGGCATCACATCATCAATTGGTCCATTGAATTGGTCAGAGTTCGTGGTAAAAAGACCAAACAGTAAAGTCCTCAGTTGGTAAAGGTGACCCCGATGCGCGTTTCGTCGCTAAGCGACTTCCTTAGGGGGTAGAGGTGGGAAGAAACCGACTGTTATAAATGATTGCTAAAGGCCGAGAATAAGTCACAGCAGGTTAGGGGAAAAGGACCAGGGTCCTCCCAGAAGAACGGAGAGCCTAAACAGGCACGCAACGTCAAAGCCAGAGACCAATAACCATAGTTTGCAGATAGTTGCTAAGGTAAAGCAATAATAAAGATTCCAAGGTTGAGCAAGTTGAGGTTAAGATGATTGGATGGCCAGCTTGGTCCTGGACGGCGTGCTAACACCCACGTGCCTTTAGCAATCATTTATCACAGTCGGTTGGTCCCACCTCTGCCCCCTGAGGAAGTCGCTTAGCGACGAATTGCGCGTCGGGGTCACATTTACCAACTGAGGACTTTACTGTTTGGTCTTTTTACCACGAACTCTGATCAATTCAATGGACCAATTGATGATGTGATGCCTGGCATAGGCTCTTTGTTATCCGACTGTCATTTGATTGCTGTATCTACATGTGATGACTATCCATTTTGTTGTGATTCACATGTTTTGAACTGAAATTTTTGCCAATTTATTAAATTGTACCTATCTTATGTGCCGTTATTCGTGTATTGGTTAAGCCTTTAAAGTCCCCTTGCCCCTGTAATCTCTACAGGGGAGATTCTTGTTTGTTGTATTTTTTGAAATCTTAAAAAATTTTGTGTTTCATTTATACATAACAATACTATAATAATATGAGGTATTTAATGTGTCCATTGTAACTTAAATGTAAGTGTTTTGATATATGAAAATGGATTGCTTTACATTATTGGAGCTGACACAATCTACAACGCTTCATAACAGTTGCAAAATAACAAACCATTCATCTTGTCAGAACAAATATCAATACTGTATTCTATGGTTCATTAATCACTTTATTATTGTCTTACGTGGTTCATTAATTTCTTTATTAAACCCTTCTTTACTCAGATTGTTTCATCATGATAGTTACAATTATCATTACAATGTAAACTCATGCTAGATTTTTATTGCTTTGGAAAATCTTTTACACACTAACAGTCAAAAAGGGTCTTTTGTCGCAGTTCTTAGAGGTAGATAACTACCGTATTTTCCAGTGTATAAGACGACCCGCAACTTTTCCAGTTAAGATATAGAGTTTGGGATATACTTGCTGTATAAGCCTACCCCTCTTCCAAATAATTTTTTTTTGTAGCGGATGTGGAGCCTTACATATGCCTACTCTGACTTTCAACCCTCAGATCTCCAACACTCTTAGTCCAATAATTTTTTTTATATTCCCAATTTTTGCCAATGTGCCAATTGACACGTTTTGCAATCTTTCTTAGTTAATTATGTTCCCCTGCGGTTATCCATTAAACATAAATTGTATACATTTAACATTAAAAACTGAAAGAATGTTGGCAATCTGAAAATTTTACTTTTATAGTTGTGTATTAACTATTAAGTAAGGTTTTTGTACAGATATTTAATGTGTTGTAGCTTTAATTTCAATCTCCGTGCAATACCAATTTCAGCCACAATGTCACTAGTGAGCACTTGCTGTCAAACTAGCAGCACATAATTGTCTCTTTTCACACACAGCTAGGAGGGGCCCGAGGTGAATGCTACAGTCTGTCTGCTCTCTGCCTGTGATTTTAAATACACGGAGGCTTCTGTCAGACAGCACGCAGTGCAGGGTCCATGCAGCAGACCTCCGCACCCACCTAATTGCTCGGCGGTCCTAGATTTTCCTAGATTTAAAAGTCCTCTTATAATACATTACTCATAATACATTACTCATCAGAGATTAAGAAAAACATCATCTTACTTCTTAATTAGTGAAGACTGGGCATGAAGCCGATCTCCTTGTGAAAAACCGGCTTCAGAACAGGAAGTGACGTCAGTGACGTCACATCCGGTTTTTCAGATTCAAATTCCCCGCCTAGAGAATTGCCAAACTGCAACCTTGTCCTGAAGTGAGCCTATGAGATATATTTGCACTATCCCTACCCGATGGCATGGTGGTTACATTTGTGGCTGGTTGGGAACTAGAGATCATGACATTTTTACTAGTTTATTTGTGAGTTAATCATAAATCCCTGAATAAGGCATCATGATCAAAATTGCTAGACAAATAGACAAGTGCAATGGGAACATTACAAAAAATCTAAATTTCTACTTGAAATATGTAGATTTGGCTTTTAACTTACTGCAACCCTTCTCTACATCTTCAGCAAGTTTGATGATGATGAATTTTACCTGGAACACTTTCCCAGACCATTCTCATAAGTAAAACTCCAATAAGCTTATGCTATAGTGCAAACTATAGGCTGCTCCATTGACCCTTAATTTAATAGGGTCAGAGTGTTCAGGAGGTAAAAAGAGGAGTGCTACTTATCTGAATGTCTAGCAAGATTGGGTTATGTCACAAATGTTTGGAAGGTTGTTTCCTCCCCAACCCTTAACTTTCCACCAATGTTTTGTCAAACCCAGCCATACTGTGGTGTTGAGCTCAAATATTCGAATTGCGATTATATTTAAAGAATATCGACTATTCCGCTATTTTGCAAATATGGTGGCGGATATTTGCAATTTTGAATATTTGCGATATTATACACTGGAAGGCTTATTGTCATGCATTGTGATTATGTAATTGCAATGCGAAAATAAACTATTTATTTAGATAATTGTTAATATTTTTTCACAATGCATGGCCATACACTCGAATTTCGTATTTGAAAATATAAACTTAAATATTAGTAGAATTATTCGTGAAATGTCCCAAATTTGAATATTGCCTATGCCGCTCATCACTAGTGACAGTTAATAAATTGCATTGCAATAGTGATTTGAATATATATATAATACTTATAATAATATGTAATAATTTTTGGCTTTGTGTGTTTTTACAGGTATGGCTATGCGGAGGCAGCATGGAGGTTTTACCATGTTCAAGAGTGGCCCATATAGAGCGCAAAAGAAAGCCTTACAACAATAACATTGATTTCTACACAAAGAGAAATGCATTACGGGTAGCTGAAGTCTGGATGGATGATTACAAATCTCATGTGTATATTGCATGGAATTTACCTTTAGAGGTACACTCTGAACATGAATAAAATATCCTGTACAACATCATTATGTAAACGGTTGGCTTTATAACACTCTTCCTGTTATCTTTAGAACCCTGGAATTGACATTGGTGATATATCAGAAAGAATTGCCTTAAGGAAAAGCTTGAAATGCAAGAATTTTCAGTGGTACTTGGATAATGTTTATCCAGAGATGAGACGATACAATAATACTGTTGCTTATGGAGAGGTAATGTAAATATAATCTCAATTATGTCATAATTTTTAGGCCTTTCAAAATGTAAAACAAATTAACCTTCCTAGCGGTTGAGACGAGCCTAGCTCGTCCGAGCTTTAGGCTCGCCTCAACCGCCCGGGAAGCCGCCGATGGGGAGACTTTATGCCTCCCCGGAAAGCTGCGGCGATTGTTTACATCGCAGTAGCATTTCCGGGTTGGCGGCTCCGCCCCGATCGCGTCACGGTGACGCGGAAGGGGGCGGGGGGGGGGCGGCGCCATAGACCTCCATGTTAATGGAGTAGCGCCGGCTTTCTCTCCCGCGCAGCTGTTGTCAGTAATGACAACAGCTGCGCGTAGAGCTCCGGCGGGATGCCGGAAACGGCGGGCAGTGTACTATGTACACTGCCTTGATCGCCCATATCGTGCCGTTGTAAACGGCGCGATATGGGCGGTGCGCTAGGGAGGTTAAAGAGACCTGCCTAGATATAAACTTTCCATCCAATTTAACAGATTTATCAGGCTAGTCTAATATTCCCCCAACTGCAATATGCAATGTTAACCATTTTACCTTAATTTCTAGAGAAGTATGTTTTTCAGTTTTGGATACGGAATGTAAAGGATAATCAATTAGTCAAGTTTTTTCCTTTTTTTTTTTTTTTACTGTTTGTGTTTCTTCCTATATTTTTACTATAACTGTACCACCAAGATAAAAGATAAGGAGAAATTATATCAATGGGTGGTGGGAAGTTGCAAGAACCATCCATGTGATATAACGTTTTCGTCTGCTTAAACCCTAAAGCTAGGCATATATGGCTCGATTTTTGTATCGATTCAACAAAAATTTATACAAAAATTGAGCAGGCACTGGTTTCGATTGAACAGGAAACTAACCATTCAATTGTGGAAGCTCCAGCGCTGCGTGATGATGTCATCATGCTGCATTTGAGGGCTCCTTGAATACACTGCCATGATGTACAGGGGCCTTTACTCTTAAAACCCTAAATTAATAAAATATAAAATACAAGTAATAGCAGCTTTTGTACTTTTGTACTTTTAACAAGCCATGTATGGATGAACACTAATATGCTACTGTTAATATAGCAGACTTTAGTTGTGACTAAATGATATTTTATGTATGCCTTCTTTATTGACTTAACAACAATTATTCAATTTTACAGTTGCTTTGAGCATGTTTTACACAGCTAGGGCACTGCTGGGCATTTATCAAGCTCTAAAAGCACACTGCAGCTTTTTCCATTAAATTCATAATGAGAGTTTTATTTGAAACATGTATCTTTTGGCTGTTTTCTATTGCTTAAATATTGTGGTTTTAATAGCAATGTGAGGTTTTGTGGTAAAAGCAGCAATGGGATATGTATAGTATAATAAGATCTCAGATCAATCTTTCAGATTTATGGTCTATAGTGAAGACCTCAGAAACCACAAAAAATGCATTTTACATACAGTATAGGAGATTATTGGCACAAAAGATTAACACATCTTAGATAACATGTGATGGAAAGCTTTTAAAAATGGCTTATTCAATAAAAGGTTTGTAGTCTGTACTTGATTAGATAAGGCAAGTCAGATGGATCGTTTAAGGTCTAATAGACTATATATAATGACTGATGATGTCTGTAATGGTTGTTATGTGATACAGTCTAAAGGCACCCATACACCTTACAATGTTACCATACAATTTCTGTACAATCAACTTTTCTTCTACCAAAACCATGTAATATAAGGACCTTTCTAAACCTTCCAATCACTATGTATTCTATCTGGGAGGACCCGGCACTACATAGTTGTTGGTAGATCTAAAGGAAATTGTATGGAGTGATCTAAAGGTGTATGGGGGGCTTTACCATTTATATTTTTTTCAACAGTTTTAACCTCTTTGTATTTTTCTTGATTTGTTTGTTTCAGAATTTGCACCATCCAATTTACAGAACACACCTACAATCATGAAGATGTATAATTTGTTTTTATTGTAAAGCAAACAGCAATTAGGACAAAATAATAGAAAACTTTTGGTCATAACTCTGTTTACTCCCCTAAAGTCTGTACTTTGTAGAGCCACTTGTTGAGGCAATTACAGCTGAAAGTGGCTTTGAATACATTTCTATGAGCTTGTTGGACATCATGTTGGATGTTTGTTGCTTGTATACAGCAAAATATAAGTCTAACCATAGATTCTCAATTGTATTGAGATCTCACCAGGTCATTCTAACACATTACATGTTTCTCTTTAAACCGTTTGCTTTTAATTGAGAATTTCCTTTTTTAAGTATACCCTATTTTTCGGACTATAAGATGCACGGGACCATAAGACACACACAGTTTTTAGGGGAGGAAAACCAGAAAAAAAATATTTAATAAGTTTTCACATCAATTGGGTTAATGCAATTAATTTAATGGATGCAATATCCAATTCGGCCAGAAGGTGTCACTAGAAGCAGTACACTCTCAGCAGAACTTCACACTGACGGCAGCAGGCAGAAAACAGGAGCAAGGGGGGGGGGGGGAGGACAGCTGGGCTGTCTTCTGCTCTGCTCTCCTCTCCCGATGTTTCTGATTCTGTGTCCGTGGGGCAGCAGAGTGATTGCTGATTACTGTTCCCACGGACAGAAGAGATAGGTGTGGATGCAAGTTCTTCTACACTTCTCTCCTAATTGCCTATGCCAGTTCAGGGCTGTCATAGGCAATTACACAGTTCAGATGGGAGAGCCGGCATTTGCCGACATCTATCAACTGACAGCTCCTCCAGATCCCCCGGCTAATCTCTGTGCCGGGAGAGCTGGCGGGATGCCAAGGTGCAACCACCGGCGGCCGAGTGGCAACGGGGGTCACGCATTTGGACCATAAGACGCAGGCACTATTTGCCCCCAATTTTGGGGGTGAAAAAGTGTGTCTTATGGTCCGAAAAATACGGTAATTTATCCAAAACAGTCCCATAGTTACCTTCATGTTTGACTGTAGCTATGGTGTTCTTTGAGTGATGGGATGTGTTGGTTTTTGTGCCTGACATAGCATTTTCCTTGCAAACTTAAAATGTGCTCTCCTATCATTTTTCTGGCCAATCTTCCTTAAAGCCCAGCTCTGGAGTTTACAATTTAATGTAGTCAATCTCTGCTGTGGAACTCTGCAATTCCTTATTTGTTACCTTTAGCCTCTCTGTTTACCCCCTTCGGCGTCACCGATGACGCTGAAGACACAGGGCTGGAAAAGCTGCAGGCTCACGGAGAGCCAGTGTATGCACCTGATCCCGGCACAGGCGCAGTTTGATCCAAGATCAAACTGCGCCCATACTGGCTTTGGATGTTATGCCCAGGAGGTTAAAACATCTTTCAAAAACAGGGATATAGGACATGACCATAAATCAGAGCCGATGTCCATTGCTTCGCAGTGCTGCGCCTCCAGCTCCTTCGATGTCGGGCAACAGCGCCCAACATCGAAGATTTAAAACTTTTATACCTTTAAATGCAGTGGGAGGAAATGGAAAACCCCAGTTATCTCCTAATTATCTCCTGCTACTTAGGGGGGTCATTAGAAACATTTGCTTTCTGTTTTAGTGACCACCATTTCTTCAGATGTTAAGTGAGGGAAAAAAGAGAAACTGGTAGAGATGGCACGAAAATGGCTAGGATAAGTTATTTTGCAAGAGAACTCATGGAGAAGCACATGATCAATTTGAACAACTGATAGGGATCTTTTCTGATTGGCTGGTCAGAATAATTTAATCATGTCTCATTTCTGGTTCCTATGTAGGCTTAAACAGGATCAACCAGTCAGAGAAGTACTAATTAGCTAATCTAGTTTATCACATACTTCTCCATTAGTTATCTTGCAGGAGAACTTGCCATCCCTTGAAATAGGCAGCAATAATGTGCTGAAAAAGCTGACAAAGGATCTACCATTTTAGACACAATACAAATGCACCCATATTTAAAAAAAAACTATTCTTAACAAATGTTTTATCTTCCACAGCTACGAAATAATAAAGCAAAGGATGTTTGTCTAGACCAAGGGCCACAGGAGAATCATACAGCTATAATGTACCCATGTCACGGATGGGGCCCTCAGGTTTGATATTTGCCTATTTGTTTTATGGCCCATAGTTTGTCAAGTAGAGTCACATATAGATGATTAGAAAGATTTACACAATTGAACAGTAATAGTTTTGGTTATTCTGGAATAATGAGCTTGCAGTCATTGCATTACTTTGGGGCTTGTTTATCAAGTGCAAGGATTCATAAAACCACTGAAGTGATATTATTCCAGACTTATATCAGCAAATCTAATTATCACACACATCTGCAGCAGATTAATTAGTCCCATCCAAAATGACGTAATGGTTCGCATACTATCTGCCTTCTTGTAAACTCTTATTCTGTTTTTTGTAGTATCACAAAATTAAAATCAGTATTTAATATATCAAATAATGTAACAGGAATCAAATAAGAATGTTAGCCGTGATATTCATTTATACAGAGAAAAAAATAATTGTATGGCACACCACTTTTAAAGTACTTCTGAACTTTTTCAAGTACAGTACCTGCACTGATAAGTATAAAACTTTAGAGATCAATTACGTGTGATCTAATATGGTAGGGATTAGGTTATAACAGGGTGTTAAAATTTTAAGTTGAGGGTTATTTTTTGTGTTAAAGGTTATCAGCATTGCCTTACCCTGGCACCCGGAGTAACAGACTCAAGCCAAGCATCCTAGGGTTAAGATCTGTAGGTATTATATTAATTGTTTCCAGTCAGGGTCTTAAGATGATAAAAATACACACAAACAGTCTCTCTTTCTAGGGTTTAGTGATACTCATCTGTAGGAAAGAGACATGGGTAGAAAAAATAAAGGAGAAATAAAGTGAGAAAATTAAACAGAAAAATAATTAGGAAACAGTTTACAGTGGCAACTTAGCATGCAATGTGTGGCCCACACAGGTGCCATGAGTCTTTACGCCTCTTAGCAACACCCCTAGAGATCACATTTTAAAAATAAAAACTTTGGGTTACAGCTTAAAGCAAAAAGCAAAACAAAGTTAGTTTGAGGGCTCATTCACACTAGGTGCACTGCGATGTCTTTTTTTTTTTTCATTAGGCAAGCATTGTTTAACAGGAAGGTGTGGCCTGTGGTTGTTCTTCAGTGGTCCTGCTCTTTTTAACATTGTTGTTCAGTGTTGTCTTTGAATGTTTTCAACACCTGTTTTGTTCATTCTTTAATGTGTTCATTTAAATTAAATGTAGCTGTTAAATTAAATGTAGCTGTTTTTAGTTGCCTCAGCAACATAAGTTAAAGTGTCCCTTTCTTTAACCATGTAGCTTATTCCATGATCTGCATATAGAGTTAATCCAAAAAGCACATGGTTTGTAGGCCTCTGAGAAAATCTTGCTTTTTCTGCATCGTTGTTCTGAGCATGAATGTTTTAAATCATGTCAACATTGTCAGTGCAAGTAGTTATTTTGGTTGTAAGCTTGTGGCATTTTGAAATCAATTTTGTAAAGCTGAATTGTTTGAACATGGAGCTTTAGCAGAAGCAAAGAACAGAATGAGTTTCAAAATGAAAGCATTAAAAAGTGCAGCTGCCCACAAGAACCAAATAAGCACTCCCACCAAGGCTGGATTTCACAACATAAAACATTAAAAAAGAACTGAAGGCTAATTTATTCATATTTAAAAACTAATTGAAACCTCTATATAGGTTGTAATCTTATAGATTGCAATATTCTGATATTATAAATAATATTGTTAGATTTGAAATACGCATATGCATATTTAGCATCAGCTTAATTAAAGTTGCTTGCTATAGATGCTTCTTTTGATCAGGTCAAACCTTTACAAATAAACTCTATATAGCGCTAAAGGAAATGATCTGACAGCTACGACAGCTACCTTCTTTCATAAATTACACAATTGCAATTTGTATAGCTATATTCACTATTGGCCACACCAAGGGTCAGGTTATTCTGGCAGTTTTGGCTGAAGACAATACCGATAACTTTAGCTTTTATAAAGTAAATATAAGTAGAGTTATGGCTTATTTACACTATACATGCTGCATTAAATATTGGCAATGCACATGTAATGCTCTACACATATCTTAAAGTGGTTGTAAACTCAACAAAAAAAATCCCCCACATACATTACATGGACATATTACACACCTGTCAGCAGTATACATCTGTGAAAACTGCTACACAGAAAAAAAAAAAGGTACTTACAATCTTCACTTCCTCATTCCCTAAGGCACCATCTTAAGTACTGGCACCTGAAGCCCCTTCTGCCCTTTTGTTGGACATTACTAAGGTGCCCCTCCCCTGCAGACATATTTACCAATCCCAAAGGGTTTGGTATGGGAGGACAGTTCTGGTCATTCCAGAGATCTATGTGCTGCAGTTTGCATAGGAGACAGGAGTGAAGCTGAAGGAGGACACTGTAGGAGACAGGAGAGATTGAGACTGAAGTGGTGGTGAAGGGGTTCAGTGTGCAGGTGATATGGGGGTGACATGGATTTGGGGGCACACAGTTAGGCTGAGGATGAGGTTAGGTTGAGGTTATAAAATATCTTATTACCTCCTCTGCTGCCAGTCCCAGCAATGTCTCCTCTACACTTCCCCCACAATCACCTCACAGATGACACTTCCAGGTCTGGGAAGGTTCTCATTCGTCCCGATCATGGTATATGGAGGATGAGGACAGACATGACTGGGTTACTGGGTGAAATATAAAATAATATCTTATTACCTCCTCTGCTGCCAGTCCCAGCAATGTATCCTCTATACGTCCTCCACAATCACCTTACAGATGACACTTCCATGTCTGAGAAGGTTCTCATTCATCCAGATCATGGTATATGGAGGATGAGCACAGACATGACTTGGTTACTGGGTGTAATATAAAATAATATCTTATTACCTCCTCTGCTGCCAGTCCCAGCAATGTCTCCTCTACACTTTCTCCACAATCACCTTACAGATGACACTTCCATGTCTGGGAAGGTTCTCATTCATCCAGATTATGAATGGAACTCCGAGACAGAGAAGGGGAGGGGGAGGGAGGGGGATTTTCTGCTGACAGAGGAGACAGGACACAGGAGCTGCAGAGAGAATCCGCTGTGATAGTGATGTCAGAGGACAGGCAGAGCAATGCATTATGGGGCTGGTTTCAGAGCAGTTTCAGCTATGACAAGTGCCCAAAGCACAACGTCAGAGCATGGGAGGTGCTACCTTGGAAAAACTCGTCTTTCCTGCTTTAAGATAAAAAAATTTTCTTTTTGGGCAGTGATTGCCCTATCTATTGGCAGCCTGATGCCGATAGTGCAAAGTGACCTACAATGTGGTAGGTCCGCTTTAAGTGTTGCATAGTACACTATGTATCCATTAGCAAAAAAGACTGTGTTAGACTTTCTAGTACAAGTGTATTGGAAGCACTAGCGCTTGCAACGTTCACACAGCAATGTGTTATAAGCAAATGCACTGCAATGCATAACTTATATACACAACAGGCTGCCTTGCGCTAACTCCAATGCAGCTCTTTAAGTGTGAATGAAGGTGGCCGTACACGTTTAGATTTGCGGCCATTTTTGCCGGCGATCAACCGCAAAATCGGCCCCAAATCAAATGTTTAAAAGCTAAATTTGCCCGCATATCGGCTGGGAAATCGATTGAACATGTCCGTAATTTCTAAGATTTCTAAGAGTGATCCCATTACTTTGGTTGGGGACCCCATCCAATGTAATGTCCGGCACACAAAGGGTGCCCAGCCGATTCTCGACAGAAGCAGCCACACGTAATGATGCAAGAGATTGGCAGAAATTCTAAACGTGTGTGCCCGGCTTATGTCTTTAAGCTAGTGGCTGCTTTCTTTCATTTGGGCAGTAAGCATCCACAGTAAGGGTTAGCTAGGGCTAGGTTTTTAGTTCTGTTAAGATTAGCTAGTGTGGCTTTTGCCTTATGTTAGGCTATTTTTTGGGTAATGAAGGCAAAGTAAAATAATACATACCAACCAAGAAACGATATGTCATATGTGACCGTTCTACACCTCTGCTTTACTGGATTTCCTTATAGCATTGCTGCTTAGACTATACATGCCATAGGACGGGTGTCATAAGAAAGACAAATGATTTTCTTTTGAGAGCACAATGATATCTGTAAATGTTCGTGGACACTTTAAGTTTGTCCATAATTAAACATAATTAAATTCACATACACAGACAATAAAAAGTAGATAATTGTTGTTAATAAAAAAATAAATGTTAGTGAAGATAAAACCATCACAGTTCAAACATTGCAATGTAATAGGAGAGAAAATAAAATACCCTTGTGTGCGCATTGGTAGAATGAGTAGTGTGAAATAATGTAATTCTATGTGTTTGCAGCTTGCCAGATACACAAAGGAAGGATATCTCCATCTTGGAACTCTGGGGAGCACAATTCTCTTACCCGATACACGCTGTTTAGTAGATAATAAGAAAAATAAATTCCCTCAGCTTATGGACTGTGATAAGGTGAAAAGCACACTCCACAAGCGCTGGAGTTTCATACAGGTAAATAATTCCTTCTGTGGGCAGCCATTGTTTGCTTGAAGAGAATACTTGAAGGTTTTGGATGATATAATAAAACTGAGCAGTCTTTATTTATTTATTTGTTGTTTATTTGAATCGTTTTATTTTCTTCATATATGATTTATTTAGATTTCATATATAAATTATATCATTTCTATTCTAAGAACTTTCTCTACACATACATTGTTTGATATCATCAGCAGTAGGCTGTATAACAAACAGAAAATGATAACCCAAATTAACATCTTCAAGTGTATTTTATTTATGCATGAAACAATTATATGTGTATCAGAAATACAGTGGCAAGAAAAAGTATGTAAATGTGCTCTGATCTTCATGTAAGGGCTTGTTTCCACTAGTGCATATGGCTTCAGCCACTCCCGAACGCACCCCAAGCTGTTTAGCATGCAGATGCACACTCTGGGCAGGCCCCATGTCCAGGGATGCGGTCGGGCACGGCATCTGCACGAAAACGTTGTATGCAGGCGTTCAGAACCGCATCCGCGCTTATCCGCACTCGGCCGCACAAGTGGAGCCTGGCCGATGCTTTGCCAATGGATGCGGTCGGAGGGGCTGCAGCCGCGCGGATACAGCCGCAGCCATCCGGATGATTCCGCATTAGTGGAAACAAGCCCTTAGTCATACCAATAGAAAACACAGTCTGCTTAACATAATTCTTCACAAACATTGTATGTTTTCATGTTTTTATTGAGCATAACATGTAAACATTCACAGTGCTGGGTGAAAAAAGTATGTGAACACCTAGCCTAATGACTTCTCCAAGAGATAATTGGAGTCAGGAGTGAGCCAACCTTGAGTCCAATCAAAATTGGATGTGTTTCTGAAAGCTGTCCGGCCCACACCACACCACACACACCAGTTTGGGTCTACTGGTTTCAAGAAGCACTGTCTGATGTGAACCATGCCTCACAGAAAAGAGCTCTCAGAAGACCTATGATGAAGAATTGTTGACTTGCATGAAGCTGGAAAGGATTACAAAAGTGTCTTCAAACGCCTTGATGTTCATGTGTCCATGGTAAAACAGACTGTCTACAAATTAGGAAAAAGCTTAGCACTGTTGCTGCTCTCCCTAGACATGGTCGTCCTACAGAAATGATAAAATTTTTGTTGACACGTCTACAATAAGGAAAACATTTTGACCCTCCTTACATCAAGAGGTACCCCATTTGTTTGGGAATAACATCCACCTTATTTTGCCATAAGCGCAGGCTGACACGTTTTGCCCTCAAAGGGCTTTCTCGAGAAGGCTTATGCACTGCAAATAAGGACAGTGGTTTAAAAGAACATTTCTCTCAATACACTTAAAAACATATACATTGCCAAAACAAAAAAATTTACCTTTTGTGATCAGTTTTCCCCTTCTCTATCCTTATAATCTGATAGGACCAAAGGGAGGTTCACTTGTGGGTACCCTGGGACTTTTATGCTTAATTTTTTACTTACTAATATTATACACTTATATTAACTCTATACAGTTTATATTAATTTGCTTTACTTACATATTGGGTATGTTACCATAAATCTTAACCAATAATCTGTTTACTACTGCTATGCCTCTTTGTGACCAACCCTTACCAAAAATTTTATATTTCCAAATTTTTACCTGTATTTATATACAAATATACTAGTCACTATTTTAATTATTGTCTCCTGTCTCTGTGTCTCTTCCCCCTCAATTTAATATTTTTTATTATATCATTGTGTATTATCTCCTCTTTATCCTTGTCCACTATTTAGTGTTCATAGTAACATAATAAATCATACTTTCAGACAACTACCCCTTACAGTAACATCTTATCAACTTACCTCATACCACTCCCCCATGTGTCTCTCTCCCTGATTTCCCATGTCAATTCATGCAAAATGCCACGTAATTCCAAAGGGTTCACATACTTTTTCTTACAACTGTATATATAATGTCTTAATTGTAACAGCAAAATCATTGCCTTTTTAATATTTTGAACTGTTCTGGGTGGAGAACATGGAAAACCTTTGATAGTGGTAAATGCATAGAAAAAAGCATAAAAGGCAAGCATACTGTAAGCAAGAATTGTGGTAAAATAAAACTACAACATCACACAAAAGCATTATGGTTGAAATTCATAAATTATATGATCTCTGCCAAGGGAAGATGATGGCCATAATCCACTAGTGAGCAATGTAAATATGAATTAGAAACTGCAGCAATTTTGAGCCTACCTCAATTTTGTCTGATGGCTCAGCCTCACCATCTAGTCCTTGTATTGCCTTGGTCTCACAGTTACCTTTCATTCATTGGATTGGAGTTCTTTTAATCAAAGTGACCATATTGACATGCCTTTTGAATCCGGTTTTCTTTACATACTGTTTTCAGGTCACAGCAAGTGATTACTTTGTCAGCTCAAAAAGCACAACATTATATGAAAGACCAAATTGTAACATCCTTTTAAATGTATCTGCTTATCATTACATAGTAAAGCAACAAACTTCATGGGGGCTTTCTCTGAGGAGGAATGGCAGGATGCCCTGTCTACACTGAAAGCAGTGACCCCTCGATTGTCTGACCGCCTGACACAATTATATATATTTATACAAAACATACCTTTTTCCTATACAGCTGTCCTTCTTTTTAGACAATAGCAGCCCATTGTTTCCCAAGTGTAACCATTCACCTGGCACATTCTACCATCTTCTTTGGAGTTGCCCTGTACTTCAGGCCTTATTGGGAACAAGTTGTTCACCGCTTAGATAATAAAATGGACACGCCAGTGTAGGTGGCACCTAATACGTGTTTATTGGGCATCTTTTTGGGTCTTAACATGCTAGGCAATTCTCATGTGACGCTTTTTTTAATAAGGCACGCCACAGGCTACCGCGGCAGATCACAAAACAATTCGCCATGATTTCCTGGTGACGGTAATGCCCCTCTGCCGTCATATCATTAAGGTGGGTCCACCGCTACGCAAATTCATTGGGGGATTTTGACGGACATGCGAGTTTGCCCTTGGTTTATTAGATAAGAAACTCACCCTGAGTTAACTCAGCTAGAACACCCAGGAGGTTAATCTTTGAAAATTATAATTACATTCTCCCTAGAATTGTATATATGAGAATAGAGCTAAACCCAAGAAGCTTGACAAGTTATGGGACTGATGGACCTCCAAAGTCGATACATGCACTCCAGCTGTTATATCAACTGATCTGAGTTGCTTGATTACATAACGATAAGCAGGAATGTTGACAAGCATGCTGGGTATATGTTCTTTAACAGATATTAAGGGAACTGCAGTTCTGCCATCCAGAGCTCTGTGCTCAAACTGGCAGAGCTGATTCTGATAAAAGCGGTCAGTGACTTGCCCCACCTCCTGGTCCCACTCTGCAGTGTTGTATGTGAGCAGACTGAAGCAGACCCCGACTTTTGCTGTAAAAAGTGTGTCTTATATTCAGAAAATTACTGTACTTGTGCTTTCAGATAGCAGAAAAAGATCAACTTTAGAAGTTAAACAGAAAAAAAAATGTTCTGTTAATCAATATTGTAAATGATTATAATTATTTTTAAAATTTTATCCGGTTTTATATTTCAGAATGGAGCAATAATGAATAAAGGCACAGGACGTTGCCTAGAGGTTGAAAGCAGAGGTAATGGAGGCATTGACTTAATCCTTCGGAGTTGCACAGGACAAAGATGGACAATTAAAAACTTTATCAAATAGAAACAATGTCCTTGTGTTATTTTGGAACATTGGATACAGACTTCAGCTCTTTCTTGGAAATTTCTACAGATTTAACCCAGAGACAAAACCTGAGGAAAAAAAGTCACATATTCTTCTATTTTGGTGCGGGTCAGAACTTTCAAGATTTAATTTAACAAGAGCCACTGGAAATGATTGAAATGGGCCAGTACTAAATCATCCATTTTGCATGCTTGGGGGTTAGTTTTAATAAAACAAAATCTAGCCAGGCTTGATTTTATTAAATGCCATTGAAGTAGCAGCACAAAGGTTAAACATGGTTTTCTTTTCTGTTCTTGTGAATGTCCTGTTAATCATGAATCATGAGCTTGTATGTTCAAAATATATTACCATCCATTGGAGTCATACGTCTTAACTAGATATAGTGACACCAAATCTTTTTTTGCCAAAGTAATATACAGATGGTCTGTTTAATCACAAGTGCAATATTTGCCTGCAGTTTGTTTTGTGGAAATTGGCCATTCACTATTAAAGACAAGTGTATAAAATGTAACAATTGAAGTTCTACATTTATGTTCTTGTTTTTATTTCATTTTTTTGTTATTTAGTTATGGGTCAACAGACTTCTGTTACTTATCAAATAAACAGTAACCATCACTGTGTTCACAATAAAATTTGTGGAACCAGTTACTGCGGTATTAACTATTGTAATGCCACCTTCTGGGAAAAACCAAAGTTGTTTTTTTAGAATAGAATTATAAATGACCAGACTTATGTGTAAAACAGGAAGACCTGTGCCATGTGCAAAGACATAGAACATGTTAAAATGTGGTTAGATAACTGTGGTTTTGTAAAGATAATGTATGTGCATAAAAAAGAAGATTTTTCCTCTGTTCAATTATGGTAAAGCTAACTCAATCATGCTTTCTGTAAACTCTAGACTTTAAACTCGTGTTGATGGCTTCAATTTTAAGCTATGCACTTATACTGAAAAAATATTCAATCCATGGCGCTACTTATACTCTAGTTAAGGGGTTTACAACCTGCAGCTCTTGAGTCGCATGCGTCTCTTTAGCCTCTTAGTACTGGCTCAGCTTGCATGCCTCATTTCTCCCTGCCATCAGTGCATACATGCTGGAAGGAAGATATAGCAGTTCACATCTCCAGAAGTTGCTACAAGAGATCTTGGGGTGCTCTATTCCATTCCAGCGTGTGGGCCGGGGGGGGCAGGAATGACAACTTTCAGTAGAGATCCGCCTATGGGGCAGGGTATAAGGGAGTGTGGAGAGCAAGGAGCTACAGTATTTCTCTGCTCTGCTCTTTTGGTCTGATGGAATGCTCCTTGCTATTGACATCTCTATTAACACCCCCTCCCGTCCCCGGTCATCATCTCTTAAGTTGCAAAAGGTTGCTGACTGCTGCTCTAGTTCATACTAAATCTAATAGATCCCTACACTTTCTTGTGTGTATATTGTTGATGGTATAGTAATACCACAGGTCTTACTCTTCCCCGATGCAGTGACACGGAGATCAACATGAAAACGAAAGTTAAAAAACAACACATAATTAAAATTTGTGGAGAACGATTTATATACAAGAATTTATTTCAGCCAGTTATAACATGATGTATCAGTGATGTGTTAAATGTAATATGTCGGGAGCAGTATGTTATTAGTTGTTTGTCGAAGAGTTCTCTAGTTAAAGTGCAAAAACCCTGGATATTTCCGAAGCCTTCAATTTTCAGTGGAGCTCATCAACTACAACATCCTGTTTAATTACTGGGAGCTATAGTTTCAAAACCATGTTATTATCTGTCTTATTTATTTAGATGTACAAGATCTCCAGGGGGACCATTGTATTTAAATTTGCTGAATTTATTCCACTGATTAAGGCTTTCTTTATTGCTTAAAAAGACTTTGTTTTTTTTTCCTGTATTAGCAAAAAACAAAACCCAAAACAAGTCTATTAGCAAAGTCACCATACTAGCAGGTTTCACTGTTATGAGTAATGTGAGATATGATTTAATCTATACAATGCCTTTACTGCTGCCTTTTAGTATAGACACTAGTGATGGCTGAACATCGGCCTGGACTGTCCGCGAACAGGCGGGTCGGACTTTTAAAGAAGACTCTAGGCGGGGAATTTGAATCGGAAAAACCGGATGTGACGTCATTGACGTCACATCCGGTCCCTGGAACGCATCCTGGAAGTATAGTTCCTGGGTAAGGGAGCCGGATGTGACGTCACTGACGTCACTTCCTGCTCCGAGCTGGTTTGTTCACTAGAAGACCGGCTTCATGCCCGGTCTTCTAGTTAAAAGATTCTTCCTCCAGCACGATCTCGCAGGTTCTGATCCTGCCGGAGGAAGAATAGAGATCATCTTCTCGCCGGCGAACGGGGCGGGTCGAACACCCGTACTGCTCGCCGGCGAGAAGGAGGGCGAACATCCATGTTCGCCGCCGAACTGTCCGCCTTGCGGGCAGTTCGGCCATCACTGATAGACACTGGATATGACCCACACCATATTAAACCATGCACTTATGCCATGAAGAGCTCAAATGAACACAACATTCCTAATAAGACATGTTTTCCTATTTTCTTTTACTAAAAATGAATTAGAGGGCACATGATTTAACTTTCTAATGGAGAAGTTGCAGATAATTACCATAATCAGAATCACTTTTATCCTTTGTCTTTATCCATTAGAGCCATATCATGTTAGGATGGAAGGTCCTGAAGTCCTGAATTAATAGGGCATGTTAAAATGTGGTAAATGTGTCTTCTTGCACTGTAAAAGTTACACTGGATGACAGTTTAACATCCTATAATGAAATAGCATTCAAGTAAAATGTTTTGAGATATTCTAGAGTCTTAGTAGCCATAAGCATAAGGAAACAGATGGTAAAATGTGAACCCAAGTGTTGCCCTTTGCAAAAACACAAGCATTTTAAGTGTATATTAAAAACACTCTGGAAAGTTTAGAAAGTAGCTTTAAATGTTTGATGACATGGGTGAAATGGTCAGAATTTGCTGCCACATCAACCAAATTAGTCTACTTTGGTCTTCCAAGGTAATTTTATTGTGAGTGTTTTGCCCAACATTGTTCAGTTATAATAAAATATGTCAAACTCCTTACTATCAGATGGTTAATCATCTGATGTCTGTTGGTAGCTTTGCTTTCGGTTAATTGACTGCCCGCTTAGGTGTGTGGTGCTAAGCATGTTTTTACATTTTTTAACAAACATATCATGCATAAATGTTATGAATTCAGTGGTAATGGAACACAATAAACATGGCTCATAAAAATAAACAAGCTAAATGTGCAAAATATGTCTGATGTGTTTGAATATAAAACTTCGAGGAACATGCATGAAGGTTATGGTGAGAAGAGATTAAAGGAAATGAAAAGCCCTCAATTCAAAAAGGCTTTACTGTAATATGTAACTTCATAACTTTTTAGAAATTGAATAACATGTTTGCCTGGTATAGTTATCTGGGATTTATTTGGCATATGGTCAATAAACCTATTTTTAAGTTTTAAACAGCTTACTTCTGAACATGAACTTACATAAAGTCAGTCGTTGATAACAGTATTTCATAACAATATTTTGCACATAAACATAATACCATATATCACTTGGCTAAGGCTATGTTTCCACTATACTTCGGGACCAATCCGACTGCATATTGCTTGGCGGAAGGTCCAGAAGGTTCACTTACCTGCTGAGCCGTTCCGCCGATGCAAGGCTGAACGTAGTCGAGTAAGTTGAGCCTCTGCATCGGCGGATTTCTAAACACAGCATCCACTGAGCAGGTAAGGTCTATGTACTCTGTTGGGATCCCCGCCAAGCAATACACTTAGCGGAGGGGGTCCCGACGTATAGTGGAAACAAGCCCTAATCCTCAAGCCCAGGTGAAATATCAGAAAGCACAGTGCCAAAATAGTGAAAATCTACCTTTATGCTAAATGTTTGATTTAGTATCCAAGTCAAGCTGATGGTTAAGAGTTAGATTTTAGGTCCATTAGGTGTTATCCCTGGTTCACACCAATCTTATTTACATCCATTTTCTTCTGTACAGACCCATTGGATGTAATATATACACGTTATCATGTGCTAACATGCTTGATACCTGACATACACCCACATATGGGTGCCGACAGACAAGCTCCGATGAGCTGTGGAATGCAAACGTGATGACATCATCACGTTGCATTATGGGGCTGCTTTAGTCGGCCGGGCAAACTTTGTGTGCCGGCCATTAGCTTTAATGAAGACGCCGGTCTTCATTGAAGTTAATGGCATCGGCTTGCATCGACCAGAGAACATCCGACATGTCCATTCTCTGGCCGGCCGAGCTGTGGGGCGACAGGTATCTGCCGCCCCATGTGGGCACATGCCAATAAGCGGCCGAATTTTCACCTGACCAACCAGGTCAGGTGAAAAATCGGCCACTTATCGGCATGTGTATGCCAGGCATTACTCAACACGCATTAAAACAGATAATTGTGAACTAATCCTTAGAGTTAAGGTTAAGTGATAAGAGTTAATTAAGTTAATTAGTTTAAGTGATTTAGTTTATTTGCTAACTGAAGTCAGCAAGCTTTCAGAATGTTGCAGATCATTTCTTCAGGCTTATACAATTTTGGTTTTAGAAGCTCACATTAATACACAAAGTTACAAGGACATAAATATTCTAACAAAACAACAGTTTTTCTCTTGACACACTTGACTTAATAAGGCGAGAGTGAAGGGTTGGTGGAGATTGAGATAGAAGAAGTTATTGGAGGTTATAGAGATAAGAGGTCTAGGTGTAATATTCACCCCCCTTAACAAATAAAATGTCAATTAGCTAAAGCCACCATGAACTACTACCCTGTTTCCCCCGAAAATAAGGCATCCTCTGAAAATAAGGCACCCTTTCATTTTTGCCTCATGATGAAATATAAGGCATTACCCCGAAAATAAAGCACCCCCAAAGCTATGGTACTGTAACTCTGGACAGGGGGATCAGAGGGGGCAACAAAATGACAGGAGGTTCAGAAGGGGTTACTAAAATTGAAATCCCCCCTCTGTCTCCTGTGCCATTTTGATTCCCCTCTCTTATCCCCCCTATGTCATTTTAAGTGATTCCCCCAACCTGATACCCCAGTGCCGTATTCTTCCTTATGGAAAAATAAGACATCCCCTGAAAATAAGACGTAGGACATATTTGGGAGCAATATGGGAACTCTCTGACGAGTTTCATCCCCAAATCTGGGACTCTATGAATAAGTCCCTCATTTGGGGATGAAACGCATCAGAGAGTTCGTGGTGACCCCCTGAGGGTGATTTGATGCATCTTTGTGTACGCATTTGTTCGATTGAAAACTTTTGGATTTAATAAAGCCGAAACTAAGATTTTATCTGGTGTGCGGAACTCCAGTGCTTGTGGATTTACGTTTGAAGGAGGCCCATGAGATGGGGTCATTATAGGGAGCTCCTGCACCTGGAAGCTGGATTACAAAATTATAAACTCGGCTAGAGTGGGAATTGATGTATGATCTACATTGCAGAACACGGTGAGTGCGGACCCATACAAACCTGTATATATATATTGCAGAAGGTTCTGGGGATATTCACTGCTTTCCTTATTTGTGACTTTGTCATTTCTGGATCATATCCCTGTTTTATAAAGTCCCTCATAAGGATTTCCAGGTGTGTATTTCTGTCAGTGGTTTCTGAGCAGATCCGATTATATCTGATGGCCTGGCTAGAATCAGGTTCTAGCTGGACTTGTACACCATCAACTACTTACCGCATTTTTCGGACCATAAGACGCACTTCTTCACCCCCAAAATTGGGGGCAAAAAGTGCCTGCGTCTTATGGTCCGAATGTGCGATCACCGCGGCAACTCGGCCGCTGGTAGTCGTATCTTGGCTGCCCGCCAACTCCCCCGGCACAGAGATTAGCCGGGGGAGCTGGAGGAACTGTCAGTTGAGGGATGCCGGCTGGTGTCGGCTCTCTCAGCTGTACTGTAAAATTGCCTGTCAGCAAAGCTTTGCTAGGCAATGGAGAGAGAGAGAGAGATAGACTGCCATCTTTCGCTCTCTCAGTGTCAGTGGGAATCGCAATAACTCGGCAGTTCCCACGGACACAATCACAGCTGATCTTCACAGCTGTTTAGAGCAGAGGGAGAAGGCTGCAGATTTCTGCCCCCTCCCTCCTCCTCCTCCCGAGTGTTCAGTGTGATCAGTGTGAAGACGCTTGAGAGTGTACTGCTGCTAGTGACCCCTGCTGGCTGAATTGAATATTGCCTTAATTGAATTCATTGCATTAATCCAATTGATGTGAAAACTTAATAAATCTTTTTTTTTCTGGATTTCCTGCCCTAAAAACTGTGTGCGTCTTATGGTCCGGTGCGTCTTATAGTCCGAAAAATATGGTCACTTATAAATATAAAAAATCTAAGGTTAAAGAAGTTTTTAAAGATATTTAAAGATTATTGAGGTTGCCGGTGTCTGAGGGCCCATTCACACTATATGCGTTTTTAAAGGCATGCATTTTTTATAGTCATGCGTTTCTGCATATATACAAAAATGTATGCGTTTTTCACATTACATCTGCCTTCACGTTTTGCATTTGTGTTTTTTAACAAATCAATTAAAAATGCAGGAAAAATGAAACAAAAATGCATAAAGCAGGGCGTTTTCAAAAACACGAAAAAGTGCATGTTTTTAAAACGCACCATAACGCATAAAGTGTGAAATGGCCCTGAAACTTAAAATAACGCATACAACCATGTGATGTATCTGCTTTTGTTCTATCTTATGTTGTTGTTTTTTTTTTGTTTTTTTTTAAGACCTTCTGCAGTGTTATTTTATGCCATTATGAAGCACAGTTTTATTAGTACTATTTGCCTCTTATAATACATCTTAATATTTCATACCTGCAGTGGTAGTCCAAAAATTTACTTTAACCAAGGTCTTTCTACTACAAAAGAAAACTACAAAGTGTTTGATATACAATGTTTTAATACTGCAAGGCAAGAGACATCCACATCAGTAGAGCAGTTTAGTAAAAAGCTGGGATTCAAAAAATTTACAGGATTTGCTGATATTAACAATATTGTACGTGATGAGCTGATCAACATCAGAATGTGATAAAACAATACAAAAAATCTGTTCTAATCACATGTAATATGCTGTATGAATGCGTATGCTGTATATCTTTTTACATTGTGAGTTGGGGTGTCACTTTCAATGGTGGGGCTTTTTTCGAAGATGCCAACAACGTCCTCCAAACTGATGGCTATAGATATGAAACGAGTCAACGGTCAACTAAAGCAACCTTTGATGATGACTGCAAATTTTCCAGAAACCGGAGAAGCAAATTGTTTTATGATATGGTATTCAGTTCTTCAGTTCAGGCTGTGGCTTTGTTTCTTCCAAACATTAAAACATTTAAGCAGTTGTATAGCTGTCTATTTTTCATATACAATATGCATTATTGACATTATATTGGAGCATAAGAAAGACACAACACAAATAACAAGCATTTGCATGTTCACAGCAAACCTCTTTTGACTTTAATGGAGGGAGAACTTCTCAAGCCTTCAGGTCATATTTGTAGCCAAAATACCAATAAATAAAAGTCAAAAGGGCACAGTGGCATGCCAGATGGGCATCAAAGGTTAAACTTCCTCCAAAAAATATGGATTTTTTTAAAATGCTGTTTTTTATGTCCAATGGCCAGAAATTACATCTAGATTACAGATTTTGCCACAAGTTAGCTGGAGTGGGCTGCCAGCCTGACAGTAGCTTCTGCAGCACATCGTATTTAGTCAGATCTCTCTGCAATGTCCTCCTTTACTTTGTGATGGTGAACTACAACTACCAGAACACCTCAGCTCAGGATTATAACACAGTGCACAGGTCCCATAATACAGCATACCCCACACCCAGAAAATTTCTTTTGTATATCACTAATGATGAACTGCTTGTTGTAGAACACCTTAGCTATAGTTACAGATCACTGGATGGAGTATAATAGCAAAGTAGCTAAGCTATCCCTCAATCAGCAGCAGCTCTACCTATCTGTCTAGTACTGGAGACACAGGATAAATGTAAAATGGCTGCTGGGCTGCTTCTTTTATAAGGGGGGTGTCCTCCAGGTGGGAAAATATGTTATTGGCTGTACAGTCCTACCTGACTGTGGGGTCAAACTTTGTCTCCATGTTAAGATAAAGGGGGCGGGTAGAACACCCATAATGTTCGCTGGCCTTGCCAACTGCGAACATGCTATGTTCACCACGAACTTTCCTCCCGGCGAACTTTTCGGCCATCACTATCCCCTTCATATCAATGTCTATGGATTTAGAACAGGTGTAGTGGCCAAATATACCAATCATTTTATTTAAATTGTATATATTGTTACAAAAGTGGTTGGACGCAGGCTATTTGTCATAACATCAATTAAGCTAGCCATACACGTGTCGGATTCCATGTCCAATCGATTCATCATCCGATCGATTCCGGCGATTCTGCCGGGAATCGCAGGTGTGATCAATCGGCCAATTAAGAGTATCCATCGCTGCATACCACCTTATCCAACGGATTCCGGCATGATTCCGGGACGATTCCGTGTCCAATTCCACCTCCGATTCCACCTCACAAATGGCAACTCCCCCTGATCTGTGCAGAATCGGATCAAAAAGACCAACATGTTGGTTCTCTGACGGATCCGATTCTGGGCCCCCGAACGATCGGACGTGATCGGACGGACAAGGTGGGCTGCACACAATTCCGGCACGATCGATTCACGTGCACGCGCCCGGAATCGATCGGCCCGGAATCCGGCCGGAATCCGACCCGTGTATGGGGGCCTTTATAATTATGGCTTTAAAATATCCAAAAGCTGTACGATAATAAAAGGAGGAAAATAAGTGCTGATATTGCTTTCATGTTGCTAGCATCTTTAAGATGCTAACGGAAAAAAATGCAATGTGGGAATCTAAAAAGAAATGATATAATTTTATCTTACAGTACATTTCAGCTTAAATATTAAATCTAGTCAAGAATAAAAGATATACCATATATAATTTTCTTCAAAAGATGGTTAATTTAGAATAATATTCTGTTGGGTTTTATATCTAACTTACAAAAAAGAGTGGTTATGCGTATGTTCCTGTATTTCCTTTTCCTTTCTTCATTGACTTCAACACATTTCATGTTATATATTCCAGATGAACAAAGGGGAATTAAGTAAAGCAAAGGCACACAGATGGCAAACAGATAACAGAGCACGCAAATTCAAATAATGTCTGCTCTATTACAGTTTTATATCTACATCAAAGAGAATAGGATTCCCCATTAAGCTGGAAAGTTATATGTACTTTAGCTTTACCATTTCTTAGGTTAGATCCGGTGGAAGGAAAAGCTCTCAGATCACATGAACACATTTCACAGTTTTTAGAGAAATACTTTAAGCCTCATTACAATTCAGATAAAAGGAATCAATCTCATGGAGAGATTGACCTGAAATTGATATATACCGTACAATTCCAACAAAAACACTCATGATAGCTGAAATATCTCAATGAAAGCTGAAAATATTATGCTGATACATGAACCCTCGGTATCACACTACACGCATTATTGTTAATCTTATCAGTGAATAAAGCAAGCCACAGACGATCTTCTGGCAGATCGACCGATGACGTCTTCACGCACAGCCAGACTAGTGTTGAGCTTGAATATTCTAATTGGGAATATATTGGCTATTGGAGAATTCACAAAATTTTCAAATATTTGGGATATTATGCACCGGGAAGCTTTATGGCCATGCATTGCGAATATATATATATATAGCATGTTAACATGGATATTCACGATTATATATTTGCGAATATTGAATCGAATATAAGTAGTATGATTTGCGAAATATTGCAAATTTGAATATTGCCTATGCCGCTCATCACTAGGCCGGCAAGAGACCTACCAAGAATCAACCGGGCCCCCTATGTGTGCCGGCTCTTACTTTGAATGGGGACACTGGTTCCCATCCAAAGTAATGCAAAAGAGAAAAACGGACATGTCAGTAATAGCTTTACTTTGCTGATCGGTTTTGCGGTAGATTTCTGGCTGAATTACAACTTTAAGCTTTAGATAAGCGGATGAATAAAAACATGTATGGCCACCTTTAGAAATGAAGAAATAAGCTATGTATGGTTCACACAACAGAGAGGGCCATCAAAAGTGACTATAGAGTAAATGAATGGACTACCTGGTTAGGACTGGTCATTTTGGAGTATTTTTACACAAGCATCTCCCTACCAGCAACACCCCAAAGGAGTTGTTCGCCTACAAAAAAGGCCATTCACATGTGTTCAGGTACAGGTCACTATGCCTCTTTTGTTCTCCCTATCTTTCTGGCTGTGTAATCTACATCAACATTTCTCTGTTGTGCTGAGACAATGAGACATGGACACTTGTTTCATATGCATACATGGATAAGAGATATGGACTTCGTACTTCTTGTTTCCGATGCATGGTGTATCAGAGAATAGATATGTATAGAACAGCACAAAAAGAGAACCAAACTTTCTGTTCAAAGATAGACCCTGTCACTGATGTAGCGCTAAATATATAACAGCAAGTCCTTGTAGATCGCCACAAAGTTAATGTGGGGCGAATACATGCATTAGTTTTTTCAAATATAATCAGGAAAGGATATTATTTCTTCACTCCCAAAAATGTGTCAGATAATACTTTAAAACAGAATACTTAGTTAAGATAAACTGCAAGCTATTGTTGACCTTATTGCACATAAGATACAGATGCCAGCATTCATCTGCAGCAGACCAATAGAGCACACAGTACTGTGCATAACACCTAGTAATAGAACTCAAGAAACTTTGAATGAGCAGCAGGCATTAAGAATTAGCACAAAATTAGGTTATCCACTACAAGCATTGAACAGACACATCTTTATCTTCTACGCTCCAGACTACCCTGCCTGGCTTCTGTTTTACTAGGTGTACAGATTGCATTTAAATCTTCTAAAATGTTAACCCAATCACATAAAACCAAAGAGCTTTTTTCTCTGTTAAGGTAGCCATACACGGGTCGCACACGATTCCTGGCCGATCGATCACCGGGCGCGTGCACGCCGATTGATCGGCTAAGAATTGAGTGCAGCCCACCTTGCCCGATCGATCCTGCCCAATCGACATGGCCCCCTGAATCGGATCGGCCAGAGAACCAACCTGATCGATTCAGCACACATCAAGGGGAGTTGCCATTTGTGATCGGACATGGAATCGTCCAGGAATCGTTGGCCTAAGGTGGTAGGCACAGACGTAATTGGGCAATCGATCGCCCATTCGATCCCCTGTGGCATCGTCGGAATCGATCAGATGGGTGATCGATCGTTTATGGAATCGACACATCTATGGCTAGCTTTAGTCCTAAGTAAAGCTGGTCAATGGATTGCAAACACTGCATCTTCAAAATTTGATTGCTTCAGTTTCAAGGAAATAAATCCTAAATTGTATGCATCTCATTTACCAATAGTAGTATTATTAGGGATGAGCAAGCACCAAAGTGTTTGGGTGTTCAGGTGTTCGGTCCAAACACATTGTGTTGTTCGTGTGTTCTACTGAGCACCAGAGCGTAATGGGAGACAACCAGGCACCCCCTGCTCGGAAGAGGGGAAGGTGCCTGGTCCATAGGAAAAGTTCATAAAATTACAGAAACACCACCCAAATGGACCGGGAACAGCATGGGGACGATGTCTGGATGCATCTTGGACTCCAAGTTGCTGTTGGGAACCAGTTTGTCCAAGTTGTACACCACTGACAGACTGACAAAAACATGAATTGACGCTCTAAAACATTATATGACAGTGTCTGCAGGTGAGCTGACACTCTAAAACATTAGATGCGAGTGCCTGCATGTAAGCTGATGCTTTAAAACATTCAATGCGAGTGCATGCAGGTGTCCGCAAGGCGGACAGTTTGACCCGCCCTGTTCACCGCCAGAAAGAAGGTGACTATTTTTCTGCTGCCCGGATCAGGAGAAAAAAAGATGTGGCCAGTGGAAGAATTAATTCACATGAGACAGGGTAGAGAAGTCGGTCTATCATAAAAGAAACCCGGCTCAAAACTAAAGTGACGTCAGTGACATCACGTCCGGGTATCAAAACCGGGAACTGTGTGTTCCAGGTACTGGGAGTGACGTCAATGGGAAGCACCTGTGCTACCCCAGGGTATTTGTTGCAGAAAAAAGGCCACAACAACAGTAGCATGGGCCCATGTGACTGTATGTGAACTTCAGACACTTTTTCCAACACTGTTGGCAGCAAATTTGCCAAGTGCAAAATTTCACAATTTTTTTTTTGTCTATCTGTATTTGTCGCAGAAAAAAAAGGCCACAACAAAACAGTATATAGTGCTCAGGTGTATGTCAATGTATGTCAATTACAAGTCAATGTTTTGGAACACAATATGTGCTAAAAAAGCCCAGAACCTTCTATAGTGCGAAGATGATTGAATGTCAACTACTCAAGTACTCACTACTCAACTTCTCCAGTCATTTCCAAAACATGATTAATCTTGCTGCCAAGCACAGACTAGAGTACTTAAGTGGACTTTTGGATCTTTGCTGGATGAGAGCTGGAAACCTGTGCACACTAATCCGTTCCTGCCTCTATCTGAGCCCAACAGGGGCAGTACAGATGCTATTTAGCACCTGATCATGTGTTCCGGTCAGCCAATCACTGTAATGCCAGTACCTAAGATGGCTACTGGCATTACAGTGAGGGCAGTACTTACCTGCCCCTTGATTGGCTGTTTTCAACCCACAAAATGTGCAAGGCAGCGACTTGAGCATGACGCACAAGCGCATACGTTGCTCCTATGAGCAGTGCCATGCTCCGAGTATAGCTATTCTTGAGCCGAAAATGAAAGACATAATACGAGAAACTCTTATAAAACTGATCAGTTGCCTAACATTTCATACTTGGACCATATTCCAGATAATGGCAGAAAATACCAGAACACAATTAATAATTAGGTAATTATATTCATGAACAATGCATGTAAACTAATTAGTACAAATCTCCACTGTGGAATATTAACATGTCTGGCAGAATTAACATGACATTGAGAATTTATGTTAGACTAACCTTTTCTTGTTACTGATATTGTTGATGTTCTCTACCTTTGAACGCAAAATTTGTCTCAAAACGAAATAAAGAGAAGGTCTATACAGCTGTGCTGTTTGTGATAAGCTTTCTATCAGCTCCAAGCTGAGAATTAACAGCCAGAGTTTGCAGTTCACCGTTATACTCACTACCGAAGCATAATCAGTTTTGCAGCAGTATCAGTTTGACAGAGACATTTGCCATATGCTATCTAATTTTATTAATGTTTTATGTACATGGAATAGATTTAATTCTGGGAAACCATACAACAATATGTACCCTTGAGTGTGCTGTGACAATGACATCACATTTATTAGTCTATGCCAACATCAGTTTCTTCTTCTTTCATTATTAAGAGTTATACATCTTGGAATATTATTTCATGAACGGATAAAACATAAAAAAAATATATTGACGGATTATAGAACTTAATACCTCTTGACATGTATCCATTTCACATGTGTTACCATGCATTTTCATGTGAACAGGCCCTTTGGATATAATCTACACTTGGTCACACTGCATTGGGTGTTCACATTGGTGTGAAGGGGACCATAAGGTAAAAATGCAAAGTTGTGTGCTTAAGCCTTAGGGCCTATTTACACTACATGCTACATTTCGTTGACCTCTAGGAAAAAGGTGCAGCCTATTTAAAGTAGTGGTCTATGGTGTGCATGATGTGCCTGTACATACAGCGGGGGCATGTGCTATTATTTCTGCAATGCTGGGCATCGTAGGTAAAGATGCATTAACAGCCAAAGGATATATCAGTGTGACATGGAAAAAACACACGCCAAAAACATAATTTTTCAATACAAAATAATGCATTCCCATAATGCACCATAATACACAGGCAAACCATGTACAATCCACAGGCTGGGCTTCACATCATGCTGACATATCCATGATGCCCAGTGAAAAGAGGGTCTTTAAATTTCCTAACGTGATAGGACCCATGCAAAGCTCTTTGTTTGCACACATGTTGGGCAATGTACATGCAACAAATGATATCCCATGGGCTACTTTATATTTAGACATGCAATGTCATTCATCGATGTGTTGCCAAAAGCAGCCAAACACCACTCAAAAATCATTGAAGTTTGGTATTTAAATCACTTTCATGGCCACAGGTGTACAAAATCAAGACATGCAGAACTCTGCAACCATTTGGTAAAGAATAGGTTACTCCCAGGAGCACAGTCTGTCACTATGTCACTTCTGCTTGCTTTCAGTAAATGAGCAGACACACAAGCCACAAGTAGTTAGTAGGGAGAGTAATGCCCCCTCCCTTCCCACTAAGAAGGGAAATGACTTTTACTTACTTTTACTTCTAACTATCCACCCCACTTGTCTGAGCGATACGCGGGGAGATAATTATGCTTATCTGCACTGCATTCCAAAAGCTGGATTAGTGACATAGGTTTTTGAACGTCACTTCCGGTAAATTTATGATTCTCTGGTGCCGACCCTGAGGTCAGTGACTTCTAGTATGGTAATGTGATATTTTGTCACCTGTGCAATAACTCCATCTTACTGTTACATATACCATGGTCAACTGTTAGGGCTTGTGTCCATTGCTGTTTTTTTTCTATTGAATGGGACAGTGTCCACTCTGTGTATTCATAGCTGCACGTCGTGGTGCTGTTTTGAAGCTGCGGGCTGCTGCGTCCTTAAAGCAGCCTCATGCGGTGCCGCCAGAGACACCTCCATTGAAGATGAATGGAGGTGTCTCCAAGACGTGGAAAAACAGTGCCCAAACAGCTCTGATTTTATGCATCTTTCCACTGCTCTATCAATAGAGCGCGCTCCTGCCACATCGTGAGAAAACTGCCAGCAATCATTGGCGAATCCGCCCGGCAAATGTGCTGGCACGCACCTTGATACTTCCAGCGCAGGAAATCTGCAGTGGACACATGCACCTTAGTGGTATTATAGCATTGGAAGCAATTAGTAACAACATATTCTCTATTTCATAAATGTGCCCCCCCATACCAAGTCTTTACAGTATAAACATTTTTAAAATTGTATTTATTAAAAAGAGAGTATCAAATAAAAAAGCTATGCAAAACAAACATACCAAATTAAATCCATTCTGTAATGTTTGTTCCCTGGTTACCCCAAGTTGCTTTTTAGGAGAGTAAAAATAAGTAGAACTACAAAATCAAAAATCCATAACCAAGGTATGTTAATATAATATGTTACAATATCATTATCTATACACATTAACAGATTACCTTTTAAAATCAGTGGACCCTTAAATTACGAACATTCATTCCGAAGGGTTGGTTATACGTCAAGTTGGTTGTAAGTCAAAACCATTTTTCCCATAGGAAATAATGGAAATGGCAATACCTCCCAAATTACCAATTTCCTACTGTTTTCATAATAAAAAAAGATGTAGAATATGTGTAACATACAAGAAACACCAATAATTTTCCTACTTTTATAGCAAAGCAAGTTATAACATCTTCCTAGCCTACCAGAAACAACAATTTATGACTTTCTTCTGTCATGATGCCCTGAAAATGCACTGATCACAATCCCCCACTCCCCATGTATGTTCATATATCTAGGCTCAGAGGCAAATTCTGGGGCCTCTGGGGTCCTTTGGTGAAACCCCCAGGCAATAGTGTTTGTACTGGCTGTCAACGCCTTCTACCACAGGAGAAGGCCTGGAAAGCCTAACTAAATTATGGTCATAAATTAAAACTTTGGTCATATTTCAAAATGAAAATTTTGGTGGTATCTTGAGTTGGTCATATTTCAAGGGTCCACTGTAAATGCAAAAAGAGATGGTCGAATTGTTTTTGACTAGCTGATTTGTGAGTTGATTGCAAAGTCCCTGAACATGTTATGATCACTAAAATTGCTGAAGATGTAGAGAAGGGTTGTGGGAACATTTTAAAAAAAAATATTGCTTTAGCACACGTATTTTGCATAAATTACGTTTTTTACTTAACTTTGAACTTAATTTATGCAAAAACTATTTGTGTTAGAGCAATACTTTTTTGTAGTATACCCTGGACCATCTCCAGCAAGTTTGGTGATGATACCATACTCAGTGGCTTTGCAATTAACTCACCAATTCAAACTGGTCTAATGTTTCTACCTACAAACAGCGGTTCTGCTTTCATACATACTCTGTTGCATTCCCCCAGTATAGGTAGAGAAGGAGAGGAAGTGAAAATCGTGGAAGACAAAATCCCCAAAAACTACCGGCTGAGATTAATGCTTGTTTACCAGGCGGTTAAAAGCTGACTGTGTAAATGAGGCCTTAAAGTGCACCTAAACCCACCAGACAAACGTTTCCCCCTGGCTAGCCAACCCCTGACTATTGGGGCAATATGTAAATAAAAAAGAAAAAATTGTTACCTGTGTGGAGATATCTGTATAGTTGTCCCCTCACCCCTTCTCCTCTGTGTGAGCATCTCCTCAGCCGCCTTGGCGTTTTGGAGCTATTCACGTTGATTTATTTATTTTTCTTACTTTCACTTTGTGTCCAGTGACACACATTGTATCTGGCGCCCCCCGGTGGCTGTCAGCGATATTGAAGCCTCAACTCATGCAAGCCTGGAAGCTAACACTGAATCTAAAATGGTGGCTCCCACAGGGATCAGCATGATTGCTTAATGAATATTTTTGGGTTTTTGAGCACTTTTAAGCTATTGGGACAGTTTAAAGGTAAGTAAAAAAGTTATAAAAATTTTTAGTGCTTTTTTATTTTTGAGTTTTGGTGCACTTTAACCTCCCTAGCGCTTCTGACGGCACAATCTCGTCCTGCACTTGCTTATGCATTATTTCAGCTGACGAGTTAGTGCCGTCCAGCTCAGCTCAGATCCTCCAGCTGCACACTCTGCTCTGTGCCAGGATCTGAAGCAAGCAGGCTGTGTCACCTCTCTGCCAGCCTAATTTGCACATGAATGTCCAAATTTGCACATGAATGTCCCCGGGGGCACGTGGGGGGCGCGGGACATTCATGCGCAAATTGGGATATGCATATGCAAATTGGGATATCTTCAAAGAGCACACCTGGAATATCACCCCCATTGTCATTCCAGATGTGATCTTTGAAGTTAACCCTTTCAGAGAATGCCATCATATTGGATACAGTGATAACTGTATCGAATACAATTTAAAACAAAAACAAAATAAAAATGTAATTATAAACAAACATAAATACTGGTTTGAAATCAATAAATACTGTTTTGAAATCTTTCATACCAAATAAGTATTCAAGAGATTTAAGCATTCAAATTATACATTTCATAATTTTTTTTATGTACTTTTTTTATAATAATTGTGTGTTTCAAACATAATTATAATCAGGATGTCTATTAGACCCTTGTACGGACAGATTTTTGGAAGTTACAGGCCTACAACATTAAAAAAAATCCATTACAGTCTATGGTGCACTTCTGGTACAGAAATCTGGACCTCAGCAGTGCGCTAGGGAGGTTAAAGACCCTTTATAATGGTAGAAACTTTGTTAACAATTTTTTCAAGTGATTAAAATCCTTTAAACTCATGCCATGAAAAAATTGGATTAAAGTGCCACTCATACCTTTACAGCACATGGTAATAATGACAAGTATAGTTAGATTGACACCCTTACCTTCATGATTCAATGTCTTAAAACTCTGTTTGTTGATGATACATTGCCTACTCTTCTCCACAAATTGGAGGCCTCTTCCAAGCTGTCACAGAACCTGGCAGCCAAGTTCTCAGTATTGCTAGGTGTATAGCATCTAGCAATATAGGGCTTGCGACCAAGATTTCCCAGGTGCACTGCCAGGCAAACCCATCTGGTAGTTAAGTGCCATGCATTTGAGGGCCCCTGCATTCTCATATCGGGTTTAAAAAGCAGTGCACATAAAATAATATTCTCAGTAATCAAACTGTACCCATTTAGATAATTTTGCAACCCCTAGTTAGAAAATAAATGTCAAAAAGCACCAATAGCTCCAGTCTGCAAATAGTAATGTGCCCATTGCATGGAGGTCTGCCAATTTCTGGACATCAACAGTAAGGTAACTTACTGTTTAAGTCATGGGTTCTTGAAAGAGTGCTATGATTTTACAGAAAGCTACACAAGATTGCCAAAAGTAGTGTTATACTCAAAATAATTAAATTGAGGCATTTCAAACACACATGGTCAGAGTTAAGTAAAAGTCACAGAAGTTGCAGTTTACTGTAAAGGCAAGAACTACATATAACCAGCCATCAGATTAGCTCAAGGATCGTGCATAGAGCTTCAAGGAATGGGTTTCCATGGCTGAGCAGCTGCATCCTTCATTAAACCACCAAGTGCAATGCAAAGCATTGGAGTCGGTAGTGTAAAGTATGACACCACTGACACCAATACACAAAGCAAGCTCCATAAAAACATGGATATGTTAGATCAGTCTGGAGGTACTTGACTGGCCTAATAGACTACTTACCAGAATTAAACCTAATAGTACATCTTTTGGATTAATTGGAGCAGAGACTGCAAACCAACATCAGTGGTTGTTCTTATCACACACTTCTACAAACATGGGACAACATTATAGTAGACACATAATAATACCTACTTTATGGAAAGCTTTCTCAGAATAGTTTAAGTTGTAATGGTTGGAAAAAGTTAAATCTGTGCTCACATTGCAAAACAAGCTGCAAGTTTAACATAAATTTTTAAATCTTGGAAAGATTTCTAGAATAAAAGAAAAATTGTTACACAATGCAGCTTAAATATTTAATTATGGATGTTCTTCTTTCCATTTCGCTACATTTCACAGTAAATTGAGAAAGCAATAGGCATTTGTTGTTCTTGGGGTGTGAAGAAGATGGATGCTCTTTGCATCAACCCCTTTACTACCCCAAATGAATAGATAAACATATTGTATAAATAAGATAACATTTACAAACATGTATCTCACACCGAGGTTCTACATATACATAGCAATCAAGTTGTGCAAGATTGGGAACACATTTTCTCGATTCATTTCACACATTGGCTTCTTTATGCTTTTCTATACCTATCTTTATTGGCTTCTATATGTTTATCTATTGAATTGATGACATTGTAACATTTCTGCTATTGATAGTATTACTGGATTACTTAACACTGCCTAAATAAATGGTGTAACATTTTATGCATGGTTACTGTGTCTTTGATATGAATATGGGATGTGGCACACATACAAAAACTAAAACTACAAAATGGGAAGCTAGATACTGTGGAACACATTTGTTGTATAACCCTTTCATGTGTTTTTTTTTTCTTGTACATTTTTTTAAATTAAGCACTTGCTTGGTGCCATCTAGTGGCAACAAAGTAACCAAACTAGGAAAGGAAACTCCAACTAGGAAATTATTATGACTTTTGTGTAAACTGTTTCTTAATTTATTATTATTTTCAAAGAGTTTTATTAAGAATATGTAATGAGCAAACTGTTAAAGCTCCTACACAATAGTAAGAACAACTTAAATATTTATTGCATACAGAACAAAACTCATTGCAAGTAAACATATTGTTAAAGTGAAATTTCCATGGACATAAGATGGTTTTGCAAATCACAAAAGTTAAATCAACAAATACAGTATGTCACAAAAGGGAGTACACCCTTCAAATTGTGGAAAAATATTTTTTATATTTCTTTTCATGGGACAATACTAAAGATAAAGATACTTTGATACAATGTAAAGTAGACAATGTACAGCTTGCACAACTGTGTAAGTTTGCTTTCCCCTGAAAATAACTTAACACACAACCATTAATGTCTAAACCTCTAGAAACAAAAGTGAGTAAATCATTAATTGATAAATGTCCAAATTGTGCCCAATGTGTCAATATCTTATGTGGCCGCCATTATTTTTCAGCATTGCCTTAACTCTCTTAGGCATGGTGTTAACTACAGCTTAACAGGTTGCCACTGGAATCCTCTTCCACTCCTCTATGACAACATCACAGAGCTAGTGGATGTAAAAGACAACCTTACATTTGAGGATGCTCCACAAATACTGAATCAGGGTTTGGTTAGTTACATGCTTGGCCAGTCCAGCTCCTTTGCTTTCAGTTTTTTTAGCAACGTAGTGGGGGTCTTGATGGGGTGTTTGGGGCTTAAATCAAGTTGGAATATTGTTTGTCTGTCCAGTTCATACCAGTCAAGTTTTGCTATTTTAAATCCGGGGGACGTACAGAAAGTGACGTCAGTGATGTATATATAGAGTGATAGATATATAGAGTAATGAAATAGAAACCAATTGTTATAAGTAAATGTATAGGAAAAGGGAAAAAACACAGATATATATTTTTTTATGTTGTATATTTTTTTTTATGTTGTTGCTGGAAAGCGGGATATGGGTGATTATTTGTTCTTATCTATTTGTTTTTTGGTTTTTTTATTATTTTCTGGATAAAGATATAATGATTGACAAAAAGAGAAATCCATGCCTTGCAATCAATTAATACTGCATGGTTCTGCATTAAAGTCACATCAAACAACTGTAATGGCTAGTTTGGTGGTTTATATGCAGACACTGCAGTGGTTCAAATGTTATTATTGTTGTCACTTGTTGGTTGTTACCAGTTAGGGTCCCCATACACCTTTAGAATTTTCTGTCAGGTCCTGTCTGTCCTTTTGTTTTACCAAAACCATGTAATATGAGGAACTTTCTAATCAATCAAGTCTACCTGTGTTCAGTCGCAGAGGACCCTATACTCTATATTTGTTGGTAGATCGAAAGGATGACTGACAGAGAGATCTTAAGGTGTATGGCCAGCTTTAGTCATTAAAATGTTTAATCTTACTGGCTAGGACAAACCATTTACCACTGATAGAAAAGAAAGGTAATGCAGACACTGATAAAAATTTTATTCTTGGATTTTAAGTTATGCTTGGTATTGCATTTTTCAATTATGCATGATATTACTGTTTATGTCTGTTTCAGCCTTAAATGCAAATATGAATGTGCTTTCTACGTCCCAATAAAAACTCCATCCATTCATTTACTATTTGGTATTCCTCTCCACAGAAGCCCACTAATCATCTTTAAGCCTTTAGTGAAATGTTGTGTTTACATTGCTTTGTTCATAATCTGTGCCAGGCTCTGCACAGAAATATGATTATACTTACTAAGCTTTTCAGAATGAAAGATTGCTCTACGCAAAACAGCGGGCTTCGTCTAGATCAGCACGCTTAGCTGATGATTGGAAATAAATCTATAGCAAATTGCTGAAGGTAGTACTAGCAGCAAAGTTTATGATGTCAGTATTTTAAAGGAAGGTACAACTATGTCCAAACCATGCTGATTTATTTGTGTTCCTTTTTTGTATAACAAACCTTGAAGAATAAAGGGGAATTGCTTTTTTTTTAAATCACTGGCCACAGAAGTCCTAATTTAAATGGAAACCCCAAAGCTTGAACAATTAAATCACAATTGTTGGGATTTAAAAAAGAAGGGATTATTGCATGTGACAATAATTTTTAACCATATCCAAAATACTAAGAGAAATTACACTTCTAAAGTATCAATTTACTTGCACATCAAGCAGGCTAGAATATAAAAATATAAAAAACATGAATTCAAAATTCCAATAACTGCTTCCAAATATATAAAAATACCAATAAATTGTATGAAACTCTACTTAAAACTTGAGTTTATATTGACAAATTTGCAAATGGCGGTATCAAGGGTACAGATTAAAATAAAAGAGTGTTAGATATACACAGTCTACTATAATTATTATAAATTCAACCCATAAATGAAATGGAATCATATCAATTGCAATAAATAATAGCTTAAAACAGTCAGTTCATAATATCCTAAAGTGTTATAAGTAAACATTGTTATTTTGCCCTACTGAGTGACAGCAGTATCTATAAATTCTCAAAGATAATAATATAGTAGGCCCATGGATAGGCTTAGAGAGATGAAGAGAGTGCTACATTTATTCTGATGACCTTTTCTACTCAAACTCTTATTTTTAAAAATTAAATCGAATCAGAATTATGTAAATGAGTATCTGCTTATTATTTGTATATAGCAAGTATATAACTAAAATAGACAAAATATAAAACTGTAACCCTTGCTGTTTTTTATAAAAAAAAGTTGATTTTCCAGCTATACTTCATATTTACTTTTATTTGGGACATGTTTCCACTAATACCCCCAAAAGTTTGTGGGTGACTTTCAAACACATTTTCCTGACAGATATGTTGATTATATGTATTTATTGTTCCTCATGTGGTGTATGCTACTCCCTTGGCATCCATCTCATATACAGCAAAACCATGTAGAAAAAGCTTCAAAATCTATTTTAAAAGTACAGTTATATTTTGATGAATGTTTAGCAGCTTGTCATGAAAATTCATAGGTAAAACTATTAACATCGTCCCCGTTACTTTTTCTGCTGTAATATATACATAGAAGGCTATAGAGGGCACATTGTAGGGCACTTAAAAGAGATAGATACACAAAGTCCGCTTTGTGCTCACTAACCACTGACTAATGAAAATGTAAATGTAAAAAGTAACTTTTACCTACCCTATATAATGTAGCACAGGCAGCAAATTGGAATAGTTTCTAAGCACATCTAAAAATCTAGCTAGGATATACCATATTTTTCGGACTATTAGATGCACTTTTTCACGCCCAAAATTGGGGGCAAAAAGTGCCTACGTCTTATGGTCCGAATGTGCGACCCCCGGGGCCACTCGGCCGCCGGTGGTCGCATCTTGGCTTCCCGCCAGCTCTCCCGGCATGGAGATTAGCCAGGGGAGCTATAGGAACTGTCAGTTGAGAGATGCCGGATGGTGTAGGCTCTCCCAGCTGTACTGTACAATTGCCTGTCAGCAAAGCTTTGCTGGCATAGGCAATGGAGAGAGAGTGAGAGATGGACTGCCATCTTTCTCTCTCTCAGTGTCAGTGGGAACCGCAATAACTCAGCAGTTCCCACGGACACAATCACAGCTGATCAGAGCAGAGGGAGAAGACTGCAGATTTCTGCCCCCCCCTCCTCCCGATCAGTGATCAGTGTGAAGATGCTGAGTCTGAGAGTGTATTGCTTCTAGTGACCCCTGCTGGCTGAATTGAATATTGCCTTCATTGAATTCATTGCATTAACCCAATTGATGTGAAAACTTATTAAATCTTTTTTTTCTGGTTTTCCTTATCTAAAAAGTGTGTGCGTCTTATATTTGAAGTGGTCAAATTAGTTGGATCAGTGCATTGGATCAAATCAATGCAATACCAAATTTCACCCACTTCAAAGAACATCTTCCTCACACATGGGGGGGGGGAAGAGGGGGGCTGCAGATGTCTCTCCTCTATGGCTGTGCCTGTGGAAGCTGCAGCTTTCACACACAGGAAGAGATAGATGGGAGTTCATCAAATTCTTGTGCCAGGAGAGCTGTTGGGGGTGCCAAGGTGTGCATTCGGACCATAAGACACAGGCACCCCCCCCCCCATTTCTAGGGGTGAGAAGTGTGTCTTATAAACATATGGTATATGTCACACAAGGAATTACACAACAATTGTTTGGCCTGTGGGATTTTATTAGATAATATATGTATATGTCTTATATTGGTTGTTGTCTGCTTTTATAAATGCATAAACCCAACTTTTTTTGTTTGATTATATGGTATGTGTTAATTCCATAATTTATTAGAGTGTTTGTTCATTCCATAATTTATTAGAGCTATGGAACTAAGCCATATGGAGAAAAGTCTATGGACACCCGTTCCAAAACTATGGGCGTTAATATGGAGGTGGCTCACACATTTATGCTAAATTAGGTTCCACTCTTGTAGAAGGGCTGTCTATAGGATTTTCGAGTCTTTAACCTCCCTAGCGATATGCCCGAACCCAGTTCGGGCAAAGGGACCCAGCAACTATCGATACGCCCGAACTGGGTTCGGGCACAGCGTGGGAGCTCACCTGGTCCAGCTGCGGCGGTCCTCTTCTCCGTCGCCGGCTTGTTCCGGGTCCCGGAGTGACGTGTGACATCACGGAGGCGGGACCCGGTCTTAAAGAAATTTTTCTTTTTTCGTTTTTTAAATCTTTTTTTTTTTACTTTTGGACTGGATCAGAGAAATGTCTTTCTATAATCCAGTTCAAAAGTAGATACAACTAGCAGAAACGCTCCCGCTGAGCGTTTCTGCTAGTGGGATCTGTCTCCGGCTGCACACGAAATAGCCGATGAGGATCTGGCTTGTACTTAGCTTACCCTTCATTACATTCAACAGGAAGAGGTCAACTGATTTTTTCTACAGGAGGTTCATTAATCCCAATTTCACAGCTTATAAATTGCAGTAGGCTTAATAATGTTCTCTAGGTTTTGGCAAAGTCTTGGTTTGGATAACTGGCCAGAAGAAAAGCAGCCAGAATGCTTTTGGTTGTTAAATCCTAAGTGGAATCTTCTCTGGGTATTAAGCTAGCCATACACGCCACGGATTCCCTGGCTGATCGATTCAGCACCCGATGGATTCCGGCGATTCCGCCGGCATCCACAGGTGAGAACGATTAGCCAATTAGGGAATCCGATCGTGGCAGCCCACCTTGCACGGCCAGATCCGTGTCCGATGGATTGCCTCCCTGACCGCAACGCCCCCTGATCAGAGCAGAATCGGACCCGAAAAGACCAACAGGTTGGTTCTTCCTCGGATCCGATTCTGTGCCCCCGATCCATCGGACGCGATCGGACGGGCAAGGTGGGCTGCAGGGGATTCCGGCACGATGGATCCGCGTGCACGCGCCCGGAATCCATCGCGCCGGAATCCGGCACGAATCCGTGCCGTGTATGGGGGCCTTTAGTTTTACATGTCAACTCCACAGATGCTAATAAACTTGGGCTGCAGCTGTTTGGGTGGTTGAGAGCACACTCGGTATGTCAGTATGGAGCAGGGCAGACTAAAAACTCGTTTTGATTGTGAATATTCTATTTGCAAATTTGCAAATATTGTCTTTTGGAGAATTCACAAGGACCTCAAAAATATAGTGCTATATCATCGTAATCACAAACATTCATGATTTTTTTCATGAGTACCTACTGAGCATTACGTTACGAGTAACTACTCATGAGTACCTACTAAGCATTACGTTACGAGTAACTACTGAGCATTACGTTCACAATATGTGCATGTACATGTGCCCAATGAAGGTAATAATGACTGGATATCACAATAAATTCTCAAATTTATTGTAAATATTAGGCAAAAAAATATGCAATATTTTGCCTATGCTGTTCATCACTACTAAAAACATTGTTTGAGGTGTCAAGTATTGCTATGGGGAAATCCTTGTGACAAATGTACTATTTCCCTAAATAGTTAACTTACAAACTGCTGCTTAATTTATAAATTTTTTGTTATTTTTCCTTTTTGTACTGAACTGCAATGTGCTTGGCACTGCCATTGTTTTTTTTCACTGGCTCTGACAGCAAATCCATTTTTGCACTAGTAGATTGTGGTATTCTGCATGGGATGGACAATCTGGTGGAACAGAACAAGTTGACTGTAAACATATACCGTATTCTTACCATAAGACTTGGGGTTTGCGATTAATAATAACTAGAGATAACAACTACCCTGCCTCTTGGATGAAAGTCTGCTTATTAAAGCCACTTGAAGGTCATAATGAAAATGAGCCTTCTTGGAACAAGACTTACTTGCTTTTTTCAGTCTAGGGAATGTTTTGTTAATAATGAACTGAAGATTTTTGCTTGATATTCTTGCAAGATAATTGTTAAATAATTGTCCCAGAACTACATTCTGTCACAGTGCTTTATCATAATTAGGTTGTAATTAAACACTATTGTAAAAATTAAAGAAGCTATGCATGCAATTCTTTTTCATTTTCCATATCACTGAATAGACTTGAAAAAAATGATTAGCAATTTAACATTGTGTGTAGGGTTTGTTTAATTCTGCACACTGAATTATGCATGGTAAAATGCTAAAGCATAGTTAGTACTATTTTGCATTCAAAAGTAAAACTGGAAAGTAGGTAAAATCATTTTTATCATTTTCTTGTCACTGTGACATTGAATAACTTATGGATTAGCAGCCTAGGGAACCTGTGTTCACTTTATTCAAGAAATAACGGTCTTGAAAAGCAATTATGATTTAAAAAGAAGAAAAAAAACTCTTGGCCCATCACCCTCCCCATACCAATGCATAGGGATCATCTGACTATAGTCTGATGTTTCTGTTCATATACTGTATTTTGCCAACCATAAGATGCTCCGCTGTATAGGATGCCCCCTATACAAAGGAGCGTTTAATCCCAGTAAAAAGGACTGGAAATGCCACTCTGCTAGTCTGGTAAAGTGGGAGTTAAAGGAGGCATGGAAGCTGGTCCCAAAGATCTCTCTATGTGAGCAGGCAACTTCAGCCAGCTCACATACAGAAGCAGGGATGATCCATCAGAAGCAGGTTTTCCCCTGTGCAGAGAGTGTATACGAAGTGGCTGAAGCTGCCCGCTCACATATACTGGCTCTGCATACGGACAATCCTTCCATGGGCAGATGTCCGTCTGCAGATCTTCCGTCTGCAGCCTCAGCCAACTCACATACACTCGCTGCACAGAGGAATATCTGCCCTCTAGCAGATCATCCCTGCTTCTGTATGTGGGCTGGCTGAAGTTGCCTGCTCACATAGAGAGATCTGCAGAAGCATCTGCTGGCTTTATAGTGATCTCTAATTGAATCTGACAACACTGAAAAAACATATAGCATTATACATAATAGTTAAAGCAACATGTGGTATAGGAAGCTTTTAATGCAGGTCCATGTTCCAAATAATAATATCCAAAAATGTAAATACTGTATATACTGGAGTATGAGTCAAGATTTTCAGCAGCATGGGTGCGTGTTAGCTGGTCTATGTGCAGGTGATGCTGGGCTCTGTGGGTGTTCCCCACTCTCAGTGCAAACAATGCTGGGCTCTGGGTGGGTGTTCTCCTTGCACGTCTGTGGGTAATGGCTGTCCCCAATCTTCACTGGCCTGCAGCATCTTAATAATCACACCACCCTAGGCTTAAACTCTAGTCCAGACATGGGCAAACTACGACTGGGGGCCAGATCTGGCCCACTTGGTATTTTAATTCGGCCCGTTGTTACCTTGGTGAAAAGTCTCTCTGGGTCCCCTCCACTTGTTCCTTGAAATAGGCATACATAATGCCTAAAGGAGTCAGTAGGTCTGCTTTATCTTTGCTTATTGCATTAAGCTAGCAGAGGGGAACTGGAGTGTTTGTAGCCAAGGTCTATGAAAATATGTCTATTTTGACTGAAATATGTCAGGTACGTTTATTTTTTTTTATAGTTTTCTTTTTTTAATATTTCCTCCTTGGCAGTATGATTATTTTTTATAGAAAATGGTATGACAAATAAAAAAAGATTACAATGTCCCCACCACACATCATTAATGATGCCGGGGGGGGGGGGCAAGGAAAACGTTTGCCTACCCCTGCTCTAGGCAATAAGCTTTCCCATTTGGTCTTATTTAAATTAGGTAACACAGCTAAGCACAAATGTTTTTGTATATGTAATATTTAAAGGAATTGTTAAAATATTGCATCACATAACATGAGTGTCCACATCCGCCCAGCCTGGGTGGGGACTCAGGTGCTCTGAATTGAGCACTAATGAGATTGAGCACTAATGAGCCCTGCACTAGGAGAATAATGGGTAAATAAGAGATCCCCTTCTATAGTGCCTACTATACCACCATGCCAACAAGATAATCTGTAACACACTTGAGCCAGATAAGACCCCATAGAGCCCCACCCTATTCAAACACATTTTAAGAATGAGGGCCAGGGTCCAACCCCCCCCCCCCCTTTCTGCTTCTTTCTTTCATGTAAAGTGTTGTTCAGTAATTTGTTTATTTAATATTTCTTCATTTGATATCGGTTAGGTGACTCTAATCCCCAGTAGGAGACACTAAATTAATCGGAAACTGCCTGCCTAAAGGAGATTTAGGGGAGAACCTCTCATTGATTGCATTGATTGTGAGGTTTCCACTACGTATCTCCATAGACAAAATGTGATTATACTATATATGGGACATCTTGGACTAAACAGGGTCTGGTTGTAACACTGTGTGGGATAACCCTGATCAGGGTCCCAGTTACTGGCTGACTCTAGGAAGACTTACAGAGTGGTTTCACTAAATACAGAGTCATCTTAGAGTCATAGACCCCGCGTTGTCATCACCATGCCGTGTGGTGTCGCTGGTGATGATTTCATTGAAGTACAGCTTCAGACATCGGGCAAGGCATTTCCACCTCTTTGCAAATGAATAGGCCACTTTGCGTCTTTTTCTCTGTGCTGGACGTGTCCACATGGTCTAAGTCATCAGCACCTCCTGCAGATGCCCCTTGAGTAGGAGTGACACACACTTAGTACATGTACCAGGAATAGGCCCTTTATAATCTTTTTCCCTTATCATCTTTTGAAGTGATTACATTTCTTACATTAGCAAATTGAGAAAATTTGAAAATTGCTTTTTTTTGATGCACCTATGATATTTAGTTTCTTTAATCTGTTGAATTGTATTTTTAAACTTATTTCAATTGTAAGTGCACCTTTAAAGTTCCATGAGGCTAGCCATATCATTTTAAGAGATACACTAGAGGTGTTATGCAGTGATAAGCAGCAGAGGCAATATTCGTAAATTCAAGAATTCTTGATCTCCAGTCATTATTACCTTCACTGCTCAAATTGGCACTCATACATGTGCATATTGTGAACGCAATGCATAGCAGTTTTGGTACTGATGTAAAAATTCTGAAGATATAGCACAATATTTGAGATTTTCTCCAATTCTCAAGGTGCTGGAATTCACAATTCATTTGCGATCAGAATATTTGTGTTTCACACTAGTGTTATGTGAAGGAGAACTCTGAGGAGAACTCTGTTTTTTGTAAATATTTCTCATAAAGGGATTACTCCTGGAAGTTCTTTTCTTAACCACATGAAAACAAACAGCATGCGCTTTGAAGGTTATATGTAATGGGCAGCATGTTGGCTATGCAGGTTCAAATCTGGGTTTAGGGACTATCTCCAAGGGGTGTGCATGTTCTCCCCATGTCTGCATGGGTTTCCTCTGGGTGCCCCGGTTTCCTCTCAAACTTCAAAGACATGCTGCTTGGTTAACTCCTGGACTCCCACCCTTTTTTTAAATGCACGCCATGGGTGATCGCATCGGAGCACATTAAATGCCACTGCGACTTTCGGACATGGCTCGGGAGGTGTGCTCTGGAAAAACAACACCTCCTCCAATACATGTAAGTCAATGGTGTGGCCTACCACTAGCCCCTCAGGCGTTAAATCTGACATCACCGTTGCAGGCACGGATGCATTGGCAGGGAATTTGGTGACAGGTGAGTTTTATCTTAGTTAACTGGGGGTGAGTTTTACGAGCTGAGAGACTTTCCCCAGGATAACTCGGGCCAAACGTCCAGGAGGTTGATTGGCTTGCCCCAAAAAGATAATCTTATGTTATTTACACATGACTTGGACTGTGACATATGACTGTGTTAGTTAAATATATATGACTATGACAGGGACATTAGATTGTGAGCTCTCCTGAGAGACAGTTAGTGATATGACTATATACTCTGTAAAGCGTGGGAAATGTATTAGCTCTATATATAAGTACAAGATCATATTAAATTATATAAATACATTGTATGCAATGTAATTTGGTTTTGTATATCTTTTTCATTATAATTAATATGTTCAAAACAGAATAAAATATATTTGTAGTCAATGTAATGGTAAAAATTGAATTTGATTTTGAATTCTACATTGAGCCAGCAGGTGGCGATGTAGTCTTATATTCTCAGTTTACAGAGTCTATGTTTATCACTGCTGAATCAACATTAAGTAAAATTGCATAATAGGTATTGACTGTTTGACTGTTATTGTGTCTAAAATTTTTTTAATTCACTCAGAAAAATTGTTGTAAAGTTATATTGTCACCAGATTTTCTTTTGTGTTCTTAAATAAGCAAAAAATAAAGAAAACATATTTTTTAGATTTTGTTTTACTTTTGGTTATATCTATGTATTATCATGTATGTATTATTCAATGTGTGTATTACACACTAGGAATATAAACTATAGTACATATATTAATTATATATATATATATATATATATATATGCAGGTCCTCTTTTCTTTTTTCTTTTTTTTTAGAGTTTAGGTATTAGCAATCACGCAGTTGAAGTGTCAGTGGCCTCTTGTGATGTGTGTTACTTACTACCTCTGCTGCCTTCTCTTGTCTTGTGTTTAAGTTACCGCCCTTTTTATAAACTGACTATAATAACTGATTAAGTCAAGGAACGTGTGTCAGTGTAACCCAGAGACTTAATTGTGTATATTGTGCACACTTAGAGAGAAAAAAAGCACACAACTTGTCGACTTCTCTCAGGAGTCATGGATTTGTGCCATCATCAACTGGTTGACTTTTCCATTAATGACCTAGCCCTTCGCGTCTTTGTTCATATTTATCTCTCTATAGCTAAACCTTTGTTTCTGATTTGTAAATAATAAAAAAAAGTAGGAAGAAAAAGATATGGAGGGGGGGGGGACAATTAACCCTGTAGTCATGTGCCACACCCCTAATTGGATTAAGAGAAAAGAAAATTGGTCAACCTGGAAGGAGGGTATAGACTGTCCCTTCTAAGCCCAGGGGCCAATCAGGAAGAATGGGGGTTTTAGGCACTCAAATAGAATATAATTAAATAAGTTTATTCGTCATTTATCAAAAGATATAAAAATCTGCGATATTACATACAATAATGCGGGGTCAGAGCCACAACACACATAGGGTTGACCCCTTAAATTGTCAATAAAAACATTGATCACAGGCTATATATAGGTACATATACAAAGATGAACTGGATTGAATGTAGATTGGTGTTAGGACCCTGGCTGTACCGGTCATCACCAGCAGGTGGCTCCCTGCAAGCAGGGGCTAGGTGGAGCTCACGCCTCCCTCGTTAGCTTAGTGCTATTTAGGTGTGCTCCAGCCAGGCCATGCTTGCTGTTCATTGTTACTTGTATCTGGATCTCTGTCTGTTGCTGTTTGTCTTTGCTTGTCTGGACCTTGTGATACCCCTGGACTTTGCCCTGATACCCCTGGACTTTTACCTGAACCCTGATACTCCTGGACCCTTGCACCTGTTTGTCTTCGTACCTGTAAGTCTTTCATTAAACCTGTTTTGTTTTGTCACCACCATTTGTCTGGATGTCTGTGTGTGCAATCTGCCTGGTCGCCTCCTTGTCCTGCATCCTGACAATTGGCCTCCAAAATGTTTCGCCCCCTTGGGGCTTCCTCAGGGAGGAATGAATCTACAATACAACATACTGGTTATAGCAAGTTAAGTCATTAAATCGTTCATCAACACAATCCCTTATTTTGGTAGATTAACAAATCTATATGTCCCTACACTGATCATGAATTACAATACAAACTCATGCTAGGTCATGTATATAGATCAAACGATGTTAGCCCAATATGCATAAAATCTACGGTCCAAGCTATCAAGGTACTTTGATTTATTATTAGTACAGAAGCCTCCTCTGTATTAACTGACCTTCTAGATTAGCCCTCCATAAAATAATTTTGCATTGCGTCTTCCTTCATCATAAATATACAATTTTTCAATTCAATGTGCTAAATAATAATAGATCTGAGGATGTACAAGTAGTCCTTTTTAAGGCGAAATAATATGTGTTCTCCTCTCTTTATAAATGTATTCTTAATACATACTTTTTTAATACCATATGAAACATTTCTAACTACCCACATACAAATATAACCAGTACTTTTTATTTGTACAGAGCTACCCCCACACACTGGTCACAGAACAAATGACTCATGCTAAGCATAGCTGCCAATATGATCACTGTGTTGAAAATATATCTTTTTGATTTTTTAAGTTTTTAACTATTCAATAAAAACGATAAATCAAACAGTATCATTCCGTATTGTTCTGTTTAACACTAAATTATGCACTGAAATGAGCATTGCACTGAAACTATCATTTCTCATCAGGTATTTAATAATATTTCCACATAGGATGAAGTGCCAAATAAAAATCCGCATTTTTAGCATGACTGAGTGATGGTTTAAGTTCTAAATCTTTTAAGGACATAAAAAGATTTTGCTATGAACAGACAATATGACGTCAAAGGAGCTTTCCATGTAGATCAGTGGTGGGCAACTAAGTTGATATGGAGGGCCACAAGTGCAGCCCTCAGCATCACTAAAGGGCCGCACATAACATTTTTAATCTAAACCGACTTGTATAAGCATTTTTCTATGAAACACTTACAGCATGCATAGCTAAAAGACATTTTTTTTTAAAATTTTAAATAACAAAACTTGTTTAAAAATATTCTTCAAGCATTAAAGAACACTGTATGGTGATGCACATTTTGTGTCATTTGTACATAAGGATGTGTTTTTTTTATGCAGTCCAGTGTAATAAACTGAGAGGACCTGTTAGTGGGGGATCAGTGGACAGGTGAGTTCCTATGCATTAACAGGGAGGTTTCAGGTGCCGCAAGTGGAGGATCAAGGAGGCCGCAAAAGAACACCCAAAGGGCCACATGTGGCCCCCGGGCCACAGGTTGGGCACCTGGGATATAGATGAAAAACATTTTGAAAACATTTTGAGAAATGTGTATATGTATAACAAATTTGTATATTTTAATATTGACTTTGCATGATCATAAAAGATATAGAAAATGAATGTATGAATATATTTACTGTCAAAAATGGACCATTGATGCCTTAAAGCTCCAGGAGTTCTAGGCTCCAGTTTTCGGTAGGAGATAAGTAAGGGTCATCCCTTCTTCTTCTCCCTGTTTTTGTTGTTAGATATGTGAACCACTGGTATTTGCGGAAAAGTCAGCAGGCAGTCTGTGAATACCTGGGGCTGATGTTAGTCAATCACTTGTGAACAACACTATCCAGTAGGTTGATGTATCAATATCCAAGTCTACCATAAAGAGAAGACTACAATAAAATAAATACAGAGGGTGCACTGCAATGTACAAGCCACTCATCTGTAAAACACTGGGGAGTGATGCAGTATGATGGCTTGGGTGTACATGGCTGCCATTGGTACTGTTTATCGATGATGTGACACAGGACCGAAGCAGCATAATTAATTCTGAGGTGTTCAGAGACATACTGTCTGCTCAAATCCAGCTAAATGGCATCACATTGATAATACAGATGGACAATGACCCAAAACATACAGCCAAAGCAACCCAGGAATTTATTAACCCCCCTAGCGTTTCTAACGGCACCATCTCGTCCAGCGCTGCCCTGTCAGTACAGTTTTGTGCTGTCCCGGTGGCTCCATCTGATGTGGCTTCTTCACTGAAGCTGATGTCACCCCCCGCCGGGTAACTTGATGACATCGGGCCGGTGGCAGGACATTCAAAAGTGAATTGCACTAAAACAGTTTTCCACACCATTTTCTCTGGTGTGATGAACATACCAGGGGAGGGAGTCACAGTTATAACTGTATCCAATACAATTCAAAGTAAAAAAAAAAACACATTTCCAATTGTAATAAACATTTTATTAGTTTTATTCTAAGCAAAACATAAATATAAATACATACTGTTTTGAAATCTATCATACAAAATAAGTATTTTAGAGATTTTATCATTCAAGTGATACCTTTTATTCATTTTTTTTATGTAATTTTTATATATAATTGTGTGTTTCAAACATTTTTATATTCCGGGTCTATTAGACCCTTGTATGGACATGTTTTGGGAAGTTCAGGCCTACAACATAAAAATAATCTCCATTTAAGTCTATGGTTCGCTTTTGGTACAGATATCTGGACCTTGCAAGAGCGCTAGGGAGGTTAAAGCAAATTGTTGGAATATACTTGAATGACAAAGCCATATGATCTGAACCAAATTGAGCTGCATGTAGTACAGAACCTAAATAAGAAAACAATTGTTGCTTTCCAAATATGTATGTACCTGAGTGTATAAGTATTCCAGAGGGAAATGTATGCAGATTTACTGGTCCTTACATTTTTTAATGATAGATAAGTAACAATGGGTCCTCTCTAAAGGAAAATTAACAGCAAGCTGTGTAAAAAAATGAAAACTGTGTAAGAAAAAAAGACAGCACACATTTCTGCTTCATATCATTTTCTATGAAGAAATGAGAGCATGCACTAGACCGTTTTTATGCTAGAAGAATTATTAACATTTAATCAAACAGTATTAATTAGTTTGCCCTGTTTTCTATTGCCAGCCAACTTATAAGGCCCCAAGACTCTTCAATCAAGGATTTAATTATGAGCACTGTGATAACATTAATATAATAAGTCTTTATTAATGTATTTGCATTTTAATCTGTCACGCATTTGGATATGAGTGTAAAGTGTCAGGTTAAGGTGTGTTAAAGGTTGAATCTTGATAATCAGTTAAAATGTAGCTGTAAACAATTTGTTAAACCTTAAAATAGAAATTGCTAAATATAAATCTGTTATAAAATGTTACATACCCACTACAACCCCTAATGCTACAACTCTCAGCTTCCTGTATGTACCTTTTATAATGTCTTTGGGGGGGTTTGCACAGCATTTTGTGATCCGTCAGAACCCCTATGTTAAGCCAAGTGCTTGGCGAGGATCACATTCACTAAGGCTGAGTTTCCACTTATGCGGAAGCCTGCGGTGCGGCTGCCGCCGCTAAGGACCGCCGCCGCTAAGAACCGCATCTCATGCGGTTCTTAGCGGCGGCCATTCATCCCTATGGCCGCGGTCAGTGCTGGGCGGCCGCGGAATCGGGCAGACGGCCGCCTAAAAACTCGGTCGACCGAGTTTTTAGGCGGACGGCCGCGCGATTCCGCGGACACGGGACCAGCGCCATTGAGATGAATGGGGGCGGCTGCAGCCGCGCCGCGGGCTTCCGCTTCTAGTGGAAACAAGCCCTTAAGCTGGCTGGCGGATGTCTGAACAGAGCTACATTAACCCCTGCATTGGGGAAACGGCTCCCCAGCTGCCAGGCGGTAAACGAGCCCTAAATCTTCAAAGCCAACTACAGCAACCTATCCAACCTTGCGTTACCCAAAAAATTAAAAAGTATCAACTTATTAATAAGTTGTCAACAAGATAAAAAGTTGGTCATATGAAAGATGCAGAACAACTAATATTTTTAAGAACACAACAATGTAAGAAACCTAGTAGTGTTCCTAGTATTGTTCAACTGTTCTCTTCAGGAAACAATAATTGCCTAATTGATCTCTCTCTCTCTCTCTCTCTCTCTCTCTCTCTCTCTCTCTCTCTCTCTCTCTCTCTCTCTCTCTCTCTCTCTCTCTCTCTCTCTTGACTAGAAGCAGGTCTCTGCTCTTACCTCTGCTTAGTGAGCAAACTTCATCGGACAGATGACAGTACCCAGCTGATGGAGGTAATAAGTAAAGGAATACGTGAAAATGTCGTTATAGATCAGGGTCTAAGATACAAACTGTATGACTTAACTTGATCAATACATTTTATGGTATAGGGAAGCTATAAGATAATATTAGATTTGAAGCAGTGATCTAAATTTATGTCAACCTATCGTTTCTTGTTTGGTGCTTCATTCCAGTCTGGCAAAGCAATATGTGCAGTGCAGAAAGTGAGGGTCAAGCTCTCTAAGATCTATGTTCCATCTTTATAAGAATATTCATAATATTTCGACTGTAAATCTGTGAAATGGTGGTCATCAGAGACTTCAAAATGGTGTCATTCCTGATTTCACAAAATTTCCTTGTTTCTTGTGCCCCTAGGACAGCTGTGACACTAAGGTGCACTATCACAGAAAGGACTGGCCACAGAGTTCTCTGTGAGGAAGAGCACGATCATAGAATGTAATGAATTTGCCAAGCTGCTGAACAGGACAGAGAAAACAGCTTGGAACAGTTTTGTTGCAGTGGTTTACGGCTTCTTGGGTAATCACAAGGCTAAAAATTATGTGCTGTGGGTTCGGACTCCCATAAAGAATAATGCCAAAATGGGATGAAGAATGTCTCTCAAAGTCCATATCCGTCACGCTCATCTTGAGAAATTAAAGGCGAACATAGGAGTTTACTCAGAGGAGCAAGGCGTGTGCTTTTATCAGGATATACTGGACTTTGAATGTCCATACCAAGGACAGTATAACGAAAACATGATGGGGGACTACATTTGGGGGCTTCTTCGAGAAAGCGATTTTCAGTACAGTCGCAAATCTAGAAAACCTACACATTTCTAAACCTTTTTGAGTGGTTTTGTCTAGTTTGGTTTTGTCTATTTACCTTGCAAGTGTTGTTCTTTATCAGACCACATGAACAATAAGATAAAAATTCCCTTGTTTTGTCACTATAAATACAACATTTTCTGGGCTGTTGTCATAAAACCAAAGTTTGTGCTGAATTTAGTCATTTTTCCATTTGGCTTTGTGTAAATTGTGTTACATTAGTGTTTAACTTATGGTATATGATTGTTATGTGCTTTTGGCATTTAGGATTCTAGAACCTTCATATTTTGCATGTGAAATCATTATAGATATTTGTGAAACACTAGATGGTGGTTTTTATTTGACTTAATAAATCTAGTCTAGTCTCAGTAAATCAGCTTACCAACTATGAATATATCTGGTAAACCGAATGCTTAACATTGAGGAGCATTGTTTAGGTGCCATAGGCATTTAGGAAAAATAACAGCAAATTTGTTATTTATACTACTGCCAGTCAAGTTAGGCTAGAAGTTGTGTGTGCAATAATTTTACCAACCATAACCAACTGGCTCGTACAATCTTAGTCTGATGTAAGTACTTTTACTGTTTTACTCTTTTTACATAGTGCACCCTAAAAAGTGTGTTGAACAGATCCTGCATATCAAAGGCAACTAAAATGTTTTTCAATGACAACTCTGGCATCTGCAAACTGTAGGTAGACATCAATACTTTGACATTCTCAGCTGCAAACTAAAGGTGGCCATAGACAGTTCGATATTTCAGTTCAATCGACTTAAAACGATCTAATAAATTGAATAGGAAATAATTGCATGAATCAAGGTGATGTGACCCACATCCCAAATATATATAGCATACCCAATTAGAAATGAGGAAAATACCTCATATACACAATAGATTCAAGGGGACTTTAACGGTCACTGGCGTAATGTAATAGTTTTAAAGGTACTGTACATTCAAATCATTAATCGCATAACATAAAAAACGACTACTTAAACAAACCGGTAAAGACACACCCCCTGAAAAAGTACATACTAAACGCACGTTGGAGGTGGATTCTGGTGGCACAGGATCCTCACTTTTGCGATCATACTCATCGAATCATACTATTCAATGGTCATTGTGTTTATGGACTATATGTATTGAATGGTGGGACAGGACATTATCCTACTCCATGTACTCACAACTATCGGCCAACATTGCAAGGTGTTAACATGTTTTTAATTGTGCATTTCATTAAATATGTTATTAATGTTATGCGATTAATGATGTACAGTACCCATAAAACTTTTACATTATGCCAGTGATCGTTAAAGTCCCCTTGCCCCCGATTTCTCAGGGGGAATCTATTGTGGATATGAGGTTTTTTCCTTATTTCTAATTGGGTATGCTAATAAGTTGATCGAACGGAAATCAATTCCTGCCCACCTGGAACAATCGACCAAAAGTGATTGATGCCGTAAATTATTGGACATGTTGGTAAATTTTACTAGATCGTACTAGTATGGAGCACATGCATATTATGATCACATGCGTATTATGATCATTCTTATAACTATCGTAATGTGAACTATCCTAATACGCATGCACTGCATAGTGCGATCATAAACAAGTCTATTTCATGAAGTTCAGTGATTGATCGACATTCAAAAGGCATAAGGTGATTGAATCGGTGGTCGATTGAAAAAAAATGTATGGCTGGCTTAAGTCAATACTGTTGTTGCAGCATACAGCATGTCACAGCTAAGAAGGCACTGCTAATATCCAGGAATGGGTCTCCTCTGCTCAAACATGTATATTCACTCTCAAGGACGCCCAAACAATGTATGTACATTTTTTGGGGGAAAAAGTGTGTCTTATAAAGTGAAAAACACTATATATATATATATATATATATATATATATATAGTTATAACAACCAATTCCCAGCTCTTAAGGAATGTCTTGTTTCTCATGCAGCCTGCGGTTACAGTAAAATTACTGTATATAATTTTGCTATGAATAATAACACCCCATGTAGGCCAGAACATAAAAAGAGTATTGCATTACCTAATCTACAAAAAATTGCCCCAATATGGATGCCACTTCCACCATAACTGGTAATATCTGAACCAACATAACTAGTTATATAAGAGATATTACCTAATATCCTAAAATCTACACTGGCAGTCATTTTGTAATCATATTTGTATATACTAACTTCAGGATTTTGTTGTTTCTCAAATTTACTGTCTCTTCCAAATTTCTGTATGTGCAGTTCATAGTTGTCATTTCAAAACTTGTTCTTTTTGTCTTCTTAAATTGTAGAGTGTGTAGGATGAAGACACAATTAGCACAGTTTGTGATGTTTCTAACAACTTTTTTTCTTTGTAATTGGACAGATTGAGATGTAGAGCACTCTTTCTCTTTTACAGCACACCCAATCCCGATAAACTTGATTCATACCTTCTGTTTGTTCTGCACAGTTGAAACCTTTCCTCAATAAGAACATCTTTTCAAAGTAACAACATGCTCATTTCGTCAAATGGATGCAATTTGTATGCTGCATGGTGCTACTGATGGCCACTGTAAATTCCCCTTAAACAACATGAGGTCTAGAAGACTGCACACATTATGGAGATACTTTATTTTGTTTCTACCTCTTTCACAGTGGGCTGATAGAAATGATATACAATTTTCTGGGATATCAGTTACAGGTTACAAACAGCTTATCTTCTCCATTCAGCAGAAACTTTATACATATTAGTAATAATATCAGAATGTACAGAGACCTAAACTATAGAAATATAATAAAACTGGAAAGTTAAAACAATAACACACATATGATGAAAGAATTAGTCATAGTAATACAGATTTAGTAAAAAAAATACTATTTCAATTTAAAAACAAATGTGGCATTTGCCATGGTTCAGGAAAGTATAGTTACCTTAGAACATAATTATAAAGACTAGAAATGAAGGTTTAAAACCAATGTATGTATCTAATAATAAGTGCAGTATTAAATATTAGGTATGTCAGATTTTAGTTTTATCTCCATGCTTTCTTCATGTTGCCGTGAAGTGGGAATGAGTGTAGACTTTTTAAATGTTAAAAATTCAATAAAAAAAAAAATTTTGAGGTGGAATTGAAAACCTTTTACTGTTCCTGTCCACATTTTGTGAGTTCATTTTAAAGTCCTTGAAAAGGGTGTAATCACCATTATTGCTTTGATGGTGGAGGAAGGCTCTAGGAACATCTAACAGGTAAAACCTATATTATGTTCATCCCTCAACCTTTGGCTATGTGTCCCAACAAAAAAAAAAATTGTAGAATGTCCAAAGCTTAAAATTAGATCCCAAATTTTAAACTTGTAACCTTCTATCTGAAATGAAGCTTTACACATTTGTATATCTGTGTTTAACATTTTAAAAAAGCAAAAATAATATGACCTAATATTACATCAGACCATCTTTGGGCATGGAGCCTGAGTGGGCAGGAAAAAGTAGGGGAGGAACCACTGACCAAGTGTATCTCCTGCCCATATCAGACCCCACTAGGCATAGGGTATGGTAGGACACAAGGAGGGAAAATGTACATGTAGCCTCTCTTATCCACATGCCCCAGGGAGACCTGCCAGGGTCTATTGCAAAGGGATTCACTGACCCCCAGGATGACCCTTTCAGAGTACTCCTGTGGATTACCCTGAAATCCCTTGCTCATGACCACAATTGGGTAAACTCATCCATGGAAATAAACACACTGACATAATGAAAAAGCACATGACATGAAATAAGACACCTCAGCGAAATTTTAATGATCTACACTTTAAGAATCCAAATTAACACACAAAGGCTAATGAACTAACGGAGGCAGAATCTGGGAGTTGCAGTGAGTCCCATTGCTAAATTCATATTTTTTTTAATAAAACTTTTTGTCAACTAATGATTCCATTGCCACCACGCACTTATTTGTCTCTTTTCACTTTAAGTTGTTTGTTCACTTAAAGTTGTGTGACAAACTGCTGCCTTTGGTTTGTAGATTGATCCTCATCTTGTTGTAGAAATATCTAAAGGTCCCCATACACGGGTCCGTTTCCCAACGGATTCCGGGACGATCGATTCCGGGCACGTGCACGCCAATCGATCATCCCGGAATCGCGTGAAGCCCACCTTGTCCGATCGATCACGTCCGATCGCTCGGGGGCCCACAATCGGATCCGACAGAGAACCAACATATTGGTCTTTCTGATCCGATTCTGCACACATCAGGGGGAGTTGCCATTTGAGAAGTAAGCGATCGGACACGGAATCGTCCAGGAATCTGTGGGACAAGGTGGTATGTAGCGATCGGACACACTTAATTGGCCGATCGATCGGACTTCCGATTCCCGCTGACATCGCCGGAATCGATCGGATAGGTGACCGATCGGCCATGGAATCCGACACGTGTATGGCTAGCTTAACAATAATAACAACAATTTTATTCTATTTCAATGCTTCTGCTGCAGTGTTTCTCCTTCCTTGCAATAAAAGTTTCTAGCTCTGAAAACGACGGTTTCTTTGTAAGTAAAGTTGGGTGTAGAAGCTGTTTCTGTGAAAAACAGAATACTAACCACAGTGTTTAGTGTGTTTTAGGAATTGAACACAACTGCGTTAAAATCCCTAAACTGCTTTGTTTTTAACATGATCAATGGATGTTTCAGCAGGACGTGGAGAAAACTTACGATACTTTTTAGACATAGGTCTTTTTTAAATGAAAGAGAACATTAACACACAATAAAACACAGGCATTTGGAACACAATATAAATATGTTTAAATGAACACAGTTGCTTTTGTATATACTTCTTTCCCTTTCTGCTTATTCACACATTACACGTTGTTTTCTGGATTTTTTTTGTTATTGTTTTGCTTTGGGTAAATATTTGTACCAGATAAGACACCCCACTGTATAATTAGTTCACGTTTCAAAGTTTAATTTCCTTTCTATTTATCTCTTGAAAGAAAGAGTAGTTGCAAATATACAACATAATTATTATTACATTTCTAATAAAGATGAAAACATAAGTTTTATAACAGATAAAAAAGTTAACCCCCTGTAGCTCGTCTCAGGCCGTGACAATTCCACCGGCATGCTTCACAGTTTGCATGAGTTTCGTTTACAAGAAATACAATGTTGTATTGGTTTTAAACAGAACATATCCTCTGTTTTGGTTTTCAAACTGTTATTTATAAACTAATTTGTCCAAAGAACATTATTCCAAAAGTCCTTGTCCCTACAATGCCTTCAATAAGATTTTCTCCTCGCACACCTCCCATCCAAGTTACATTTCTGCATACTCTCTGATTGTTGAGGGTGGTGCTTGAAGGGTGGGACCTGGCCATGTCTGCAGTGGTTTTTGAAAATTTTCCACTTGTTGATTTTTTTCAGACATGTTAAAGCTGTTCTATAGTCAAAATAAAAAAAAACACATCTGTGAACTGCTACAGAAAAAAAAAAGCACTCACCTTCCACATTTTATTTTATTTTGAGCAGCCTAATTATCGATAGTGTAAAGTGCCCAGTGAGGTGGTAGGTACGCTTTAATGAATGATTTAGTTGTTGTTGTTCTAATCACGTAGACCTCATGTGATACACTTGTGTGTGAATTAAGCCATTTTAACAGGGAACAAATGTATTTGCGGTATCCTGATTTATTTGATTTAAAATAGCATTTTAGCAAAATGACATTTTACAGAAGACTTTTTGGTTAAGGATCAGAACACCAAACAGGCAAACATTAAATTTAACTATATTTTACTTTAAGACTGCCATTAGGAAATATGGATTTTTGGCAAATGTGATCACACCCCACCCTCTTTATTAAACTAAAGAAAGAAAAACTAAAGATAAATCTTCAAAAAAAAACACCCTAGCAATAATAATAATAATAATAATAAGTTCTAGCTGTACTCTTAAATACACTGCCTGTCCCAAAAAAAAGTTTACACACTCTTATATTTAGTTGGGCCGCCTTTAGCTTTGATTACGGCACACATTCGCTGTGTAATTTTTCAATAAGCTTCTGCAATATCACAAGATTTTTTTCCATCCAGTGTTGCATTAATTTTTCAAGATCTTGCATTCATGATGGTAGAGTCTGACCTCTGCACAAAGCCTTCTCCAGCACCAGCACATCCCAAAGATTCTCAATGGGGTTAAGCTAGGCTAGAATCCATTGTGGCTAAGCCTTAATCAAGTAGGGCCAGCCTTAAGGTCTGGAATCTATACTGGTCAATCCATGTGTGAAAATGATGTTTATGCTCCATGAACCTCTCTCTCACAATTTGAGCCTGATGAATCTTGGCATTGTCATCTTGGAATATGCCTGTGTTTTCAGGGAAGAAAAAATCCATTGATGGAATAACCTGGTCATTCAGTAGGTTCAGGTAGTCAGCTGACCTAATTCTTGGAGCACATACTGTTGATGACCCTAGACCTGACCAACTGCAGCAACCCCAGATGTATCCAATAGGAGGCTAACATACCTATTTGCTTACATAAATCCAGACGGCGACTTTTGTTTTGGCCATGCAGTGTATGTGTAAATATCACATAAAGTTGTTACTATCGTAAGTATAACCCAGTAGGAATGGCTATGTTACATGTTTAACTCTAGATAATATAAATAATGATACTTATATTTGCCATTACTACCTTGTGGTTAAAATATGCTATGCATCAAAATGCTGGGGCATCTGTTCTTCCCAACTTTAAAAGAGATCCTTATGATATGATGTCCATATTGACAATCTTTTACAGAAGTATTTCTTCTTGCTTGAAGATTGGACTTCTAATTATATATATTTTTTATTATATATATATATATATACACACACATATACATATATACACATATACAAAACATATATAAGCTTTTCAGTATTTCATTTTTAACTTTTAGTTTAACATGTGATATTTGTTCTGCTGTTCAGCATCAGCACTGCTTATAGGAAATGACTTCTGTTGTCCACAGAGGGGTGCTATACTACCAAAACTGAATGTTAATTTAAACATTTTCACCAACCTATATAAACACAGTATAAGGTAATCATTATGTATATATATA
>CM070033.1:83916231-83926899 GCA_036250615.1 Ptychadena robeensis | reverse complement strand
ACGTGAACATGCGATGTTCGCCGCAGATAGTTCTCCGGCGAACAGTTCGCGCCATCACTACTCTTCTTGTCATTTATGTCATCCTTATGTATAATCATCCTCAATTTGTATACTAAGGACTAACACCTGGCTCATGGTTTGTCCTGCCATGGTCCTAAAATGTGTAAACTATTCAGCTAGTCAAAGCTTTTTTATTTTATTTTAAACATAGAGATTCATATCAGCAGTTATGTAGTAAATGTTCACTTATCAGACAATTATATTTTTAGATGTTTTACACAAAACAACTAGTGGTGACTATGCATACCTGTAGCTGCGTTCAAACCTTACAGTTAAATTGATCTCTGTCTTTAATACTTCAGTAGTCTTTGCAATGCAAAAAGATTTCAAAACTGAAGCAAGTTTTTTTCAGGACCAAGTCTTTTAAAATGTATAAGCTCTATAAATATGGTCAGACTACATATAATATCTTGGTATTTTCTTTTTCATTTCATTCTATTTCATTATGATGATAATAATTATTAGTATTCAGGGAGTTGTTGTTCACCCAAATAGTTTCAGTAGGCATCATAACACAGCATGTTAATACACCATATTTGTTCTTCCTGTGTTAGTGATTTTGAAAATTGTAATACTGAGGTCTTTACTATTCATTTCACATCGTACTACAGATGCAAATAACTTGAATTATATTTAATCAGCCTTGTCAAGTTGCAATCAGTTGATAGCCATTCTGTGCCAATATATACTGATTAGCCTCATCACATGCAAGTTTATTTTTCCATTTTCTTCTTGTTCAAATCTACTTTTATGTAGGAGTGTAGCATGAAAACAATATGTGTGTGTGTTTGCGTGTGTGTGTGAGTTTATTTGTGTGTAAAATTGTTCAACACATAACAATTTTTTCATACCCACCTAGAAGGGCACAACTAACAGCCATGAGGTCACATGCCAAAAATATTAAGGGTCCCTAATACATTATTTTGTAGCAGCTGGTACAACATATGTCACTGATCTTAAAATATTGTAAATTATGAAAAAAGAGAACAGCAAAAGCAGGGACCAGTGTAGTGTATCGCATTTGTATAAGATCCTTGGAGCAACCTTTATTTTAGCCATACAAGGGTCGATTTGTCACTGATCAATTCCCGATCCGATCATTCAAAGCAATCGTGGACACATCAAACTTATTGGGAATTTTATTCTTTCCTGAGTTTTTTCAAGTTTCTGTCTACTTATAAAATGTGTTCAATGTGCTGCCCATTGTGTTGGATTGTCCCACTTTTCACACACTGATAGCAACACCGCAGGAGAAATGCTAGCACAGGCTTCCAGTATCCGTAGTTTCAGGTGCTGCACATCTCGTATCTTCACAGCATAGACAACTGCCTTCAGATGACCCCAATAAGTTTGATGTTACACATGACCCTCTTCCTATTGAAAAAACAAAAGTTGGATTCAAAATGGCCGACTTCAAAATGGCCACCATGGTCATATATCCCCAACCATTCCCATTTTATTAAGGTGTATCCATATAAATGGCCCACCCTGTGTATCTATCTATATATATATATATATATATGTATATATATATATTTGTTGTATATATATGATGTACAACCAATGGTGATGTAAAACTAGTGACTGCTGTAACACATATATGCCCCATAACATCAACAATAGCTGCTATGAGAGTAGTTGTACCCACCGCTATACAAGCACTTGTCTGTATCCAGAGGCTGCTGCAAAAAAAAAATACAATTGGAAATCTTGGGTAACATTTGGCTTTTTGGAATGCCATGAAGTCTCACTCCAAAGTGGGCAAAATAACCATGATTCATACCAATTCAAACCACAGTGGAATCCAACAATACATGTTGGAAGCCTGTACAAGGCATGGTCTGATTTGTATGATTCTCCAAGCTTAAAGGTATGTAGTGCTGACACAAACAAATACAACACCAAAAGAAAAAAGAAACTTTATTCTATTTCAGAAATAATGACAAAATTATTTTTTTACATATTCTATATTTACATTTGTGTTTGGTTATAGTAAATTTCTAATACATATGGCAGTCATTTTTCCTTTATATGCTGAAATACCTTAAATATATATATCTATATATATTTTTTCATTTATATAAGTTGCATGCTAACTTTGATTATAATTCATATTTACACATTATATGTTCATATTGTACATAAGAGTTATTAAACCCATAGCATCCACTCTATGACATTTTCCTTGGGTGCACTGTAACATGGATGAACACTGACCATTTGGCTGGGAATCACGAGAAGAAGCAGGCCAGGTTTTTTGTTCTTCCTGTTTCAAGGCTCACAGGCAGTCACACAGGGCATTATGGGTAATAAGGCTCTGTAGAAATTAGTAAGAAAGGGAATACACATTATAGTGTTGCTGGCAATCAATTGAAAAGTTATTTCCCTTTACTTGGAGGCAGCAACAACAACAACAACAACTGGAAAACAATGATTTCATGATTTACATATAAGAAATGGTAAATAACATCATGTACATTATATGACATGTGCTATATTTTTCTTTTATTTATTTTTTTCGTATATTTTTAAACAGGAGTTCTTAATTATTTGGTCAAAGTACAGCACTTTCATTATCTCATATAAACTGAAAAGACAACGGATCATAGGTGGGCAGAAAATGTTAATGATAAATATGTAAGATATCATTTAATTCCATTACTTAATTCCATTACTTCAGGGAGGCCACTATACTACACAGTTGTTGGTAGATCTGATGGAGATTGTTTGGATCGATCTTAAGGTGTATGGGGGGCTTTACTTATCAGCCGTATGCACTCTTTAGGGGCTATTTTATATTAGATCCCATGCTATAACCATGTTTTAACCAATTAAGAGTCACCATACACCTTTAGATTTCTCTGTCAGATTTCCTTTAGATCTCATTTTGTTTTACTAAAACCATGTAATATGAAGGACTTTCTAAACCATCAAGGCTGCCTGTATTCTATCGCAGAGGACTCTATACTACATAGTTGTTGGTAGGTCTAAAGGATATCTGAGAGAGATCAAAAAATGTATGGCCAGCTAAGTGGTTTTTCCATATTTTCTTTGTTGTATTGGTATAAATCTATATTTAAATGTTATAAATTTTTTTGCATTTATTGAAATACAATATTAAAATATTAATAATAAATATATAAAATTAATTATTATAATAATAATACAATAATTATTATTATATAATATATTATAATATTAATACAAATAATGCTTATTCTGGGTCCTATACTGCTTACAGTCCTCAACCGCTCAAATATACTCACACAACTGAATAAGTCAGTAAATTTACTCAAAGCTTTTCCTCTTTCTTCTTGCCTGTTTTGTATAGATAGGCGTTTCAGGTAGAAGTGAAATGGGAAAAGTTAATGACAACTAGTGCCTCCTAAACACAGAAAGCTTCATATCATATCAGGTCACCCTGTAAAAAATTTAATTTGTAAAATAAAACCACAACATGAGATGGACCCTTTTTAAGGATAAATAGCAGAAAAGCTGTAAGGATAGCAAATGTTTAGGAACCTTAAACCACCACCAATATGCAATCCTGGTGCATAAGTAAACTATTTCAAAGCTTAATCCTTCTCCCTAACAACTACTCTACCAAAGCAATAACTGTAAAGGCAAAACAAAACAAAAACGTTCTGTGGACACAATACAGAAATAGGCTGTAGATAAACCACCACCATGGGTGAAATGGAAATGTTTTGGAGCAGCAATTAAAAAGGCAAGACAAAGTGATACAGTCCCGTTAAAGCTAGCCATACACGGCACGGATTCCCTGGCTGATCGATTCAGCATCCGATGGATTCCGGCGATTCCGCCGGCATCCACAGGTGAGAACGATTAGCCAATTAGGGAATCCGATCGTGGCAGCCCACCTTGTACGGCCGGATCCGGGAGGGATCCGTGTCCGATGGATCGCCTCCCTGACCGCAACGCCCCCTGATCAGAGCAGAATCGGACCCGAAAAGACCAACAGGTTGGTTCTTCCTCGGATCCGATTCTGTGCCCCCGATCCATCGGACGCGATCGGACGAGCAAGGTGGGCTGCAGGGGATTCCGGCACGATGGATCCGCGTGCACGCGCCCGGAATCCATCGCGCCGGAATCCGGCACGAATCCGTGCCGTGTATGGGGGCCTTAAGAGTATCAGAATGATTTAGTCGAACATCTAAACAATACAAAAAAATCCCCAAAAACCAAGAATATTTCTCAGTGTACCTTATTCCCTCTGCAAAGAATATTAGGTTTAAGGTTTAATCAATCAAAAAATGTTCCGCAAATTATCAGTATGACAATTAGACAATATTCTGGTGAACTGTTTCAACTAATATGGAAAGAATACACACCCATACTTGTTGTAGATTATAAAATGTTGGGTTAATAATGGTTGATAATATAGACAAAGTTCTATGGCAACACAAGCTCTCAGAGACAACCTGGTTAATTTACAGATTTACATACTATATGCAACAATGACAAGCCCAGGTTCATGCATTAAATTCTCCTGCTAGTTCTCAAGAAATTCTCAGTTTTTTACATTCAAAAGCTATATTCTCTTACACAGTTTCAGGGTGGGGGATTCAATTTTGATCCCCCCTGGCAAGCTTTTAAAAAGATTCTTGACCTCCCTCCTCTGCCCTTTACATGGTTGATGCCGGGGATGTGCTAAAAAAAAAGGCCTCCTTTAGGTGAATGGTGCTGCCCCCCTGCCTCTTCAGCGTCAATAAAAATGAAGAGTTGGACCTAGAAAAGATCGGCAAGTCAATGGATACTCACAAACACCACAAGCCCAGGATTAGTAACTATGACGGTAGCTTGGGGTGAGTTTGTGACAACACTCCATTGTATATGTGAATAGTTATACAGTATCATACAGGTTAATATAAATGACATTCTACATAGTTGTACAGTACAGTTGGGGCTTCCTAAAACTGTGGCAAATATGTCCGAAACTCTCAAGCCATCTAGAACTGATCCCTGAAGAAGAAAGGTGCTTGGCCAATTTCTAAGAGCTGTCAGTTATGCCTGGTTGCATTTCAGCCACTGTTAGTGTCACTTCTCAATTCATTGTCAGTGCTAAAACAAAATGTGGGCTAAATTCATTAAACAAATACAGTAAATGATGTTCTTGTACAACAAGCTAATAATCATTTTAGTTATTATTTGTATACATTACAAGTAATTGCAAGTAAGAATCATATAACTTCACTTATTGTTGCATTACATCCTAAAGAATGTTTATCATATTTTCATATCTTCCTATGATAAACATAAACAGTTTTCTGTGAAATCTATAGCAAGTTTTTATATGAAATATGTATGGTGTATATGCAGGATCTATACAGTTCCTAAAGATATGCAGGGGTTTGTAAAGATAAGATAAACATGGATTTCAGGGAGTTTTACTAGTGTTGTATTAAAAATTCATTAAAGGATTGCATAACATAACTACAATGTGAACATTTTTTAAACTTTGTAATACAATTTTTGAAGGATGGCCCAAGAGCACATGAAACTACTTGTTACAATTTCTTTTCATTAATCACACTGCTTTCTTTTCTCATGATTGTTTTATCATATTCTGCAATATTCATGCAGCACAAGCAATCTTATAAAGCATATGTCATCCTTGGTAACACATAAGATGCAATGTTTCTTAAAGGTACAATTAAATGTGGTTCATTTCATTTGCATAGTTTATGCAATCGATTTTTCGTCTGACATATTAAGATGAGTTAAAGCATATAACATGACGTATAAGGTAGCAATTTTCAGGATACAAATCCCAGCTTTCCACTCTACAAGGCAGTTTATCTGCATGGATTTTATGTGTGTTTTCTCTAACAATTTAAAACCATAAAATATGTCTATCATTACTCTGTGAGTATATTAATTTCTGACATATTTGTGTATGTCAGTTGTAGTCAACATGATGCCACACAATACATTCACTTTGTTTTCAATTAAAGCACACATATAGAGAACCCAAAATATTGATTGCAAAAATATTTACCGCTGATACAATGATCCACAGAAGAGCTCCACAATGCAGTGCAGTAACCTGTACTTGAGTCTCTGGCTGAGTGTCAAAATTGTCTAACATTTCTAAGTCTCTTTGTAGAGTGCCACTGTGGGACACAATTTTTACAAAATAGTTTTATGTGCTCCCATGGAATGTTAGTATAAGTCAACTTTAAGTATATCAACATACAAGTAAATATACATCTATGAATCTACAGTCAGGTCCATAAATATTGGGACTAGGGATGGGAAGCTCGGAAAAAAAACGGGAACATTTGGAAAAAAAACGTTTTTTTTCCGTTTTTTTCCCTGAAGATTTTTTCCGAAAAATTGGAAAAATTTAAAAAATATATTATGACATGATGAATGACGTCCATAATAACTTTTCAGACGTCCATAATAACTGTGATGATGACAGACACAGCAGAGTAGATGCAGAAGCAGAGACTGAAACTGATACTGATGATTACAGCACACAAAATGATTCTGATTAAACCTTATCCCCATTCATGCCCAGGCCAGCTGCCAGCAGGAAATATGAGAAATTGTTACTTCTGGTTTTAAATATTGTTTTCTGGAGTTTTTTTTGTTCCAAAGAAACTAGTAAACAGTTCAGGAGATTGTTGCTCCATTTGTTACAATACAAATAAATATCATTATAAAAGTCAGTTCTGTGTGATCTGTGATAGTCACTATATTATACAAGTTGTGATCATTTTATGCCCAGTAACATTGTCCATAGTTATACTTTATGTTTCTAAAGTAACAAAATGACTTTCAGTCTGGAAAAGAAAAAGAAGTGTTGAATTTTTTCAATTTTTCTGAAATTTTCCGTTTTTTTTCCGGATAAAAACCCGTTTTTTTCAGAGCTTCAAAATTTCCGGAAATTTTACATCTCTAATTGGGACATCTAAAATATTGGGCTCTACATACCACCACAATGGATTTGAAATTTACACAGTGTGCTTAAACTGCAGACTGTCAGCTTTAATTTGAGGGTATTTCCATCCAAATCAGGTGAACAGTATAGGAATTACAACAGTTTGCATTTGTGCCTCCCACTTGTTAAAGCACCAAAAGTAATGGGACAATTGGCTTCTCACCTGTTCCATGGCAAGGCGTGTGATATTCTGTAATTATCCCAAATAAAATGTGCAGATAAAAGGTCCACAATTTCAATTGTGCTATTTGCATTTGGAATCTGTTGCTGTCAACTCTCAAGATCAGAGTCAAAGAGCTGTCACTCTCAGTGAAGCAAGCCATCATTAGGTTGCAAAAACAAACCCATCAGAGAGATAGCAAAAACAACAGTTTGGAACATTCTTAAAAAGAAGGAATGCACCGGTGAGCTCAGCAACACCAAAGGACCCAGAATACCACAGGAAACAACTGTGGTGGATGATCGATTTCCTGGTAAAGGAAACACCCTTCACAACAGTTGGCCAGATCAAAAACACTCTCCAGGGGGTAGGTGCATGTATGTCAAAGTAAACAATCAAGAGAAGACTTCACCAGAGTGAATACAGAGGGTTCACCACAAGATATAAACCATTGGTGAGCCTCAAAATCAGGAAGGCCAGATTAGAGTTTACTAAACAACATCTAAAAAAAAGCCTTTAGCAGTTCTGGAAATACATCCTATGGACAGATGAGACCAAGATCAACTTGTACCACAGTGATGGGAAGAGAAGAGTATGGAGAAGGAAAGGACTGCTCATGATCCTAAGCATACCACCTTGTCAGTGAAGCATGGTGGTGGTAGTGTCATGGTGTGAGCATATATGGCTGCCAATGGAACTGGTTCTCTTGTGTTTATTGATGATGTGATTGCTGACAAAAGCAGCAGGATGAATTGAATTCTGAAGTTTTATTATTATTATATATTCAGAACTCACTGGACAGCGCTTCACAGTGCAGATGGACAATGGTTTTGTTAGAATTGTGTTGATGTCCCAATATTTATGGACCTGACTGTACATCTAGCAGATACATTTGAAATTAAATGTGTTTACATTTGTTTTAAAACATGCATGTAGACCTCATTGTACTTTACTTTTTATTTAGGTATTTAGGGAACATTGTTTAAAACATTTTGATGCGAATCAGCTTAAAAGACTGCCAGGCTATTTACTTACAGCCTTATTATGATCATGGTTTATACAGTTAATTATGTTATGCTCCAAACTAGCATCCCTAGCTACCTAATCGCACCTAACATCTCATTGCAGAAAGGCCAAGACCACAGGCTCAGTTTCACTCTTGAAAATTATGAATTAATGCAGTCAGCTTGTGCTATGTGGCATCTTTAACTAACCTAGTGAAAAAAAAATCTGTATTATATATAACAAAGTTAAACTTATCCACAATTAGTGTTGAGCTCAAATATTATTATTGCTAAAATTTTTCACGAATATTGGCTATATTTATAGTGATATATATATAGTGAATATGGCGGCATATAGTCGCAATTTCGAATATTTGAAATATAATGCACTGGCAAGCTTATGGACATACTTGTGAATTTTGTATTTATGAATAACTAATCGAATATTAGTTGAATTATTAATGGAATATCGCAAATTCAAATATTGCATATTGCACTCATCACTATCTACAATCATAGATATCTCTTTATATTAATTGTCATTCTTAGCATGAAAACTGTACTTCATGATGTTCCAAAGAGAACAGAAAACGCCCCTTGCATGTAGAATAAATACTGATAGATAACTAAATGCTAAGCAAGTTTAAACATTTAAATAAACTTTTTGTTTGTGTTGAGGGGCCAAATAAACCATCTAGGAGTCCAAAAGTAGACTTAGCAAACCAGGCTACATATTATACACAGTCATGTGGCAACCAATCCAAAACACATTCAGTTCCGATTGATATTTTTTATGATATATTAGTTTATAATATACACAGAGTAATGCTCGACATTACAGTGATAAGCAAACCCACTGACATGTTGGCTTTTAGCAGACATACTAATAAATGTGTTCGTTACTTATCCCTTTTGCCTTATCATGTACCAAACTATATAATAAAATATGTTTCTAGCAGTTTGCTAAAAAGTCATGAGAAGAAAAATGTTCTGATGGAAATAATATGGGTAATTTTTTATTTATGGGTAAAGCAGTATTTACTGTGCAGTCCTATGTTCTTATTTCCAGGCTGTAAAATTAAAACCAGATTTATGAGCCTTTTTCTTGAAAGCTGTTTAATGTATATCAATAAATGTATTTAGGGCTAATCGACTCGGGGGACCGATTCCGGAGCACCCCGGGGTTGATGTCACAACACAATACCGACCAGAGATGTGAGGTCCTATTGTGCGTTTTTTTACTTGCTTTATGTTTTCATTAAATCTATGTTTTTTTCACTAATTAATTTTATGTCATAACTTGATACCCAAACTTGATACTCAGGCCGTTAAAGTCCCCTTGCCCCTGTGGTATTCTCAGGGGTAAACCCAATCACCGGGGTGCTCCGGAATCGGTCCCCCGAGTCGATTAGCCCTAAATATATAATTTGGGAAGTTGGCCTAATATGCCAGATCAGTGCAACTTCTTATATATATCAATGCATTACTGATCCTTGTATGGTAAATATCTGATTTGTCAACCAAGATTTAGAAATGTGCATATTTGGGCACAATTATGTAAAATTTAGCTAATTCCGACAAAATTTACCTACCTATGTGTTTAGTTCATTTGGAATGTGCAGAAAACAGATACAAAAAGTATATCCATACAAAACTAATACATATACAGTACCTATACAACTATACTAATGTAGATCTGCTAAGGGCCCACACCAGTCTGCTCCGGAGAATCAAACACACATTATGCCATAATGGACCAAAAATCCTGGCTGCCACATGTGTAGAAGACTTTTTTTCAGAAGTGCCTTCATGCAATGCACCTTGATTTGGCTAATGACAGTTCGTGGATTTTTGTGTCACCGTGTTGCGAACGATCGTTTTTCGAAGGCACGCCAATCGATGCGTATATAGGCAGCTTAACTTTGGACTGAAAAAGGCTTTTTAGTCACTTCGCTATGTGCCTCAACCCTGCTACAAGGATCTGGCTTAAGTTATCCATATTATACAGACAAAATTTTATTTATATATAGTGATGAGCGGCATAGGCAATATTCGAATTCGTGATATTTCGCGAATAATTCTACTAATATTCAATTCTATATTCGGAAATTCGAATATTCGCGGTATGACCATGTATTGCGAAAATCATATTCGCATTGCGAAAATAATATTCGCATCGCAAAAATCTTTAAAATGAATGGTCACATGCTATGTTTATTTTCGCAATGCGAATATTATTTTCGCAATACATGGCCGTATTGCGAATATTCGGAATTGCGAATATCCGCCGACATATTCGAGATATTGGCGAATTCTCGAATTGCCGATATTCGCGAAAAATATTCGCCATTCGAATATTCAAGCTCAACACTATTTATATATACATGTAGACAAGGAGTATCCCCAAGAGAGTCAGCATATACAGTGGAGGAAATAATTATTTGACCCCTCACTGATTTTGTACATTTGTCCAATGA
>CM070033.1:83899086-83916131 GCA_036250615.1 Ptychadena robeensis | reverse complement strand
TGTCATTGGACAAACTTACAAAATCAGTGAGGGGTCAAATAATTATTTCCTTCACTGTAGTTATATGATTTCCAAATGAATTATTATGAGGAAAGACTAATGTCAAGTCATCATAAATGAGGCACACACTTTTCCATTTGTAAACAGCTGGCCTTCGGCAGGTTGTTTACATTTAATTTCTAGGACTTCTTTGGTAAAGCCAGGACCACTAATTCTACACAAAGCATGGCGACCACAACAAACTATTGGGCTTTAATCTACTAAAGCAGTGGTGGGCAACTTAAATGATATGGAGGGCCACAAGTGAGGCCCTTGGCATCACTAAAGGGCCGCAAATAACATTGTCAATCTGTACTGACTTATATAAGCATTTTATAATGAATAAAGGACAGCAGTCACAGCTAGAAGACATTATTTTAATTTTCAAATAACAAAATGTTTTTTAAATAATACACATTTTGTGTCATGTGTACATAAGGATGTGTTTTTTTTATGCAGCCCAGTGTAATAAACCGAGATAAGAATGTGTAGTGACAGTCATTGTCAGTTGTTTCCTTGCTGCCCTAACTTGGTGCAAGCAGTAAAATGATAAAGAACAGCAGTAAGACTTAATAAATGATAAAAGTATGCAATGTTTCTATTACTCGTCCTGACTATAATAACATTTGAAACACAAAATTATGTTAAAATGAATTAAACTAAAAATGCATAACTCAGCTCAAACAAAAATAAATCCCTGCAATCAGTTTGTTGATGGACATGGACCACTTCTCATGGAATTCCATACAATGGCGGTGTTCATCATTATATTTGAATATATAGAACTCCAACAATTGTAGACATTTTCAATAAATAGCAATGTTGTCCAAGTCTTTTATTTTAGCCCACTGAGTATTTGATTTTACACCTCTGATCTAGAATATTCCATATAACTCCTCTCTTGGTAATGTAGAGCTGATTTATACGTTTGTTTGGTGTAATTAAGTTGACTTGCTGAATTTGTGAGTTATTTGCAAGACCCCCTAAACATTGTATCATCACCAAAATAGCTGGAGATATAGAGAACAGTTGGGAGAACACTAAAAAAAGAAAGTATTGCTCAAGCATGCAGTTTTTGCCCAAATTCTACATCTCAAGCTATTTGGGGGATAAGGGCTTTGTAATTAATCCACAAAGTCAGAGCAGAATTTTCAAAATTAAGTGAAAAATTACTAATTTGTCAAATAGATGGCAATGCCGCCTAAATTTATTTACATGTGGGGAATACCTGGATTTCCTGGAACAGAAAGAAAAAGAAAGATCAGTAAGGCAGGAGCTGCAGAGGAGTTTCTTTGCACTAGGTCAGGGCAGGGCAGCCGTCAGAAATCATGGGGCACGGTACAGCAAAAAATGTCCGGGCCCAAGGAAGGACTGTTGAGTGGGGGGGGGGGGGGCGGGTGGTTTTGCTAGCAGACAAATCCACCTTAACCCCGGCGTGGGACTGATAGGTGACAGGAGCCTCTGGCTCACTGTACCCTCTGCCTCTTCACAGCCCGGACTGCCGGCAGCGCATCGCACACAGCCCGGGCGGTTGCAGAGGAGAAGTGAGCAGAGGCTGCTGTACCTATCAGTCAGCACGCCGGGCCCCCCTAGCTGCCCGGACCTGGATCAGGGGCTGCAAGCGGAGGATTGAGGGGGTGCCAATTAACGCAAGACAGGCCACGGATTGGGCACCTATGTACCAAAGCCATATATCGTTTTGAGAACTATTACTTTGGGTTGGTAAATGAACTTTCTATTTGAGCTAGTTTTATCTTATTGCTAAAAGTTTAATTCAATTTTACTATGTTTTACTTTTTTATACAAGTAAATCTGGATTGCATTCCCCAGTTCCCCAGTAAACTGAAATTAACCGTCATTGTTTATGGAAAGAAAATGAACGACTTAGTCACATCCTTCTGTTAACATATTTTACAAGATGAATATATCAACTTTCTTTTTTTGGAGAAAAAAATATGCTTTTAGCTTTTACTTATTATAATAAGCCTAAGGGTCTGGATTACCTATGGACCTATAAAGTGAAGTAGTCAACTAATGAATTGCACAACCTGGGGATAGTATTGCTATTTATAAAAATAAAAATGTTTGTCCTCTTAGAGATTCCTCTCACAAACCTTTTAAACATTTAGAACATTTTATTGTTTGACATCAACATTAATAATACTTTTTAAAAAGTTGTCTTTCATCTGTGATAGTTTCATTATTGTGGTTTTATACAAACTATTCTTACTAAAATACACACAAATATTTCACTGAGAAAGTAAAAATAGTCACATTATGCTTTAATATTTGGTGTGCAGAATAATGGTGTGCCAACAGCTAATCCAAGTAAGATATAAGATAATAAATTCTGGTTTTGTATTATTCAGGATTCTTATTAAGAATTCCAGTCATTTTTCTGTTAAAGTTTGTTTATGAACACAACCCTCTTATACTTTGCTTAACAATGTCTAAACTCTGGTTCATATAAAAAATACTTAAAGCATATATGGTTTATCTAATTAAGATAAATAAAGCCATAGAGAGAGAGATCGATAAAAACGGACAGACAGATATATAGTCCTGTTCATCTGCTTGGCACTCTGGAAATGCATGACTACTACTACTACTCTCTAAATGACTACATAACAAGACAAGGATTTTAGGTTTGTGTGACATTTTAGTTAAAATATCCATATTTATATATCAGATATTTAGGCAATGTATTCTATTTTAAATTTTATATTAAACTTTCCCAACCCCCACATATAGTACTAAAGTCTACATTCCTAGAATAATTAAGCATGAGAGCGGTTCAGGGTAACCAACCACTAGTTTGCCCACCTTAATATTGCTACTAAAAGGGTTTTACTGACATACACCAAAGTGACATGCTATTCTCATTCTATTCTAGTTTACAATACCACCTAATTTCTTACAAATCCAGGCATCTCAAAAATGTTTAAAACTTTAACATACAAAGATTGGCCTGGACCGTCTGAGATTTGTCGTGAGATTTTCCCACCGTCCTATGTTTCCTTCTGTTTATTTAATTTTGGTTAATTCCTTTGTTTTCAGATTGCAAACCTTGGCCTGGTAGCTACAGTGTTGTAAGGCCCTTGAAGGTCATTGGAATTGACTTACATAGGTATGGAGTTCCACCCTTTGATAAGAATGTTTAAGTGCCAAAGAACTAGTTCAGTAAAGCCGGCAATAGATGTATCAATCTATGGCCGGCTTTTAGCAGACTGACATCACCACGCTGTGAGTAGTCGGCTACAGAACTGACAGGAATCCCGTGTGTTCCACTAACACACACGATTCCTGCCAGATTGTAGCCAATTAACTTGGAGGGGGAGGAGACTCCCCCTCCGAGTTAACTGCCTGCATCAGGATAGGAGGATAGGGTACAAAAATAACTCCAAAAAGGGCTCTTTTGGTCGGATCCTCAAGGTGGGCTCACCTATAATTGCGGCCAACTGACCTTTATGTGCTCGGCGGGAGCAAGCACGGCGGTCGGCCGCAACTATGGCTGGAAATTGGCTTAAGGTGGTATCTGCAATTTTATTGTTATTGTCAGAGTCGGTGGAGGCATACGTATTGGGTAATGCAGATACAGAGTGCTGGATAACTGCCTTCAAGGGACCTTTGTTTAAATTTATAATTTTCTCTTTTTGATTGTACTATATTATGTTATTAATGATGGTAATAGCAGGCTTCTGGACCATTTAAACTTAAATCAAATTGATTCTCAATTATTTCAGTTAGGGATATGGGAGTTAAGGTTGTTGAACAATCCAAACAAAAAAGGGGCAGCAGTTGGATCTCTATGAGGTGGATATAGACAGACAGAAAGCAGACCAAGCCTCAAAAGAATGTAAAGGCACTCACATTTCGGACACAACTTTGATGCAAGGTTTACTGAGGAATGAGAAAATATATTTTCTTTGTAGACCAGTTACAGCATAAAGAGTTTTATTTGTGCTTGGGGATCAGCTTCAACTGAATCATCCGTTTACTAGCTCTCTGTATTGTTTTCTGAAATATGTTGACTGATAATACATAGTTGCATCATTGCATTTTGCAAGGAACAACTGTATTGATTTGTAAAATGAAGTGCTAGATTATTTTCTAGTGAAGCAATATAAATGTGCCCTATGGACTGCACAGGGATTATGTTACATTTTTAAATACACATAATACAAATAACTATTTTTCCCTTTTTATATCCCTAGGATACAATAATATTGTAAAATAAAAATTTTCTGTGTTAAGAGTTTGCAGGATAGTTTTCATATCAGATATACTGATGATTAGGATCTTAAGGTAGTAACCCAAGTAATTTCTGGGACTGGTTAGAGAATATTTAGGGTAAAGAGTGTGGACAGGTGTCTTTAACCTTCTGAGCGTTCTCCCCGAATTAACTCGGGCTGAGTTTCATGCATCATGAAACTCAGCCCGTTAGCCAGAGGAGCGCCCGAGGTCTCGCTGTCTTCTGACGGCGGTCGGGAGCATCGGCATGTATGCCGATGCTTCCGGGTCCGCCCCCGATCGCGTCACCGGTGACGCGAAGGGGGCGGGGGTAGGCGGCGCCATAGACCTCCATGTAAATGGAGGGGCGTCGCCTTTCGTCAGCATAAGTCCGGCGTCTCCAGTGACGCCGGGCTTATGTTTACTACCCTGAGCTGAGCTGGCAATCACGGCGGAGCACATTGTGCTCCGCCGCGATTGCCTGTGGCACGTTTATAAAAAAACTGTGCCACGTGGCAAACGCTCAGAGGGTTAAAGAGTTTAGACAGGTGCTACTCATTTTAGATTAATGAGTGGAGTAGAATTTTTAAAGGCAGAGAGACAGAATTCTTGCTGATTGCCAGTTGTTCAATACAGTACAATACAAAGAAATTCTTTAAAAATCATACAATATGATTTAGTGAATTATTTTTAAATTGCCTCACAGTGGAAATGCACCTACAATGTAAATTTCAGACCCCTTCTAAGTGAGAGAACTTGCAAAATCGCATTCAAAAGGAAGAGGACAAAATCATCCCCCAAGATGGCCTATAAATAGAAATAAAATATACAGAATTATAACACAAAGCAGAATACAATATGATAATCAGGTGCTTTTTTTGTATTTAAAACAATATTCTGGCTATAACAGATGTAACACAATGCATATTCATGCATATGCTATGTATTGACATATTGTTCCATACTTAGATATTAGAACTGTTGTGCTTTACATTTTATTTCAGGCTTTAAATTTGCAGAAACAATATAATCACTTCACATTCTGGGATACCTACAACCTAAACCAAATATTAAAGCAAGCCTTACATGAAATTACAAGGTCTGCATGTTTTCTGGATGTCAGCCTCAGAATTGCAAAGTAATCCTACTTATTTTTTTGTGGTCAAATTCCATGAAACTGATTGATAACTATGGTCAAGCTGCCACATTTGTATAGCAAGTTTCATGCACATTCTAAGGCACATAGGAAGCAAACTCGGTTTTATCTGAAATCTCTATCCTGTCTAGGGAAAATTATCCAATGGGTACTACCACAAGTAAACTATTAAAGAAGTTTTAACATCTGCCTTTGTTCTCTGATATCTCTATCCATTATCACAAGGAGAAGCAATATCAATATAAATACAAATGATGGAAGTGTGATCTCAATAACAAAAACGACAAAAACTGTAATGATTTGTAAACATTCTAAATAGCATAACAGCAAGTCAATGATTTTATAACATGAAGCCTTTGAATAAAAAAAATCTCTAAGATATTTAATTATTTAAATTTACAAAACCCCTGCACTCTCCACAAGTCTTCTTTAAATGTGGAATCTGATTCAAAGCTTACAAACAGCAAAAAGCAGATTGGAAAATGTTTCACATATAAAGTCAATGGCTTATAAGCCTATTCTTGTTTCCTCAATTGACATGCTTTGCCAGTCTTTTACCTCCCATGGCTGCTTCCTGAGCAAACGTCCATTAACATTTAGCACCCTGCTTATTTTCTACACAATCACATACAATTAGTTGATTGTTTTCTTTTTTCCTCCTTTTTATTTTGTTCTTACTTTTCATTGCAGTGAAAAAAGAAATAATATCTATATAATATACAAAGCATTCGCACATAACATATTCAAATATATCCTTTATTACATGTTGGCTACATTCATACTACACAGAGAAGTGGAAATCAAAATAGACTAAATGCCAAATGTAATGTCAAAGTAGAAATCAGCAGTTAGCAGCAGGACCTGCCATTAAATTCTTACTTTGTGAGCGCAGTTGTAACCACTCAGTATATTTCTTTATGTTCTTCCAAAGATTGCTGGAGCACAGCTCATTCAAAGGAACAATTCAGATGTTTGCAGACTAAGAATAGCTAGCTAGTTTGTGCGGATTCCAACTAGCAGGATAATATTTTTACCTTAGGGGGGCATTTATAAAATACTGGAGAAAACAAAATGGGATGAACAAATATTGCAACCAGTAAGGTTTCATCTTCTATTGGTTCATAGGCAATAACTCACTTTTGTTTCCATTTTGCATCAGCAGTTTTACATTTCCATGGTTACCTATTAGTAGTATTGTAAGAATGTGTTTCAGTAGTTGTTGTAAGCATGGGTTTCGAACACATATCAGTACTGCACAGTAGACTGTGAAATTGCACGAACGGTGCTACTGGAGACACCTCCATTGAAAATCAATGGAGGGGTCTCCAAGGTGCTGAAATTTCCGTTGATTGCCAGCATCTCTCCCCTGCTGCATCAATAGGGCAAGGGCAAACTGCCTGCAAGAAGCAGGGAATCCGCCCAGCGAATGTTCCACCTACACCTTGGTACATCCAGCTCAGGAAACTTGCAGTGTACACATGGCCTTACATTAATCGACACCCAGAGAATAGTTAAGGCTTAAAACCACTGTCCATTTATTTTGTAGAATCTGTGTCCCATTAGTAGATATCTTTTCATGCCCTGGTGTCTGGATTAACAAAGGTAATCAATTGGAATCCCTCCAGCAAGAATATAGAAAGAGTTTTAAAGGCTCTAATCACATTTTCAAAGAGTTGGTTTGCCACATCCCAACAAAATCAAGAAGAAGAAGAGGAGTATGTCTCCCCGATCAAAATGATAGGGGATTAAGGGACTTTCAGGCAGTACCAATACAAGTCATAAAGGTAAAAAACGTTTTTAATATTACTTCAAGTACAAATTACATCATGATATAATTTGTACTTGAAGTAATATTAAAAACTTTTTTTAACTTTATGACTTGTATTGGTACTGCCTGAAAAGAAAATCATTTTGATACTCCTCTTCTTCTCCTCCAGCAAGAATATCAATGCTTTGGAGAGTGGGAAATTTCAATTTTTTTACATTTGTAACCACTTTATGGGATCTCCCTTTCTGCCCTATTTGGTGCTGCCTCTGACATGTAAAATTAAAACACAGAAGGTCATTGAATCCTGAATGTTCTTTAACATCACGAATATAATGGTTGACATTCTCATCATAAATATAGATACCATCCTTAGCCTTAACCTGTATCTGTACATTTCACTATACATTGATCCAGAATAAAATGTTTTATTTAGTAACTCCGTAAATCTTTTTTTGAAATTTCCCCACAACTACTACTACTAAAAGCAAATGCAGACACTATTTAGGTGAATATAAATCAATTTCCACATTTCAATATAGAATTCAATGAAATTAAATGAAATGTTACGAGTTAATAGGCAAACATTCAAAGTGCAATTTTAGCACTGTATGCTTTTGCAATGGAAAAGCAAAAAAAAATGTTAATATGGCTTTGGCTCTTTAAGAGTCCATTTAATGGACAAAAGGAGAAAAGATCAAGGAATTTTTCATAAGCGGTCACACCATCCACATACCAAGATTGCAAAATAAAAAATGTATCCTGATAATAACTGGGAACATAGCTCAAATTTTTTGTGCCTTTGTTATTATTGCTTCAGTCTTTATAGAAAGGAAAAGAAAAACAGATAAAACATTAAGTACAAACATCTTATATCAGGATTTACAATATTAATTTATAAATGAGATTACAATATCATACCAGATACAGCTGGATACAGCTAAGCAATGTGTTATCCTGAACCATGTTAGACATTTTAAAATATCACATTTTATTTACAATGTAAAAATATTATCCATTTGGGTTACCCCTTACTGCTATAATCGTCAAGAAACTGATATTTAGTCATAAATGAAGTTGCCTTCGTGTGCTGGGTTCCATGTGTCATATTCAGAGCAAATGGAATTTAGCTGGCTGTGCTATCAGGGTTAAAGAACCCTGCTGATATCGTGCATGGCGGTTTTCAGGAGCAGTCGGAGTCAGAACCAAGTGCCAGCAATAATGCTGAACACCCTACGAACCTGAGCGGGTTGTAATCAGTGAGCCTTAATTAAAGCTGCATCCATCACAAAACAAATGGCACAGGAATACAGTACACAGAAAGCACCCATATGCACATACTTTCAATGTTTTCTTAAATCTACATGATCTATTTTATTAATAAGCTATAAAATGCCCCAGACCAGCCAATCATCATATAATGTTCATATTTTGTAATGATTGCTTACTGTGGGTTTTTTTTATTTTGCATGTGACTCTTTAGGGCATATAAAAAAAAATACTGAATTTTGCATTGGCCAAACATGTACCACTTATAAGGCATAGCAGTTATATTGAAATACATTAACTGGTTCTCAATTATAGAAAACTTGAAAATACAAGCGATTCTGGATAACACATACCAGAACTGTTCTAATAAAATTGCTAAAATTGCACTATATTTATAATGTTAACAAACCTACAAATATAAGGATACATGTAGAGTGGTTGCAGAATAAATGATTACGTATGATGCATGACAACGGCCAGTGTGAATATATCAGTGCAAAATATACCTTGATGTTTTCCTAAAAGTAGGTGGCAGAGTTGGAATGAATGATTAACGTCAACATTGTTTGCAAACAACAGGTTTTGTGACCTGTCACTATTAATAGCCATTTATGAACCTATACAAAATGATGGCATTATCATTTAACTTTGAAGTAATAATTTAGAACTCCTGTGGGTTTATTGCATTTGGAAACAAAACCGTTAAAGCATTAAGACAGCCCTTTTGTATCCCCGCCGAGAAGACTCAATTGTTCCGCAAGCCACTTCACTTCTGCTGGCCTTGTATTGTTGCAGAACAATTGTTCTCGCAGCAGTTCCCATTATATATTCATTAAGAAAAATGTTCACCTAGGCATGCGCATGCATGGTTATTTTTGTTCACAGTGCTATGGTAAAAAAAAAAAGTTACTCCATGCCATTTCGAAGGATCTGGTTGGCTGCAATCAGCATGACACTTATAATAAAGGCCATGGCAAATGCACATATAAGGCTCTTCCGTACACAGGTTTGCCTGTTCTGCTTCTGGGAATGTACTGTAAAAAATGTAGAAAGAAAATGATTTTAGATATCATATTATTATAGAACATCTAATTTGCTGAATAGCCAATGGCAAACGACCAGTAAGTGTTTCAAATAGCAAACAAGCACATCATAAATACGGTTGTAAAAAACATTTCTTGATAACATCCAAGAAGAGACAAAAAGAAAAGTCACTTCTCTGCAGGTATGCCTATCACATTACTTAAAAAAAAAACATTGTCCTTTCCATACCGCTAGGTAGGTTAACCTTGAATGCAAATAAACTGTATCATGAGACAGATACTTGCCATTTTTATTTTAAACCATGAGCCATTCACTTCCATAACACTGATAAAGACTGCCACTACGTATGTTGGGACCTTTAGTTCTCCTAGCTGTTGAGCCACATATCACTTATTTCCAGAATCCTGACCATTCCCCTAGCTATGACATATGGTGAATCATTGAGAAGATTCCCAGAAATGTTCTCCTGAATACTGTTTCCTGAAAGTAGAGATAATCTGCATGGTGAAGCAACCATAGACAGACGCAGCATAGTGTAAACCCCTGACTGCACTATTCACAGTGGTGGTGGGGAAATCGTGCCAAACTCCCTGCTAAAATGTTTACACTGACACTGCAGCTTTGATTCGTGAGGGAGATGGAAATTCTTTAGCTGTACTTAAAGCATGCCCTTGACCTGACTTTGTGAGTTGATTGCAAACACCCTTAACATGCTTTCATCACCACAATTGCAAATATAGGAAGGGATTAAGTTAACATTTGAAAAAAAATATTGCATTTTTGCACAAATTAGGTTTAAGGTTGAAAGTCTAAATTTCGACTTGACATTGCGCTTTGCAATTAAGTCACAAAGTCAAGCTAGTAGTATCTCTTGTAGTGCAATAGTGTCACCCCAATGTGGATCCCTCTGCATTGCATTGATTATATGACTTGAATGCAGGCCCTATTTGACCCCTGGGCCTGAATTTGGACATATCTGCTTTAAACCATGAGATACCTTTATTCTAGGCCATAAGCTACCTCCCTACTGACTTAAATGTTGATTTTGCCCTCCTCAAACACCTGCTAAACACAATCAAAATCTAGGATGATGGAGAAGCATCCCATAGCCATGGTAACACTGCTCTTTCATTCCCGATGTCTCTCGGCTTTTGCTTCTGTCAGCCAGCACGCAGCCCAGGGAGCACAGATCCAGGGAGCAGATCTACCGGCTCCCCTAGATGGTCCCCTGCACCCCCCCCTGCCAGCCACACCCGGCGTATAAGATGACCCCCGACTTTTGCACACATGTTCCTGTGTTCAAAAGTCATCTTATACGCCAGAAAATACGGTAATGACTAAGGTACTGACGAATAAACAGGAGTATAGTGGCAAAGTAACAATTGATTTGGTCCAGTTATGAAAGATTCCTCGGTTAAGATGTTGTGCATGCAACTACACAAAAGTGAAAATGGCAGCCAAAGCTTGAAAGACCTACCTACTTTTCTCCAATTGATCCTTATCGTTATCCTTATTGTTATATTAGTTTCTAGATCTCTTTTTTAGACAAGGTCACCCACCAAATAATTTTAGCAAACTGATTAACCAATAAATACATACACCTTTTTGTGTTTTTAAAAAAGGCTTTGACAAACCTTTCCGACAAGGTCATGCTGGTCGTCTCAAAGAAGTTTCCTTACTATCATTTGATTTGATATATTTTTTTAAATGACCAACCACTATACCTGGTCTTTGAAGTTGCAAGATATATTCCATCAATTCAAATCAAAGTGTGTCATTCCACTTACACAGAGTCTTCCATCACTACAGCATCTGACATCTTATTTAAAGCCCTTATTACAGTTTAAAAAAAGGACATTTAAAATCATTTTAACCCAGACCCTTGGAACAATGAAATAATCCATCACATCAGCACAGTGCAAAAAAAATACTTTTCTGCGTTACCTGACATGTTTAGAATGAACAAACATGAGAGATTCAAACATGTTAAGCTGCAGATGTAACTTTATTAAGCATAAGAAATATAAAGATATATTCCAAAAACACAACACTGGCCCTAAACTCAAAAAGAACAATTATATATAGGTGTAAATAAAAAATTGGCTATTACAATTTCTTTAAGTAATTACTAGAGATGGTTGAAATGATTCAACTTAAATTTCTATCTTTCCGCTTCAATGGCGAAATATTTTTTTTTTATACAACAGCAAAATTTTAACTTAAAAGTAAAAATTTAGACTTAGAAGTTTCTAATGCGAAATTTCAATTAAGTCAAACTTTGGGGAAGATTTTAGACTTTTCATAAAAAATTGGATTTGACTTACTTAGAATTTTCATGTGAAATTTTGACATCAAGCTTTTAATGCAAAATTTTTTAATAATAAATTTATAATAAAATAAAATATTGCGAATATCTGCACTTTAAATTGTGAAAATCTTGAATACAGCGCTATATCTTAGTAATTTATTAACTGAAACACCACGTCCAGATTAACTGGACAAGGGAAGGGGTGGCTAGCCCCAAGGGATTTCGGTGGTAAGGAGGAAGTTTTAGTAATTTATTACCTTTTAATTGAAAAGTCTAAATGGACGCGTCAGAAAATTTCGACTATCCCTCGTAATTTCATTCAGTAGCTGAAACGTATACGTTGCATCTGGAAAGTATTCGGAGCGCATCACTTTTTCCACATTTTGATATGTTAGTCTTTTTTCAAAATGGATTCAATTCATTTTTTTTCTCAGAATTCTTCACACAACTCCACATAATGACAACATGGAAAAGCATTAACGAAGCATTAACCTCCCCGGCGGTTCACTGAGGTCCAGATTTCTGTACCAAAAGTGATACAGTGTTTTGCCTTTCCACCCCCATCGGCGTCACCGATGACGCCGATGGGGGCGGAAAGGCTCTGTGTGCCTGCAGCTCTGTAGAAATGCTGCAGGCACACAGAGAGCCAGCGGTTGCGCCTGATTCTGGCACAGACGCAGTTTGATTCACGATCATACTGCGCTAGTACTTGCTTCGGGTGTAACGCTAGGGAGGTTAAACCAGCCATAGACGCTATGCTTGGCGGGTGTTTATCGAACAATCGGCCGCAGCATGATGACGTCATCATGCCATGGTCAATCATTTGAAATACACCATTTACGATTTGACAACCAATACTTTGGATGGGGACCCTTGTCCCCATTCAAAGTACTGGTGATCGACCAGAGAAAAACGTTTGTTCTCTGGCTGATCAAAGTTTTGTGCGAGTACGAACGGTTGCTCCAGGTGGGCGCGTTCATTTTGCGTTTGATCACCAAGCGATCACCCCGAATGCGCATGTGATCATTCGCAAAATCGGCCACAGATTGAGTTTACACTTGTTTTCTTTTGATTTGGATTGGATAAAACATTTATAAAACATTTACCCACTCCAATCAAGATAAAAACAAATGTAAAAAAATGAAAAATGAAAAATCTAAGAACATTTTTTTCTCTGTACCTTTCAATCTCCCGCCCGGCGTGTGACGTCATCAGGACCCGAGTGCCGATCACGGAAATAGCCGGAGACATCGGCTATTTCCGGATCGGCTCGGGTGCAGCCGGAGATGATCCAACTAGCAGAAATGCTCAGCGGGAGCATTTCTGCTAGCGGGATCCACTTTTGAACTGGATTATAGAAAGACATTTCTATAATCCAGTCCAAAAGTAAAAAAAAAAATTTCAAAAACTTCACACGTCACTCCGGGACCTGGAAGAAGCCGGCGAGGAAGAAGAGCGAGATGGCAGCCGGACCAGGTGAGCTCCCACGCTGTGCCTGAACCCAGTTCGGGCGTATCGCTAATTGCAGCGTCCCTTTGCCCGAACTGGGTTCGGGCATATCGTTAGGAAGGTTAAGTACAAATATGGTGATGGTTACAGAAAGATGTCTGCCGCTTTGAAGGTTCCAATGAGCACAATAGCCTCCATCATCTGAAAGTGGACACTGACAGAGCTCAGAATGGTCCTCTGTGAAGAGAGGAAACCCTTTCAGAAGAACAACCATTTCTTCTGGTCTGATCCACCAATCAGGCCTGTATGGTAGAGTGGACGGAAGCCACTCCTTAGTGAAAGGCACACAGCAGTCCACCTGGAGTTTACCAAAAAGCACATACAGGACTCTCAAACCATGAGGAACATAATTCTCCAGTCTGGTAAGACACAAATTAGTTAATCTCAATATGCAGGTCCACCACTGAATAAAGACCTTTTAGAAACAAACTATCCTTTGACTTGATAAGTGCCTTAAACCCTAAATATTTAGTTTTTTCTTCTAGAACCACAGTGATTCCTAAAAGTAGGGTATATTTTACTTATGTATATGTGTATTCTCCATTTTATATTTTTAATACATTTGCCAAAACTTTTTCTAGTTGTCATTATGGGTTGTGTAGAATTCTGAGAAAAAAAAAATCATCCATTGTGAAATAAGGCTGTAACAAAATGTGAAAAAAGTGATAAGCTATGAATTCTTTCCGAATGTACTGTATGTTACAAACACACAGAGTGATGCATTTCAAGCATTTATTCTTTTCATTTTGCTGACTATGGCCTACAGTTAATTAACCCCCCAATTATGTATCTACGAAATCTAAAGTATTATTAAAAACCCAAAAAAATTATATTTGGTTTACTGAAATATACATGTATGCAATCAATACTTGGCCAGAATTCTTTTGCATGAATTACAGCATCAATGTGGTGGGACTGCATTTTGGCATGTTGGGGTGTGGTATTTTTGGTAGTGTGGTAGGTGCCATATTGCAAACAGCATCTCCATTAAGCTTGTCAGCAGAGAAAAACATAAAGTGCTTTAAAATTTCCAAGTTGATGGTTGCACTGATTTTGGACTTGATGAAATACATTGGATCAATACTAGCAGATGATATGACTCCCTAAATCACCACTGACTGTAAAAACTTCACACTAGACAACAATCCACTCTGAGACCTTTGTTTCTTAATGAAATGCAACATTAACTTTCTTTTAAATTTACCTATTATATAAGCCATATATATAATGGACATTGCAAGTTTGTTCCAGGATCAGAAGCAATGGGATATGAAATATTAACTAGATATGGAATAGGAAGCAGTAAGAAAGTGACACTAAATAGCAAGGCAATGAAAATGCACATGAGAAGAAGGTTTGTCTATTTAAAAAAATTATTTGTGAACAGATTCTTAGACTGATAGAGAAAAGAAGGTTTATGATTAAGGTTGTCCTTAGGAGAACAGTGTTTTTCATTCTTTTGGGGTAGATGTTGACAAAATGTGCATTACAGTGTTCTAGTGGAAAGAGAATGGTTAAAAAAGCAAGGTAGGTACCATACTTGGTTCTATAATTCAGAATATTAGACTGCATAGCAGAGTCTTGAAGGTGCAGGGCCAGTGGCTTGTATAAGCCAGGAAATTGTGCATACACAAATGCAAGAACCCAGGAGGGAGCAGTTAGTGGGGAGACACAGGTAAGTTTAAGAGAGAACTATGCCAGGGGACAATTTAACTTACCAGCCTGAACAATTAGTATGCAGGGGTGCAGAAATGTATGTGGGAATATGGATACTTAGGAGGGAATAGTCTGTTGTGGTTGCACCTGATACAATCCTAAAACAATAGTTTATAGTTTTACTGTTCAAGTTATGAAATATATTATATTTATCATAAAAAAACTAAAAATATGAAACATGTTAGTTTTGCTAACATTATATAGTATAAGCAATTACGATTTAGCTATAAAAGGCACCTCATCATATGTAGTCATTGCTGCTCTATTTATTAAAACACATATAGAGGGAAAAAGTTTATAAAGATGGATAAAGATTTCTATGTGCCTAAACTACAGTTCTATATTGGTTTATGCTACAGTTTATATCAGTATATAGCTGTCTAAATATATCATATAACATTAAATATATATTTTCATGACATATAGAATATATAATTTGTATGAATTTAAAGGGGAGTTGCACACTGTTCCAAAAACCTTTTTGAAAGCATTTAGCTGCAGATGGAGAATAAATAGCTAAGGCTGGATCACAATCTGGATTCCAGAAGGACAGTAGTAAACTCAGCTCTGACCAACATTGATAACATAAGGGAAAACAATCAACCACAGAGCATCTGGAAAGTCATATTTGTGCTATTCCTAACCATTGGTTACATTGTATTTTATCCTATTATAAGGGCTGAAATCCAAATTTTACAGGTTAGTGTTCTGTTCATCATTACAGCAGAAAAGTAACTATTCCTTTAACTATTTGTCAAATATATTGATACCATATTCATTTTGTAGTAATTTTGTAAATATTCAATACCTAATATTAATAATAATATAATAATAATAGGATATTTTAAGTAAAAACAAGAACCAGCAATATTAAAATATATATATAGTATAGTGTAAACACTTTACCAATTTGCAGCACAGAGTTGCAAATCAAAACCAAAGAGCAAATACTGTGTTTTTTTTACGATAAGACACACTTTTTCCCCATTTAAATCAATGGGAAAATGTCTGTACATCTTACGTTCCAAATATGTAAAAGAAATATCTGCTCATGGGTAAGTCGCCAGATTCTAAAATGTGTTTCTACATAGGTTGGTCTGAGGATTTGGAGAATGGAAACTGCTAGTGTATAGACACATGAGGAACGCTTCAGCCTTTCACACTCTGCTGGAGAGAAAACCTGGCACTGGCCTTTTGGCTTGGCTGGAGGGAGTAGAACACTGTATTCACTGTTTATGGATGACTATGTCTCTTACTCCATTTCACACAGGCAGCTCTTAAGAAAGATGGAGCGTTAAGCTGGGCATACACGGAAAGAAGGCATACAGGGGTAGATTTCTTAATAGATTTGAGTACAATCGAGCACGGTGAGCACTCACAGAGCTCAACTGTACTCTAATCTATTAAGAAATCTACTCCTGTATGCCTTCTTTCGAGTGGGATTGAATCCAAGGCTATCGGACATGACCGTAAATCACGGTTGATATCCATTACTTCAGAGGGGGACCTCGAGTCCCCGTCTGAAGTAGCAAAAGCAGAAAATGGCTGCACAGCCTACAGATTGTGATCAGCTCTCAGCAGTGGCAAGGGGATGGGCCTGTCACAGCTCTGAGGAGAGAGGGGCCATGCTGGTTTCAGGCTGCCTCCTCTCCTGGCAGTTTTCAGCGAGAAAATCTTTCACAACACAGGTGTCCCGGGTCCCCATCGAATGGCAATTGATGTGCACTTGGATTACCGTTTGACTGACCCGCGATCAATCACAGCGTGGTGACATTAGTCTCCCTCCAAACTTCCCAATCCACACATTATTTGCACAAACAGGGGTGGGAAAATAGGAGGTAGGGGTCACTACACTTACATGATCATGCCAGAAGTGACATTGCTAAAGTGTCACTTCTGGTATTTGGAACAGAGAAGTGACACTGTCAGAACTTTTGGACAGAAATAAAGATTATGTATACGTATTATATGTTATACAGAAATTTTTCAGCCATCTTGTTCATGAGTTT